>NW_017556656.1:2712608-2887997 GCF_001854935.1 Bemisia tabaci
GGCTATCTTTATTAGGCTTTTTAACATTAAGTTTTTTCCGGGTATCGGGGAGTTAGCCCGATGCCCCAACCCCCAACCTGGAGGACCAGGGTTTGATTTTGGAGTACCGTCTCCTAGACAGGCTGCTTTCACCACAGCTATGAGCCCTGTCTGCCCCTCTGATGAGTGGTTCATACGCCATGAAGCCGGTGACCATCTTCACCCCCCTTTAAGGCAGGGGCTACCAGCTGGGGTCCGCAGGCTTGCTAAACCTGTGACAGTACTGAGTACAGTCCCCCATACGGTAACTGAGGTTGCCAGATTTTTATATCGCAGAGACTGTCATGATAACGTTTAGCGCGCGATGTGAATCACGTAGAGCATTGAGTTTTCATGAGCGGGCGGTTTGAATTCACGCATTAAGAATCATTAAATATCTTCGTAAGGAGTTGATTTCGGTAATTTTCGTTGTCTGCATCGTGTTTTACGTGAAATTTTGGTTAAGAAACATGTATCAGAATGCTGAAATTCGTACCTTATCTAGTGGTCCATTGCATAAATTCATCTTTTTTTTTACTGAATTATGATGTCTCAGTCGTTTTAAAATGATAAATCCCCATTGTGGAAGTAGAATAAACAGCAAGGGGGCATGGTTGGATGTTAAGTTTATTACAAGTTGAAAACAAAGCAACGAAAGCAGTACAAAATGGAACAGTAGAGTGTAAAACAACAAACTGTGGAAACAAGGCTAAAAACATGTTTTTCGCCTAGTTTCTCCTGTTTGTTGTTTTATATTCTACTGTTTATTACATAAGTCCGCCTTAATTGTTGATAGAGGCCAAAAATCATCCCCTCTATTACGCGTTTTATCAGTTCAAAGATTTGTGTCTTATATCCCCTTCAAGCTTTTTGCGCCGTTGCGTCAAATCGAGTGAAGCAAAAGTTCAATAGTAATAGTGTAAGTCCAGGGTTTCTCCAAGTCCGCAAAAAAGTTCAGATTTTTAAGGGCAGTTCGGAAGTGCTGAAAAAGTGCGGAAATGCCGCAAAAAGGTCCGAAATTTTGTTAAATTTGTTGTAATTTTTGTCGCAATTTCAAATTTTTGAAATTTTTCTAACTTCGTCAAATAGAGGCACTGAAAAAGTAAGGAATTTTTCTGTTGTAGGAGGTACTGAATTTCTCGAGAATGCACTGAAAAAGTACTGTAAAAGTACTTATTTTTGACCAGCCTGTTCTAGTAGACACCTTGAATACTCACTCCGTATGAAAAATCGATTTCGCTCCGGTGTTTTTGGACGCAATATGTAGACTCCGGCACAGAATTTCACTCCAAAATTGCTTTTAGTGTAGCCATTATTTTTCCTTGTAAAAGGAGCTTATGCATTCCTATCGGAATGCTCCGCAATGAAACTTCGCCACAGATCCATTTTAATTACATCGTGTAGAGCGGGGGCGGCTTCGCTTTCGAAAGACATCGCCGCGAGTGCATTGACAGTGACGGGTCGAGAGACAACGGGAAAGAACGTTCTGAAAAGTGGAGTGCTAATCTAATAAAAACAATTGTTCCCGGGCAGATCGAGGACCGAGACCGACAATAAGCGCGGAGCAACAGGCGGGGATCAGTGTATCGAGCCATCGACTCGCCGATCGTGGGTGGTTTAATTTGCGCCGCGACCGGCGGCCGCGAGCGTCGGACGAAAACTTGGGGCTTTCGTGATGTCACCGAGTCGGGCGGAAACCGGAAAGCGCCGCCGCCGCCGGACACGCCCCCGAAAGCGCGAGCGCCGTTGCCATTTTTAGAGATGTCGATATAATCGGAGTTCACTGCTGCGATGTGTAGAAGGGAAGAAGTGAAGGAAATATTGAGAATCTACCCAAAAATATAAGGGAAAGCAGGATTTTCCAGAGCTAATCCCAATGATATATTTTGAATTCTACTTTACCACAGTCAGGAAAAACCGGGAAATGTCAGGGAATTTTAAAAAGTGAGGGAAAACCGGAAAATGACAGGGAAAATGACGAAAATGTCAGGGAAAACTGGGAAATGTCAGGGAAAATTCGTTACATCACCTTCATTTGCTTTCTAGAATGGGTTTGAGGTTTCGAACAACAAATTTTGCCTGAAAAATATTTTCAATTGTGCCTTCTTAACCATCCGTCACATCTTCAATTGTCTGGGAATTCCACCATAATGTGTCAGGGAAATCCAGAGACAAGAGACCCTCCACTAGTATCTTGACCATGGTGGAAGCTTTTACTTTCGGGACTTCAGCATTCTACTGTTGATTTACCTACATGGTTGATGTTTAACAACGTGTTGGCAGTTTCGTTTCGCAAACAAGCCGAAATTGGCCGAAGTTTCGGAAACTTGTTTGGTTCATGACGTCACCCGAAGCTCATCATCGACCATGTAGGTAAGTCAACAGCCGAAACTAGGGTGATGCCTGTTGCTCCCTAATAATTGTCCATAAGGAATTGTTGAAACCCCGAAAGCAAAAGCTTCCACCTGTCGCTAGGAGGCCAGTGGAGGGTCTCTTGTCTCTGGGGAAATCATGGAAATTTCAGGAAATTCATTTTCTATATTCTGTGGCAACCCTGCATTTCGGATTCATGTTTTCCATGGATATCCTATGATTTCCAGCTACTGTAGAAAGAAAGAAGTAAATAAACTTATACCAAAGGCTCATAATCACTCATGTTTCATTGAAAGAAAACTACACAATACGATGAAGCGTCCTCAACTTCTCGTGATATTCCGTGCCACGTTATAGTATGCAGCTCATTGGACTTCATTTTGCCAAAAAAAAAACCACTTTCTTGCTCGTTTTAGAAACAACGTGTCAGTCCTCAGTTTCCCTATGAAGACTCGAGATTTTCACAGGGACACAATTTCGGCTCGAAGCGCCTTCATTTTCAAATGATACTCCACGCTTTGTCTCGAAGTTAGTTTAGTTGCTTTGTTGCGCCAAACCTAACCTTCAGATAATCTCATCGGAAAATCGGGATTTTTGAAATACTTCTCAGATGTCGAAGAACTAAAATCTACGGTTTGATGACTTGTAGTGAATGTTAGCATCCATCCATTTCTCGGTGAAGTATTTCATCAAAGCTGCCAGCATGAAAACCAAACATTTTAAGCGCGTACCATAGGCCGGAGAGATTTTCATTTTGTCGTTTACAAGATTGGCAGGACAGGGAGTTGAAAAAGCCGAATTTAGACCTCTCACAAAAATTCGACCCTTTAATGGCCCCTTCAGCTCGCAGCTCTCGGTTTCAAACCGCCGAACTAGGAGGTGAAAATCAAATCTTAAAATGACGCGAAGTCAGCGCATCTGAACGTGTGCTTGTGTTCCCTTCCCTCAAAAAGTTGCAAAATCGACAATCGAGCATCACGTCCAAGAAGATCGAAGCAGTGGTCCGTGGTTCGAAATTGCGACGGCAGATGTCGTCCCAAGACATTGATGTCGTCGCTCTGCTAACGCAGGGGCGTATCTCGATTTCCGTATGAGCCCCAGAGAGCATGGATTTATATGTAAAGCAGGGCTCACGTGGAAATTGAGGCATACTCTTCCGTGCTAAGGAAAAACGCCGTATGAAACCTCAGGCGTTGCCAAATTTCCTTTGATAAAGCACACATTTCCTGGGAAACTTATGAATATTTTCCTTCTAATTTTCCATATAATTTAAATCGCAATTTTACCTTTCAAGTTCCTGAAAATTTCAAGGGAAAATATTCATAACTTGCCTCGAAAATAAACATTTTAACGAAGGAAACTTGGCAACTCTCGAATGTTCATACGGCGTTCTTCCTTAGCACATCAGCAGTACTCTTATGTCGGACGAGTAGGGATGTGTCCACTGCGGGCGCGCGCATCCCCATCGCGTTATTAACTTTTCGCTGTTATTTTATAAACTGGAATATACTTGAATCGGCGGATCAATGAAAGCTCTCTTCGGTACGAGCGCCGCACAGTGGATCGAGTCAATCAGGAAGGTCGAACGTGGAATTTTTACTAAAGCTGCCTATTTTGCCTGGAATAATTATTTCTTCTAGGATAAATTTCTTCTTCTTTCTTCTTCTCTCTCTTCTAGGGTGCTTCTAGGAGCAAATCTCATGAGGAAACCAGTGGTACCATTCTTAAAATTTCCAAGTTTTGCATAGACAGAGCAGGGTGTCTACAAGTTCGAAATTTTCGGGAAGTCCGGAAACGGTACTGAAGAGTGGTCCGGAAGTACTGAAAAAGTTCGGAAATTTCGGAAGGAGTCCGGAATTTTGTCTCATTTTTTTGTCATTTTTGTCGCAGTTTGAGCGAGAAATTCAAAATTTTGAAATTTTTCGAATTTCGTCAAATGGAGGTAGTGAAAGAGTTATGAATTTTTCTGTTGAGGAGGTACTGAATTTTTTGGGAATGTCGTGAAAAAGTACCGTAAAAGTACTAATTTTTGGCCAGCCTGTTTTAGTAGACACCCTGCAGAGTTATCAGCTTTTAACGTTTCGAAATTTTGTCCGAGCTCTCCCGGTGATTGGATCCACTGTGCGTCGGCGGGATAAGCCCTCGAGAAAGCTACCTCGATCGGCGGACTAAGCGGACTTTCTGTTTACTCTGAGGCTTTTCGAAAAGCCCGAATCAACCGGTCGACGGTTGCCTCTCTTTGTGCTCGTCGGCTCTGTTTGAATGGGCTCGCGTACCCTTTTATTGGATCCAGGAGGAGGTGCTTTGTAAGAATCCCGGAGAGGAGCCGGAATATGTGATGATGTCGGAAAATTGCTTGATTTTCACCGGTGTGATGAGATTGTGCCAATGCCCTCTAAATAGAATATCCGAATATTGGATTTGAGGTTAGGAGAAAACTAGCTGCAAGAATACCTAGGCGCTTAGAGGAAGGCCTGAAAAAACTCACTGGAAAAAAAACACATTGGATCTAGAGTCTAGACACTTAAAAATATCGACAAAAAAAAGTACTCTTGATTCAATTAGAATCTAGCTTAAATCAAGAATCAAGCCTCTCAATTTAAGCAGATTCCGTTTTGATTCAAGCAAAAATCCGATTGAATCAAGAGTATTTTTTCTTGTCAATGTTTTCAAGAGTCTGGACTCTAGATCCAATGTGTTTTTTTCCAGTGCTCATCAAACCTAATTTTGACCCTTTAAAACGAAAATAAATGTTCCCTTAAAATTACAAGTTGAAAAGCCCCGTTTACAAAAAATTCAATTTTCCCTTCAAAAATTCTCTTCTTCATTAATGCCCGTATGGATCTGTGAAATAATTCAGAACGCAATGCACTAACACACTCCCACACTGGTTCAAATCTTCAGGTACGGCCTGTGTCGGAGGTATTGATTGTATTCATCAAAAGAGAGAGACAAAAATTTCCCCCTCTCTTATTTATGTAATTAATTTAATGAACACACAAAATGGGTTTCTGTACGTGTAACGGAAATATTGTTTTCTTGAAATTATGTCATTGCGTATCATGAGGGTTGAGATTTAAGGTGGTTCTATACTATGTCCTTCTGAGGATAATATGATGGTGCAACGATCAATGGGCCTGTTGCAAACTTTTGCTAGAGCAAAAATAAGAGTTGTTCCTTATAGATAATGCCTCAAAAATCACGATGAGCGCATCGGCAAAGTCTGAAATGCACTCATAACTTCACAGTCTGCGTAAGAAATTTGCGGTTTTTTGAGCTTCCCGTTTCAAAAACGATACTACGACACAGGTGAACATTTTGTAAGAGGAGTCGCTCCATCGTCGGCAATAATCATCATGGCCGACGCCAATCCGCCGAAACACGTTTGATGGGACGAGATATAACACCTGAACTGGATTAGACCGGATAACAATCGGTGTGTTAACGTTCATATTTTCCACGCCCGAATTGATTGACCTTGAACTCTCCTCGAATCACGCACGGAACTGCGAGCAAGCGTCGGCCATGATGAATATTGGCGACGATGGAGCGACTCCTCTAACAAAATGTTCACCTGTGCCGTAGTATCGTTTTTGAAGCGGGAAGCTTAAAAAAACGCAAATTTCTTACGCAGATTGTGAAGTTATGAGTGCATTTCAGACTTTGCCGATGCGCTCATCGTGATTTTTGAGGCATTATCTACAAGAAACAACTCTTATTTTTGCTCTAGCAAAAGTTTGCAACAGGCCCATTGATTATTTCTTGAATTCAGGAACTGTTTTCAAAAATCTCCGTTCACTCTCAAGAGTACGTATGGTATTTGTTTACAAGGTTTGACCGAAACAACTTCGAAATATCTCTGGAAGAGCGTTTTGAGAAAACATCACAAATCGTTTCGCCGATTAATTTGCGATACCTTAATTTAGTGTACAGATTTCCGATAGTATGTAAGACGCCTTTTTTTAACCGAATTGTGATAACTTCGAAGTCAGTTCTAAATTTTCTGTTTGCGGATAAAACTATAATTGACCAAAGTAAAATTGCGTTTTGTTAATTGATTCACGCACGTATGCATTTAGTTGTGGAAAGTTACCTAAAGCATCTAATTACCTTATTGGATGAGCAATACTCGCAATTTCGAATGAAAGGTTATATGATTCTTTGCCTTTTCTGTCAGCAAATGCGGTCATGGAAGAGATGGCTGAGTATCCAGTCGAGAAAATAAAAGCACATTAAACGTGAATATGAGAGGAAATTGCATGCATGATCGCGTGACCAATCTCCATTTTGAATTGGCAGTGGTACCCGGTTCATCTGTCGTTCACCGTTTGAAAAAGTTAGCATACCTGATTTTAGATCTAAAACGCTTGTTCTACACTCAGTCAAGAAAAATATGTTGCCACCCAAAACGTTTTCTTTGCCACACCTTTTCATTTCAACCCCATTCAACACATGGACAAGACGGCCGTCAGTATGAACCCTGCCAAACTGAACACGGTGGTAAATGGAATCACCATGTTAACGCTTACATGGTATCCTGACACCAAGATGATATCAAATCGGTCTAGTTGACCAACAGTGACAAGCTTGGAACAATCTTTGAGACAAAGTTCGCTCCAAGTTTGATACGACAGGTTCACATGTTAGTATGTCTCACTCACCAACTATTTCTGACAGACCATATTGATTACATTATTATTTCAATATGGAACTGGTATGATCGTTTTGTTGCAGGGAATATTCTGTGAAAAATTCAGGAGAATATAACTATCGTGGAACTTAATTTTGCACGTTCCTCCGAAGACTGATGACGTTTTGTCGCTTCTTGAAAGAACTTTTTAAATCGTTTTAAAACTTTCGCTCTATTAATATTTAATCCCTAACTTATCTTTAGCCTCAAATACCGTCATCAATTTTGATGATCGAACAGATTCGGCCATTTCATTGATTCTACCATTCTCCATAGGAAACTCGTTATTTCGCTGGAATCCATATCCCTAACAATAAATTAAATATTCCTCCTGTTTTTTTTTTTTTTTATTGCTGGTTTATTGGCTTATGTTCCGTTTATTCCTCCTGTTAAAATGTCAGGTATCTCATCGTAAGTAAAAGCTCTCTACTTTCACCAGAGTATTTTCCAACGGAAGTCAAAAGTCAAAAGAAGTCAGAAGAAAATACACTGAAAAGTTGCGTTCTCTTCGCCGTAGCAATATGCCAGTAAAATTCTTTATAGCTGTGAATAAATACCGACTCCGATGAGCTTTTCTTCAATGAGTAGGCATTCAAGACTCTGAGAAGCGAATTCCCCCGAGAATTGGAACTATTTTGTACTGAGCGAGTTTGCTCTGACTGAGAAAAATATACTCACAAATGAAAGACACCCCACATGCCCGACAAGTTTAATCAATATCCATTCATAAAAGTATGTTCGTGTCAAAACAAAATCTCGTTTTAAAATACGACTAGGCATGTGTAGAGGAAAAGTGCAAAACAGCTGCATAAAATATTTTAATACCAACCTCGTTTTAATGGGCTTTTCTTTTGCTCTGGAAAGTGAATGCTTCTTAAAACGAGTAAGTAATAATGATAATTAGCTCATAGCTCTGAACTGTTTCCATTCAAGGTTTGATTCATAAATGCATAAATCTCCTAACTTTTAAAGGGCAATATAGGGGGATTTTTTGTTCGTTTGACATTTACAATGCTGAGCATCCGCACCAAAAGATGAATGCGGGGTAATGAGGAGAAGCAAAAGCAGGCTTAATAAGAGAAGCTCCCTCTTATTTGAACTTAATGACTTTATGAATGAAATATGATGCGAAATAACTACCTGGGTGCGTTATCACCGTCCACGTATTTACCTGAGAGAAAACGTTCGTAACGAGAGAGTTTTTTCCACACTCTTAGTTTAATTCTACCGGGTAACTTTTAGATTTTATCAGGAATTTGTTATTAGTTAGAACGCGAGGGAATTCGTTATTAGTTAGAACGCGAGGAAGATACGATTGGGAGGAAAAATATCAAGAACGAACGACCCAATTTATGTCTAGTGCAGTATTTTACGCATTGCGTTATTTTTTATGACGATGTATACTGCCAGCAGTCTGTCTACCGCCTCCTTTCAAAATTTGACTTCGATCATTTCAGTTTTGTTAATTCTCCTATAAAGTGTTCATGTTTTATTACGTAGGAAGTTATGGATGGGCTATCCGCATAGGCACTGTGTTATACCGAAGACAACGATCGTCTTGTTCCATTTTCTGTGTAGATTATTTCACCCATTTTGTGGATTTAGATTATTTCTCCGTAATGATGTTTGCGATATCGCGTTAATGAAAGTATGAAACGTCTTCGTTCTTCTTCTTTCAAATCTATTGTTTGAATGAAACTTTTTATCCCGCATTCCTCGCCGACTTTCGTAAATTTTACGTAGGGCAGCGATCTCAGATTTTGATAATCGCGTACACTTCATTCTCCCATTAGGTAACTAGTTTTTTTCAAAAAATTCATATTAACGGTTGTTTACCCTTTTCTATGTGTTTGCAGGATTATTGACCGAAAGTTACACAAATCCGTGCGAACGTATACAAACACGACTCCAAATTAAGAATATTTTCGGTCCCTACGTAAACCGTAATCTAGTGTCCTTAACTGCTTGCATCACTTGTCTTAAGCCGCACCTTTTGATCCATTTCACCGCTCTTCGGTTCGCCCAACCGAACTTTTAAAACAAACCGAACTATAAATATAGTTCTGTGGCATAAAATAACCGAACTACAGAGTAAAGAGCTCAGAGCTCGGTTTCATGTAGAGTCCCTTTATACTGAAAGTAAGACAATGCGAATGCATTTCTGATTGGTTCTTGTATTTTAGGCTTTCACAGTGACCTAAACGGGAATAAAGATTGCATTTTTACCAATTGCAAAGATTATAAACTGGAATGGATCGGGAAATTGGGGGCACGACTTGGAACAAATGGCATGAGAGAAGGAACGGAGTCAGGAATTCGGGAATGGGTTGATCAAAGATTACAAAAAACGTCTCATTTGTGTAATATTTATTCCCGTTTGTGACATCTAGAAGCCGCTTTTTTTTTCAACTTTCTCTATAAAGGGACTCTACGGACTCGCTGCAAAGGAAGTCGCATGAATCGAGGATTCAGCTATCAGAAAGAATTAACAGTGTGGAACGAGTGATACAAAACACGGTACAACAGTACTATTTTTTCAGTGCAGACTTGAGCGTCCCTCGGCGCACACACCGAGACACCATCAACTTCGAAAAGCATCCCCTATGTTTCCCAGGTCCAACTCCACGCCTCTAATTCCTCTGTGAAGTCAAGACACACTCTTTTTGTAATTAGAAGAGAAGCCTAGTTAATAAGCGAGCTTGTGTCCCGCCCACCCCTGACGCGGGAAGGGTGGGCTCGAGGGTGGGTGGGTCCGAGTCGTCAGACCCAGAGGCAAGGGGTGCGATCGGTCGCGATGGGGTAGCTTACAGGTCTCGGTGCCTTTGCGCTCATGGCTCACGCTGCTGCCTCATTCCGAGGAGGAGTCGAATTGTCTCGAATTTGCATTTCATGAGCGAATGAGTCACACCGAAGCTGCATTAACGCCTCGAGCTCCGATCGGGGCCCAAACCGAATCCCATTAATATCTGGCGAGGTTTTGGGTTCGGTTTGTATTGTTGGAAAACCGTTTTGCCACGGGATTTTTATGCCCTCAAGCGGTAAACATTTCCTGAAATTATGATCTTAATATTTTGAAATTTAACGGAGACTATTGAACAGGGTTGCCACAGTCAGGGAATACCGGGAGAGTCAGCAAAACTGGAAAATTTCAAGGAACTTTAAAAAGGTAGGGAAAATGACGAAAGTGCCAGGGAGAAAAATGTACCCTTATTAATTTTAATGAATGAATTTGACGTTTAGAGCAACAAATTTTGCCTAAGAACTATTTAAAATTATGTCTTCTTTGCCATATTGCATATTTAATTTATCAGGGAATTTTAGTCAAATGTGTCAGGGAAATCAGGGATATGTCAGGGAATTTCATTTCCTAAATTCTGTGGGATTCCTTGATTCAAAGTTCAAGATGGCCAGTCGTTCAGTAAGCAAAGAAAAAGTCATTTTACAAAGATTTTCTCATTTGATTTTGTTTTTCATATCTGTTAACTTCATACTACATGTTGTCATTTTTTCTTCTGTTACAGGTAATTAATTTGTCCAAGATTTCAATGATATAACAAGTAATGGCATTAGATCGTGAGTAGAAATTAAAATATTTAAGATTTAATGCATGTGTGTGCGCGAAAGTCTTAGTGAAGGATATTTTGGCCTTTTTTAACTCAATTTCACTCGTAATATTAACATAACGAACAGTATTTTTATTGCTGTCAATGCGCAAATAATCGCATGTATACATATTTATGTATATGTACCCATGTAGTATGTCGTCTTTCTAGTGAGAATTTTTCGTTTATTTTTTTTTTTAAGAATTCAGAGCAAAACTTTNACTCTACCACTCGGCCACGGAACTGTTGATAAAGAAGGCCGGTCTGCAGCGCTGATAGGAAACGCGCTTCGTGCAGCTTGCCGGCGCTCAGTTGACTCGCCGGAACTCCGCGCGGAAACGTGCAAAAATCGTAACTTTAAAAATCGATATCTCGAGAACGGTTGGGAGTTGGCGGCTAAAAAAAAATACGTCAACCTTAGATTTGTCTCCTCTTCATGTACAAGCAAAATGAACCCAATCCCAGGATGTCACTTCGTAGACTCCCCTTGTTAGTGAAGGATATTTTGGCCTTTTTTAACTCAATTTCACTCGTAATATTAACATAACGAACAGTATTTTTATTGCTGTCAATGCGCAAATAATCGCATGTATACATATTTATGTATATGTACCCATGTAGTATGTCGTCTTTCTAGTGAGAATTTTTCGTTTATTTTTTTTTTTAAGAATTCAGAGCAAAACTTTATTCAGTCAGAAGGTAGGTAATTCTTAGTTATCGTGCGTTAGAGTTCATTTTAAAACTAAATATCTAAATACAGACGGTAAATGCTCATTCGAGCACAAATGTCACTGAAAGAGATATGCTTATTAGTGCAAAACTTGTCACGACCATTCGAAAAACACTTAATATTACACATGTATACACGTTTATATTTAAAACTTTGCACAAATAAATATTTTAATTACCGATATCCCCACTTGATTTCGCACGTCAGTGAATGTTTGAAAAGCAATAATTTTAATCGGAGGGAATGTTATGAATAAAATCCATCAACTTTTCATAAACTCAGTTCCGCGAAAAAATAATCGCGGTCAGTTTGTATTACTTCACGATTCTCTTACATCATCCTTTGTATCCATTCGTCCTCCGTAGCTCCCCTCTACAACGTGCTGAATTTTCGATCGATTGAAACTTTCATATCGTGTTGTTTGGGGCGTATAATATCGGATCTCGGTTATTACATTAATGGATATCCATTGTCCAACGAGCTGCCCCAAAATCGCGCTATCATCCCATGAATGAAGACGATAATTTTTGCGTTATGCGGCCCCGATCAGGGTGGGGGTCCGGGGTCTGTTGTCTGATCCATCCCATCGCAAGCCTCCGTGCCCACGGGCAGACTTGTATAATGTAAACAAAACGACCGAAGTCAATAAAAAGCGGCATACACTCGAGATTAACAAAGCAAAGCGCCCGAATGAAAAATGACACTGCATGGGAGATTATAATCAATTGAGATCGATAATCCACGCGTGAAGTGTTGAGTGCGAACCCTTGATACCCTCGCTTCTCCTCTCGCCCCGTCCATGCCGCCAGTTTCACTCTACAATCTCTCTGTGAAGAATATGTCAATGAAGTCAACGGAAGAAATAAAAACGAGTGTGATCTCTGACTAATTTTAATGAAAAAATTTCATAAGGCTTGTTGAATCCTATGAATTATTCCAAAGCGCTAGCATTGGAATCGATCGTCGATAAACCTATGTCCAAATATTTACGTATGGAGGTTAGATTGTTGGAGGATTCGTATGCTATCAATTTAGAAAAACATTCACGGTCATTTTTCACTGAAAATTGGACCACGTTAAACAGAAAGGAACCAAGCCACATCAGCTATTGCCAAATTTAATTGGACGAATTAATTTTTTACATGAAAACGGTTGGGCGAATTTTCGTGCAACTTTCAGTGAATTTTCTCCATAGTACGACGCAAATTCCTTAAAATTTTCAAAGGAATGCGCACAAACGTTCCCTTGTAAAAATTGACTGGCCCAGTTAAATTTGGCAACAGCTGATGTGGCTTGGTTCCTTTCTGTTAAACGCGGTCCAATTTAACGTAGGTAACATTTTAGGGGGGAAACTGTCAGCAGAGGTTTTCCTGTATGATACCCCCTTCAAATGAAACGATTTTTCCAGTAATTTTAACTTTACAGAATTTGACGGTTAAAAAAAAAGTCAAGTTATATTGTCTTCGGCTGCTCCTGTTCAACCTATTGGTGACCCGATTTGTACACTGCCTCAGTGTGTTTTTTTTAGTGTGGGTTTCAATTAAGTTAAGCATCCCAAATAATATTCACAATGCAGTCATTCATAACGCTCATGTGAGAATGAGTTATGCCAGTTTCGATAGCTGTTTAGTCATCGTAGAAATTGTAATGTCTGATTGGTGCGCTCTATTTCCCGGACGATAAAATTACGAGATTTCACCAACAGATCAGTGATGAATGAGCTGGAACACTTGCATCGCTGTCATATCCATTCGAATATTGATGCAGTTATTGATAGTGCTGCCAAAGATATTGACATAGCTTCAAAGCAGGCAGAAATCGAACGTAAAATCTAGTGCACGTATGAACTGCATGAAAAGTACCACATTACAATGGAAGCAGCAGTTCCTTTTTTTCAAAATGTATAGTCCTTTGACTGTATTTGGCTAAGAACTTCGGATGGATCATAAGTTTTTTCGCACAGTTAGAAACTTTATGGCGATGACCTAGAAACAGTAGCACACTGAAGAAAAAAAGTTCCGGGCCATATAGACATTCCGTCCGTTCCAGGCTCAGAAGCCGGAAGTTCCGGGTAATACGCCTGGAACTTTTGGCCTCTGAGCCTGGAATGCGGACGGTATTTCTATAAAGCCCGTACGTACGTACGGCTTCCATGGCCGGAGTTTTGTTCACAGTGCTCCTTGGAAATGTAGTCCAATCGCGATTCCATGAATTGGACCACATTCATGCAATGGGAAACTATACCGCCGTGCTACGGAAGAACGCCATATGAACATTTGAGAGTTGCCGAATTTCCCCGGATAAAACATGTATATTTGACGAAATTTATCTACATTTTTCCTTCAAATTCTCAGATATTTCAGATTGAATTGCGATCGAAATAGTCTAAAAAATTGAAAGAAAAATTGTCCCAATAAATTTGTATTTTATCAGAGGAAATTTGGCAACGCCTAGAGGTTCATACGGCGTTTTTCCTCAGCACGGCAGCATAATTTCTAGCACATTAGTAAAAACCCTTATGTTGATAGGGATACTAATGCCACGTACGTCGTCTCTGCAATGAGCCAGAAATAGTAGTTCCTCATTGCAAAATGTAGGTAGTCCAATTTCTCACTTTGAATACCGTTAGGGGCCTACACAAGTTAAATTTCCTTAAAAACACAAAGACAATTTTTGGTAAAACCACACTCACTCGCGTAAGAAATTGTTTTTAAAATAACGGGACGCGTTTCGGGACCTTCGCTCCCATCACNGCGGCTGATGATGGGTGCTAAGGTCCCGAAACGCGTCCCGTTATTTTAAAAACAATTTTTTACGAAAGTGAGTGTGGTTTTACCGAAAATTGTCTTAGTGTTTTTAAAGTCCAATACCTCTCTTGATCTGGCGACGGCGCAAAGTGCATCCTGGAATATCCCTGCACTTCCCTCCGTCCCTCCCTGCCACGGCGTCGCGGCGATGTCCGGAGTCGATGCGACTACCCTCGCGTTTTTCCGATTGGATTTTCGTCTCGGCTTAATGGAAACGGGTAGCAACATTAGCATGCTCGGGCATGACAATGGGCTTCTGAGGCGGTGCGACAAGTGCACCGGGCTCGGAGAAGGGACACGCGCAGGATTTCCGAAGGGAGGGCGACAGGGCCGAGGGCGACTGGCCGAAGATGATGTAATGCGCGGCTCAGAGGCAGGACGAGGGCGAGGGGCTGGAGTCTATACGCGGAGTAGCTTCATCAATTACTCCCCTGTGACACGGCACGGGGGGTTTCGCCGAGTGATATTAAAGATGAGTCTTCTCTGTGTCACATCCCCGTCATTTTCGGGGCCATCTGTTGTCGTTCCGTCTCGGGCTCCGTCCCGCGGTCCCGGGCCCTGCTTCCGCGTCGGGACGGGACCACCCGTTGGAATTTCCTTGTCGTCCCTGCGATGTGACGTAGACGCCGCGGAGGCTCGCGATGGACAATGAGGGCTAATTTTCTTCATTCAGCAGTATATTTTTCTTCTCTTTTTGCTGCAGCGTCTACATTCATTTTTCTTTGTGCATGGTGTCTACCGTCACACTGGGGAAAAAAAAAAGAAAAAAAAAACAAAAAAAAAAACACATTGGATCTAGAGTCCAGACTCTTTAAAACATTGACAAGAAAAAATACTCTCGATTCAATCAGATTTAAGCTTAAATCAAAAGGAAATCCGCTCAAATTAAGAGGCTTGGTTCTTGATCTAAGCAAAAATCCGATTGAATCAAGAGTATTTTTTCTTGTCGAAGTTTTCAAGAGTCTGTACTCTAGATCCAATGTGTTTTTTTTCCAATGCAGTAAAAATTGGAAAATCTGAAAATATGAGAAATTTTGGTGTCATTTGAAAAAATCAGGAAAATATTAAGAAATTTGATGCCATCTTGACGAATCAGGAAATTTGATGACGTCTGAAAAAATCAGAATAATATTGGGAAGATCGGTCTTGGACCCGAAAATTACAAGTGCCTTAAGAATTTTCAACTGCACTCAGTTACGCATATGCCAAAGTGAAACATTTGATCAAGTCATTAAAGTATGTGTCGTTTTGTGAAATAAACGGGTGTCAATTCATTCGCCCAAAAAAATCAGGAAATTTCACTTAAAATATCAGGAAAATCCAAAAGGAAATTTTATGATACACTTTGGCTGTGTTATCCTCCTCCTCAGGTCTTTTTCTAATTTTTTCATCGTTTTTTCTTTCACATTACCTGTCCCTCGCTGTTCTCGTTCCTGCTTTATTTGCCTACTTGTTCCTCTTCCTCTGTTTTTTCTTTCCTTATCTCTTTTTTCATCCATTCTCCCCCTCTCTCTGCCTTTACCTCCTCTTCAGTCTCCTAATTTTCTCAAAAATTTCCTTAGAATACTTTGTTTTTAAACTCATGTGCTATATATTTACGGAGAATACAGGATCTTACCCTTGGGCGCGAAAGTTCCCTCCGAATGATCTTTTTTAAGTTGGGTCGAAAAATGAATTATTGCGATTCCGACGGAGAACTCTTTCAAATCTCTTACTCTACGTTCAAGTTCATTTTCGCGCCAATAAAAGGCGGAGGTAGATTCCCATATGTCCAATTCCCAAGATGAATCCTGTCTCATTGAGGTGCACCTAAAAATTAGCAGGTTTTCGGGTGCGCGTGGCAACTGCCCGGAGGACGCGCGTTCCATCCGAGGATATAATCTGGAGTGCGCCCGTCGTCACATTCTCAGTCTGCGGTTTTTCTGCCCGCGCCCTGACCAGTGACCACTAAGATCCTGGCAGACGCAGACAGCCCGGCACCCAAGATTTATTGTGTTATGATCGCTCCTCTTCAGTTTGAAAACATTTCAGAGCCAAGGACCTGACTTCGTTTGTCGAGAGGCGCTGATTGTTTTCGTAAGAGGGGGCTTTTCAGTGGGGGCCTCTTGGCTCCAAGATTTATTAGGGAGGCCTGAATCTGTCACGGAAGTTGTCTCTTTTGCGTCACAGACGAGAACACTCAAGAAATCCAATATCTCTTGCAAATGGACGACATTTTTCAAGAAGGAATCGCTATTACTGGCTCATTTTAGGAACAACATAACGTGTGCCATCATTTTACCGATTGGAGTCGAGCGATTTTATGAATAAGCGAAAAATCGTGGTTCTTAATTGCGAAATGAAGCGCAAGTATTAAATAAAATGACCATTAAATGCATTTCAGAAAAAAATGCGTATAGAAAAAACATAGTTTTGAAAGGCTAAAAATTCTGTACTCCAAAGCTTTTGACTAGCGTTCATTCTTAGCACGGCAGTATTAACCTGATGCTTCGCTGAGTCGCTGCTCGGCAGGCAGTTATTTAACTTTTGTCCTGTGTTTTTTTTTTTTTTTTTTTTTTTTTTTTTTTTTTTTACGAGTGCTCAAGTTGTGGCCGCGGTGCGAAAACCGCGCTTTTATGATGAATTTTAAACACTTAAAAGTAATTATTCACCCACCTATACTCAGTAATGGTCGTTTCACTGCCTCCTCTACGTTTCTCGCTCAACAGCCAACGAGAACGGTCCCTGCCACTTTAACGGATCCCTTTTCCTTATAGTAAATTCCATCGTAAAACAGCTTACCAACTTTTCATTTTTTTTTAGTTACGTCCAGACTTCCTCTTTAAACGGAAAAATTTCACATTGCTCTGTCTTGGGTTTCCAATTTAGCGGATTCCTCTCTCGGAAGATCAGATCAAAAAATTACTGACAATCACTTTTTTCGTCAGACTCAGAACAGTTCATCGGCATTGAAAAAAAAAGACCGAGCCCCTTTAAAAATAAATAAGACTTGCCCTCAACAAGCTTAATTCTTGCGTTGTCCTTCACTTATTTCATTATCAAGAACAAAGTGAGGTAATGATCTGAGAGAGAGAGCAACGCCATCAAATTACCCCGAGATTCTAAAAACGGGTCCCTTCGTCGTAGGATTGAATAGGCCGCTTTTGTCCAATTTCGGTTATTCAAGTAAGTGATTCCCGATTTCAAGTTTTGAGGGAGGTGACTGGCGCAGGCTTGCCAAATTTTATTCCTACTCGAGAAATTCATCGACCAATGTTAAGAAAGTAGATATATACAAAGAAAGCGACGTAATTTGGCATCGATGTGAAAATGTTCAATTGCAGCGCCGCCGCAACATAATGAGGACATGACAAGGGAGAGCATACCACCCGTAGAGCATACAACGAGCTCCTTCCTTATCCCCTAGTCTTTGCATTAATTGACCGTTGCCAGGTTTTGTGTTGGTCAGCTTCTACGTACTTAAATTTCTCAGAATTTCAAAAAAAAAAAAAATAATGGCTTGTTCTCAAGAAAAAAGTTAATGCACATAATAGAGGTCAAGAGATTCACACAGCGTGCCTAAAAAACCACGTGTAAGCATTGCGAAGCAGCATTTATACTATTTATTGTATATTACATTTCTCACCACTAAACTTGTGGTTAACCTCCCTTTTGAATGATAAGTCAACTATTTTGAATAAAAAACTCGAAAACGCAGTTGCAAGCATTAAATGATTCGTGATGTGTTGCAAATCATGATATAACGATATCACACACGACAAAATACACAGAGTTGAAATATTTTGAGTGTTGTGCTGTGACACAAAAACCGCGCGCGATCATCACCGTATGTATGCACGACATAATTTAAATTATTTTCCACAATTATTATTTTTGCGGTTCTCATTAAGCGAAATAAGTCGTTTCGTTTTCTCCGATCAGTTCCAAAAACCTTAATTTGTCGATACTCGAGTTGAAATGATCTCAAATGCAAACAGCAGATTCATCCCTGCGTAACTTCATCAAAGGTCGTCCCCTCTTTGTCCAGGGCACACGCTGGGAGAGCGCATGCTCTTTTGACTCGAACAATGCCTTTGCCAACTGATAGATCAGCGTGAAGTAAAACATCAACAAACAACACTCCAAAGTCACAATCGCGGGCTACCTAATCAATTAATTAGCTTGTATTTGTGCTATTCGCATTCTCTTAATCGCTTCGATCACCGAACTTATTGATTCCCAGTACAATCGCAGATTCATGGAGGGGAAAAGGCTAACAAAAGGAAAAGCGAAAACCATAGCTTCAGGGGTCACAATAGCCCATTGAAACAACTAGTTCCAAACTTATCAGTAAGGGGCCAAGTTTTAGCTGGTTCCTCCGTTGTGATGTCTTCATTGTAGTCGTACAACGACGATGCTGACCTTTAGTCTACTTCTACTCTGCCGTGCTAAGGAAGAACGCCGTATGAACATTCAAGAGTTGCCAAATTTCCCTTGATAAAACATGTATTTTTGACAACATCCGTGCATACTTTTCCTTAAAATTTTCAGATATCTTAGATTAAATTGTGCACAAAATTGTCTGAAAATTTTGGAAAATAATATTCTTAGTATTCCCAGTAAATCAGGTTTTTATTGGAGGAAACTTGGCATTGTCTGAAGGCTCATACGGCGTTTTTCCTTAGCACGGCAGCACTGTAGGTTGACTTTTTACAATTTGTTGTCTCTTGAACGAAGGAACCTAAATCCACTCCAATGTTACTAAATTGACCCAAACAATTAATTAATTTCACAAAAATCCACCTAAGCAATTTTCATCCAACATTTTTCTGATTGTTGCATGAAATTTGAGGAAAAATCAGTGAAATTTTCAGTTAGATATGCCCAAGATTCTCCTAGTTACAGTTAGATATGCCCAAGATTCTCCTAGTTAACATGCAATTTGTAAGGGAAAATTTGACCGCGTCAAACAGAGAAGAACCAAGCCACATTTGCTATTGCCAAATCTATTTGGGCGATTTGATTTTTTACATGAAAACGATTTTGCGGATTTTCGTGCAAATTTCAGTGAAAATTCTCCATGGCACGAAGCAAATTCCTTAAAATTTTCAAAGAAATCCGAACAAACGTTCTCTCGTAAAAAATTCGATTGCCCAGTTAAGCTTGGCAATAGCTGATGTTTCTTGGTTCCTTTCTGTTAAACTCGGTTCAATTTGGCAACACTAAATTGGAGTTACGTTCTTTTGTGAGGGAGACAACGAATTGGGTCAGAAAGAATAACGTCGTGGACCGTCTGAAAGGGACACGAAACAGGAAATGTTAAAATGAACTGACCGTAGGTGAGAAGAAAAAACCACCCTGTTGCTTTTCCGTGGAGCTCCCGAATTGCATTCCTGATAATGCTTTATCTTGTCGGGCCTTGAATGCAACCCCCACGAGTGTGGTTGTCACGCATTTCAATAGACAAATGAACTCTCCACAAACGGTTTTTATCCAACCTCAGAGCAGCGCACAGGGTCGTTGGATTTCTCAGATTTTTCAAATCTTTAACAATGGAGCCCGGAATTTATCCGACTCGCACTGTTAATTCATGTGAAAAATCTCGAGTGTTCTCTTCCTTCTTTAGTGGTATCAGGTTATTTTGCTTACAGGTCGCATCCAGCAGGTGTTTCTGTTAACATTATTTACAATTAGATTAACCTGCAATACAGGACACTTGCTAGTTACAGGGTTGTCACTATCAGGAAATAATGGGAAATGTCAGGGAATTTTTAAAGTCAGAGGAAACCTGAAAAAGTCAGGGAGAATGACGAAAATGTCTAGGAAAAATCGTCAAGTAACCTTTATTTTCTTTCTCGGGTGGGTTTGACTTTCGAGCGACAAATTTTGCCTGAAAACCATATCTAACTATGTCTTATTAAGAATCTGATATTTGTTCAAATGTCAGGGAATTTCACCAATGTGTGTCAGGGAAATCGGGGAAATGCCAGGGAATTTAATTTTCCAAATACTGTGGCAACCCTGTTCATAGGGCCAAGGAAAGGAGTTTTTTACCAAAAATTTTACGCCACAGATCATTTACCACCACTTACTCCTTGAATGTCAAATGCCACAAGTCAAATAATAGCAGCAATGTATCATTTGTAGTTGACAGAAATTTTGTGAAATTCATGTTTGAGAAGAAGTTATTGAAAAAACTGAGCATGAGAACATCCTTAGTCTCTAAAATGAACAATTATTAGGAGAGAATACCAAATGGCCCCCGGCCAGTATTCTAAAGTACATGTGTTTAAATAGGAAATGCCGCCTAATGACGTCACAAGGGGGCATATTTTCTCACTTTAAAATCTATTTTCCTAAAATTTTTCATACCGGACAAAAATTATGATAAGTACTGCGAACGCGGTTCATTCAGCACTCTCAGATGCAGTATCACAATTTTTTTCGCGCAAATTCTCCATCACACTTCAAGTAAATCGTGCGCGCGCAATTGAAATACGCATTCATCTGCCTCTGAATGAATATCAATATTTAGAAAATCTTCAGGCTCCCTTTTTCCCGGTTAGTATTGTTCGCTGACATGAGATAGGTATTTCTTCAATCCCATCATTTTCCAGTCAAAACTAGTTGAAAACTGGTCGTTCTATATTCTGCGACCACTTCACTTCGAACTGTATTTATGTAAGTGGGACAACGTGACGAATTGCGTTCTGTTTTTGCTCGCGGAACATTGTTATACAGCTTACTCGTGATTTCGCGGCTGCTCGCTTGATTTATACTTATTGTTAGTTTCGGTAATTAGCAGTTGCTCCACTTCCGAAAATAGTACGACAGAGCTTTAACCTGAGTCTTCGTAATTCCTAAATGAACCACTTTAGCGGAATAATCTTCCTCCTCTCTGTGACTTCTCCAATTTCGCAGGTTTGAGAACGTCAAATCGAAAGTCCCGTGTTTGATCTAACCTGACCTGACCATTCTATTCCACCATAAATACCCCTATTTGTCTAGAAGGCAATATATGAATTGGATTACATTTTGCAATAAGGAACTACTATCTCTGTCCCATTTTAGAAACAATATACATGCCATTGGTTTCCTTATGCAGATATGTGCTTTTATGGGAGAGCCAGAGATAGTGGTTCCTTATCGCAAAATGTAATCCAATCGAAGTATTACTTTTTTCTTGATTCCCTTTCAAACGGAATGGATGTTACGGAGAGTGGGACTCCTGCAGTTTAAAGTTTGGAAATAAACTCTTAAGCGAGATAACAGCATGGAAACTTCAAATGGAACACCAAGTACACAAATGACGTCATTTTGAAGTATTTTTGGCATTTAATTAATATTAATTAGAAATGCTTGTATCGTTTCAAAAATTGATTCATCAAACTAACTACCCGCTATAAGGAATCATACATTTATCGTACGTAAAATTTTGATGAGAAAACATGCAATGATTTAGTTCGTGCCTTTTCCAATGCCCCATCATTGTGCCCATTTGACTGACAAGGAATCACTTTATTGTTTCATCATTGCACGACGAAAGTAATTTCAGTCCGGCACCCTTTTTAGTTCATTTTTATAGTGTTCTGTCGTAGCGCCAAGAAAAAGTCCTAAGGATGATATCCTATATAAAATAAAATACATGTAACGCTGTAACACTATAAAATTTGTTGTCTTCTCGGTGAAGGGTGTCTATCAGGGTGTCTATCAGGGTGTCTACAAGTCTGGAATTTCGGGAAAGTCCGGAAATAGTACTGATTTTTTTAGGATGGTTCGGAAGTACTGAAAAAGTGCGGAAATTCCGTTAGAGGGTCCCGAATTTTTTTCATTTTTCCGTAATTTTTGTCGCAATTTGAGCGAGAAATTCAAATTTTTCGAATTTCGTCAATTGGTGGCACTGAAAAAGTACTGAATTTTTCTTTTGAGGAGGTGCTGAATTTCGTCGGAACATATTGAAAAAGTACTGTAATAGTACTGATTTTTGGCGAGCCTGTTTTAGTAGACACCCTGAGCATACTCGTGGTTCTAATGAAATGTAGAAAAAAAGGTAGAGAAAGTTGATAGTTTGCCGCCCTCAAAAATTTGCAGTCCAGTGCAGATGCATTTGTTGCTCTCGCTATAAATCCGGCTTTGGTTGTACGGTTAACATGCCTCTACCTTCAGACTAGCTGTTTAGTCATGACGTCGAATACGATTTACGGTTATTCCGTTCCTCCGAAATTTCTGCCGAGCGCATTCGATCGCGCAGTATCTAGATCATTCGCGTTCGTGAACCTCCAAGAGAGCGGAGTAAGCTCCGAAAAAGAATCGACCGAAATGGTAAAAACAACATTTTTCGCTCGGGAGCAAAGTTCCGTGAAGAGGCATGCGATCATCGCAATTTCGAACGGACTCCAAGCGATTCCAAGGGTCGACTCGATGGATACCGTTCGATTCCGCCAACCTCGAACACGGAAATGAATCGAATTCCGATTTTTCGATTAAATCGATCCGTTAGAATAAGCTCAAAGTCGGCTACGCGGCATCCCGCGCGAGATTCCATTCGATCGTGCTGCCGTGCTAACAAGAAACACCGTATGGATCTGCGGAGGTAGCCTAATTTCTTTTGGTGAAATGCGGATTTCTTGGGAAATTTGGGCACATTTTTCGTTTGAATTTTCGCGTAAAATTTTATTTTCCTGCAAATTGTAATATTTATTCCCTTTATTGGGATGAATACTATATTGGACGACACAGAGGGAAAATCATGCGGGCAATAACAATTAGAAACCACTTACGACTCGCCTACAAAGGCAGTTGGATATTCAACTCTCCTGCAGATATGTTTTTTTCACGTAATGTAATCCCTACTCACAGCATTACGCAAAACAAGCCTGTCTGCATGAGAACTTGGTGGAAAACCCTATTTCTGCTCCCTGCAGACTGAGGCATTTTCTCGCCCCTTCGTCCATCATTTATGGTATCTTTTTATGAGGAAATTAGCCCCGAATTGATTCCTAAACTCGGAATAATTCTGAAACTGACACTGCGTCCTGACGTGAACACCGTGAAATCAGTTGAATGTTGTCTAATTGCCGCAGAAAAATATTTAATTTTAAGACAAATTTCAAAAATTTGAACGCATTTATGCGTAATGAGCCCTTCTACATTAAAATAATAGTTTAAGATAAAGAACCTATTTGAAGAATAAGGATTAAACTTAAGGTGGATAGAGAGAGGCGGAGGACGAAAAGTCAAGTGACCCATCCCTTTGACTGATAGCTTCTTTCTCAAATATTTTCAATCTAGATGGACTTAAATGCACTGGAAAAAAAAGAATCTTAAATTTGCCGCCAAGAAGTATTTCTTCTTAAATCAAGAATTTTGCTGGTTAATATAAGCTAGGTACCTTTTTTCCGTAACCCAAGCATTATTTTTCTTGAATCAAGAAAAAGTCAGCTTAAAGCAAGATAAAGAAAATTCTTGGCGGCAAATTCTAGAATTATCATGCTTGATTCAAGCTACTTTTTTTTTCAGTGTGGGATAAATGCGTCCAAGTATTTAAAATCGTCTAAAAATTAATCGATTAATGTCCGGCAATTTGGCTGAAGTTGATCGCTTTTGCGACGTTTTGCCGTAGGACGGTAGCGGGGCTTGTCAGAAGCGAAGACAAAAGGAGTGTTATCGAGTTGGCGCACAGTAGAACCAGGCAATGGAAGAGGTCGGACAAAATTTGGAAACTTTAAACGCCAATAACTTTGTTTACACTAAGCTTTGAGGTTCTAAAAGTGATTCCATTGGTTTCCTCGTGCAATTTTCTTCCAGAAGCAACCCTCGAAATTCAAAATGTGACGAAGTAAACGTCCAAATTTGCAGTTTCAGTAAAAAATCTCGTGTCAGGGTGTCTACAAGTCCAGAATTTCCGGAAAGTCCGGAAATAGTTCTGATTTTTTATGGGCGGCCCGGAAGTACTGAAAAAGGGCGGAAATTCCTCCAAAAGGTCCGGAATTTTTTTAAATTTTTTGTCATTTTTGGCGAAATTTCATATTTTTTAAATTTTTCGAAAATTGTCAAATGGAGGTACGGAATTTTTCTACCAGAGGAGGTACTGAATTTCTTGAGAATGTTCTGGAAGATTACTGTAAAAGCACTTATTTTTGACCAACCTGTTTTTGTAGACACCTTGTCTCGTGTCCGACCTCTCTTACTGACTGGATCCACTTTGCGGCGGTGGCGGACGAAGAAAAAGGGGATCATGAGAGATGGAGACGGGTAGCGCGGAGGTGCTGGGAATGAATAGGAGGAATTTGGCGGTCGGCCAATCCGAATTCTCCTCGTTCCTCCGCTATTAATTGTACCCGAGTTGGTATTTTACGCCGGCCAAACTGCAGTTGGGAGACAACGAAACTTTAATTAATTATTAATAACTGGAAAATCGAGGCATGAACCCGAGCTCCCGTCGGGAGCCCCTTTCGCCCTTTCGCCATTAGTGCCCTATCACGCCCTTCAAAGGCTGAACTTGCAGCACATGTATCTTAATTTTCGGCGCCTTGAGAATGGATTTTGAGGAGGAGTTGTCCTATGGACCACTTGACAGGATAAGAATGAGTTTATTGCAATTTGTGTTTTCTTATCAAAATTCCACACTCGACACTTGAAATGTGTGAATTGACAAACACGGGAAATTGTCTTAATATCCTTCATTATGAATATTCGAATCTGGAAATGTCCAGTATTTCCACCATTTCAATGATTTCTTTCGTTCCCAAATGCTCTAAAGTTGTCGGTTATCAAGACAGAATAACTTTCAAAATCGCCATAAAGG
Organism: Bemisia tabaci; assembly: GCF_001854935.1. Classification (NCBI taxonomy): domain Eukaryota; kingdom Metazoa; phylum Arthropoda; class Insecta; order Hemiptera; family Aleyrodidae; genus Bemisia; species Bemisia tabaci. Next base: position 2,737,615 of record NW_017556656.1, read on the forward strand.
TTCCTTTTATCTATTTTTTACTCGAACATTCGTGAGTACATTCCCTCTGTTAAAAAGGAGAGAAGCATTAAAAAACAGAAAGTCAGGAAGATAAAAATTGACTGCATTACGCAATACACTGAAAAAAAGTAGCTTGGATCAAGCATGATGATTCTTGAATTTGCCGCCAAGAATTTTTTTTTTTTTTGCTTTAAGCTGACTTTTTCTGATACAAGAAAAATAATGCTTGGGCTAAGCAAAAAGGTAGCTTATATTAACCAGAAAAATTCTTGATTTAAGAGGAAATACTTCTTGGCGGCAAATCTAAGATTCTTTTTTTTCCAGTGTAGGAATTCATCCATGGCTCCTCTATGAAAGCTCCTATCTTTGAAGAAAAACTTTTTCTTAAAATGAGCTACGAATAGCAGTTCCTTTTTACGTAACATTTTCCAAATTTTGCACAGCTTGGGATCAATTTAGATGAACATAGACCGCCATTAACAACAAGTTTCTACACGTCCCGAAAAAATCGGCGCAGGGTTTGAGAAATTAAGTTACTTAAAAATTTAGAAAGCAAATAATTATTTTGGCAGCAAAGACATTCTTTATCAGAAATAAATAAAGGTCCTGGCGTTTAATGAAAGTATACAATTTTAAAGCGAAATATTTTCTTACTGAGAAATGTAGAAGAAATTCTATGAAAAGCAGATCCTTATTTTCCCAGGAAAGCTTGGTTCTCTCCCACTTAACTCGATTGAAATACGCTAATGGAACAGTAATATAGCCACCGCGAGCCTGCTGAGCCACTAACCCACAAACGATTGAAAAATATAAAAAACCTACGCTTCTCTAATTGGATGATCTCTCTCTGACAGTGAGCTTTAAAGCACCCGAGAATAAAGCCCGCTTAATGCAAAGCTGCGCGTTACTCGTAGTTTCCCCTAGGCAGCGCGGTAAAAAATACGTCTGTCTTAGCACTTTATGTTCTCGGAATTTTTGTGTTAGTGGCTCCCCTGCGGATAAAATATGATGCAAATGTTGCTCAGCTTGTAGGGAGCCGCGACGAGGGCTTTGTTCGAAATTTTCCTTTTTTCCAGTTCCGCTCGAGGACTCCAAACTCAAAAGCGTCCACCCGCCTCACAGTGGATCGAGTCAGTAGGAGCGGTCGGACAAAATTTGGAAACTTTAAACGCTTAACTCCGTTTATTCAAAAATTTTAAGGTTCTAAAAGTGGTTTGATTGGATTCCCGGTAAAATTGTCTTCTTGGCGCACTTTTTAAAATTTAAAGTGTGACGCAGGGCTCCCACAGGCAGGGAAAACCGGGAAATGTCAGGGAAAATGACGAAAATGTCAGGAAAAATGTGTTAAATCAGCTTCATTTGATTATAGAATGGATCTGAGATTTTTAACAATAAATTCTTGGATCTGAGATTTTTAACAATAAATTCTGGCTGAGAACTATTTTCAATTGCATTGCATTTTGCAAAAAGGAACCACCAGCATTGCAATGTTGCTAAGATATTGTGCAACTTCTTTTGTCTTGGAGGAAAAACCCGATTATCCATTCATAGTTTCTATTTTACTCGCTAATAACTGTAAATCTAAGACAAAATTACCATCTAAATTTCATAGTTTTTCACGATTTCCGCAATATTATTGCAAAAGATGAAGTTGCACAATTTTAGCACCATTGCAATGCTAGTGGTTCCTTTTTGCAAAATGCAATCCAATTATGCCTTCTTCACCATCCGTCACATCCTCTTGTCAGAATATTTCACCCAAATGTGTCAGGGAAACAAAGGAAATGTCAAGGAATTACATTTTCTAAATTCTGTAGCAACCCTGGTGACGAAATGAACATCAAAATTTGCAGTTTTAGTCAAAAATTTCATGTCCGACCTCTCTAATCGACTCGATCCACTGTGCGCCCGGAGACTTGACGCGAGGAGCCCTTTCGTGTTTGCCTTCTCACTCGGCGGCGGGAAAACGCGTCTAGCACGCCGCACAGACACACTTTATTTTCGGACGTAATCTAAGTAAGTGTCATAAATTTAATGGGCGAAACGGTGAGAAGGGTTGCATACCCGGCACGGCGTTTTCATTTGCTTAAATAAATACACTTAAACAGCCCGACGCGAGTTGTTTATCTCGTTGTGTCGTAAAAAATTCAGGGATTCCGAACACGCGCGCCGCCTTCAAATGACGGATGCGCAAGATTGCCAACGGAAAGACTCGAAAATCCCCAGGCGATTAAAATTTCTGAGTGTCCCGTTTTGTATTGCGGCGACAGGGGATTTTAAATACCTGTGTTTCGTGGCGATTGAATTGTTAATCGGGTTTTAAATGGTTATTAAATCGATGTTTTTAATCAGGGGAGCCGGGTAGATACGGCAAGGCTGTAGGTACACTGGCAACTTGAATCGGTCTCTAGGGTCCGCGGCGGTGGAATTTATGCGCGGGTGGCAGGCGAAAGGGCGGGGGAGGCGATTCTCTGTATTTACGCGCTACCGACTTGGTTTTTTTCCTTTTTTCTCTCTTTTTTCACCTGTCTCGCATTCGGTCTCTCTGTGCTCTCCAAAAAAAAAAGAGAGAGAAAAATGCTGGAAATGAAATGAAAACCATTCAGAATTCATAATGCGCCTACCGCTGCGCGAGAAGCGAGTAGCTGACGCAAATTGAAATGACTTACTTTGGAATTGCGGTGGGTATCATGAGCAAGAATTTGTCTTCGAGGAAAAATTTCTAACTCGACTCCCATTCGTTTTCTGGCGGTGTGAGTAAAGGCTTGGACAGCTTCTACTCATTGAGGAATAAGTTTACAATATGATAATTAATCGAACTGGGAAATGTTGTCATCTACTCTGTAACTCAAAGAGGGTCGCACCAACTGTAGCGTGTAATACTGCCGTGCTAAGAAAGAACGCCGTATGAGCCTTCAGGCGTTGCCAAATGTCCTTCGATAAAACACGAATTTCCTGGTAAACATATGCATATTTTTCTTCAGATTTTTCGTATAATTTTCTTCTCAATTTTACCTGAAGCCCCCGAAAATTTCAAGGAAAGATATTCATAACTTGCCTCAAAAACAAACGTTTTATCGAAGGAAATTTGGCAACTCTCGAATGTTCACACGGCTTTCTTCCTTAGCACGGCAGAATAGCTCATACGAGATGGAGTTCGTTCTGTTATAAATTACGACATTTCTTCAGTTGTAATTAACGAACATGTGTCCCGCCAAAAAAACACACTGAAACCTTACACTGTCAAAAATATCGATGCAAATTCCTGAGTGCTTTTCTTTCCATAGCGTTAACAGCTGTCGAGTGATACGAATGCTGAGCGAAATTAACTCCCTTTAGGAGAAGAAATTATGGAGCAGATTCCACTCTAGATTTATGTCACCTGCGGGTTATTCGAACTACATTTTGCAATTAGAAATTAATATTTCTGGCTCATTATAGGAGCAACGTATGTATCATCTGTTTCTTAAATAAGATAAAAGGTTTTCCAAATGGGCGAGGAAGTGTAGTGCTGATATGAATATTTTGAACAGTGTAATCGCATTCAACGCTGAGAACAATCCAAGAAAAATTCAACGCTCAGTTAGCGTATCCAACTTCAAAGTGAATAGTTTTAGGTAGCACCGTAAGGGTATGCAAAAACGTTAGTGCAGTGCGAAATTGGGATTCTGGAAAACTGTGCGGAGCTAAGTTGAACTGAAAATTATTCCATCTCTTCGAAGCTGAGCACTGTTCCTTCAACCTGCGGCTTCAACGAAGGGATACTGCTCATTTCAATAACAAAGGGACATTCTGCCCAGCTGAGTGCTGAGGAAAAGTACAGTACCATCGAGGAAAAGGGTTTTCAGAGAAAATCGACTTAAGCTTTGACTTGTTAACATCCTACATAATCACGAAAATTGAAATATTAACGCACGAAGATGTAAAACGGTCCATAAGATGCAACGCCGTCATTTGACAGACGAAATAACGTAACTATATAATGACGGCTCATAAATTTAACTTGCAAATTGTATCATCACAAGCAGACTGTTGGTCATCTCTCACTGAAAATGTCAACAATTTTACCTCTAATTACACATGAAAATTAGTAAAACTTTGGACCTACACAAATCTGTGTAAACATATGAGTTGAGTTGAGTCAGTTTTGCATCTATTATACCTACTCCTACGTTCCTTCGCTCAGAAGACGATGACTGTTCGTCTTATGGACTATATCTTATGTTTCTCTTCGTTTTCCATTTGTTAATATTTTAATATTTATCATTATATCGTCGAATTCCGACCAAAGTATCACGAGCGCCGTGCACGTTTCGAAATTTCCGCCGCCATTTTATTTCTTCACCGGGAAGTTGTTCAACGAAGCTTTTCGAAAATTGCACTGAATTTTATTGGCAGCTCAAAGAAAATTCTGTGAAATTTTTGGACAGCTTCGTCGAATAATTTATCTTTAAGAAAATAAAATGGCGGTGGAAATTTTTAACAGGGTGTCTAGCATCAGGATTTTCTCGATTTTCCCGATTCCATCAGGATTTGAGGTCAATCAGGATATAATTCCAATTTCATCAAGATTTGAGGTCGTAAAATCGGGATTTGAGAAAAGTCGGCTGTCTGATCGGACTGCTTTCGCATACGCTTATGCATAAATTTTAATTTTTCTCCGCAAAAAATTAGGATTTGATCGGGATTCAGAAGAATTATGAAATCATGATTTAGTAGTCAAAACTCAGGAAATACCGGGTTCAGGATTTCTCAAAATGGAAAAAAAACTAGACACCCTGTTAAACGTCGCATTGCGCTTGTGATACTTTAGCCGGAAGGTGTCGATATTTGCGATATTTTGGTCCGTCAAAATTATAAGGAAGATTTTTAAATCGATATACTGTGCTCCTCCTGAGAAGGATCGCTAAAAACTTAACTGTCAACAGTCCTCGGGTGAGCAGAGGGCGAGTTCGATGGATGGCGCGGGTAAACACCCGACCGAGGCGCATCGCATCCCTCCGGAGAAATTGTTGAAGAGTGATTTCAACTTCGCGTAGAGTTTACTTTGCAAGTCAAACAGTGGCGGCGGAATCCATCCAGCCAAATCACCCAGATTGCTAAGATTGATTTCGAGGAAATAATGCTCGTAGATAGTTTTATTGATATTCTACGATTGGTGCTGTTGGGTAGTTTTTTCTACCTGTCAATCGCCTTCTCTTCAGACACAACACAAAAATAAAACACACATCTTAATTGGATCGCATTTAGCAAAAAGGAACCAGCGTGATCACATTGTTTTTAAAATCGGGCAAAAATTTTTTGGTGGGAAGCAAAACGTACCTGCTATTTTGGGAGATTTTTAGATATTTATGAAAAAGCAACATTTCAACAACGCTGTAATAACGCTGGTTCCTTTGTGCTAAATGCAATCCAATTAATGAACACATAAATGAATTTTCAGGTGAAAATCAAACGTTACAATATAATTTTTTAGCCCATGTCCCTCATTCTTCACATTACTTCCCACTCTATCCCATCCTAGTTGAATTTGAAGATTTCCAGTGTTTCCACGACACTTATTGTGAAATTGGACGTACCAGTGCTAAAAGGAACTATGTATAAGGTTTCTGTGCAACTTAGTTTCTTTTAGCAAAAATACGTCGAATTGTGAGGTCACATGATGGAATTCTGTGTCGCGTTTAATGTTTCACTTACCTCGTCTAGTGCTCCATTATTATCATTTATATGAAATAAAACTTCTCGGATTAGCTGTCTTTTTACATAGATATTTACGAGTCACTTTTACCAGCGCATTGCGACGCCAATCCGCCCTAAGCCCTCCGTCAGGGAGCTTACATTCCCTATAATTTCTCGTTCTACGCGGTATCGCCACCCTTTCACTGTGCGTCTCCTGTGTTTCCTCCCAGGAGAAACCCTATCAAAAATCTTTTTTCCAACCTTTCCTCGTGAATCCGCCTCTCAAATCTCTTATTATTCAAAAATTTCCAATAAGTCCCCAAACAACAGAAAGAAACTAGGTTTAAAAGAAGATGTGTTCCGATGTTACATTAAACAAGCGACAAAAATAAATAACGATTAAACTAACCGCAAGTCCACCAAAAATACGATCGGAGAGGAAAAGCTACATCCCTTTTTGAGTGCTCCATCGTGAGCGAATGGCAATCGCCCGAGGCATCAGCGGAGCTTAAGCGTATCAGAGCAAAGGAAACTCGGGAGATCGATCGATGGGAGCACTCGTAGTCGCTCTACTGGCGTAAGAACGTAAGTACATTTTAAAGTGAGCCCTTTCGCCCGTATGATTCCCTTGCGTTCGGGGCTCAAGTGGAAGGAGAGTTACGTTTTTTTGTCGGAGGAGCGATGTCGCGTCGTCGTGATGGAGCAAAGCTAACCACGTCCCGATCAACGAGAATGACCTCTTCTCGGCTAATATTTCTTCGGGCTCTCGCATCAATTATTCACTCATGTGACCCGTACTCCGTTAATTTACTTGACCCGATCGCTTTGCCGTGCATTTATGGGAGCCCTTAAAACCCCCTGAATGCGCGAGGGGATTGAGGAGACTTCGAACTCTGTCTCCTGGCGGAAAGTTTACAGTTGCGAAACGGTCAGGTCGGCCGTTGAGATACTTTCTACTGATTTTCAATCCTCGGTTCCCAAATCTGTATCATGAAGTTTGCACGTAAGCTCTATGATTCCCCAAAATGTCATTTTTTATCTTAGTTCGCTCAAAGTATCCACTCGGTCAATTCCCATGATTTTTGTGGCCATTGGCAGTTGTAGACTATTTGTGGAAACTCAAATTCTAAAATTTAAAGAGTTCACTGGGGAAAAGAACACATTGGATCTAGAGTCCAGACTCTTAAAACATCGACAAGAAAAAGTACTCTTGAATCTTGATTCAATCAGAATCTAACTTAAATCAAGATCCAAGCCTCTTAATTTAAGCGGATTTCGTTTTGATTCAAGCAAAAATCCGATTGAATCAAGAGTATTCTTTCGTGTCAATGTTTTCAAGAGTCTGGACTCTAGATCCAATGTGTTTTTTTTCCCAGTGTTTGCATTTTTAGAGTTTGCAGCTTTTCTGTCGCGTCAATGTTACTTGCTAACAACTCTCATTTCTTTCCAATAATGAGACGCCTTCCGTTATTGAATCGGAATCATTCAGCTCATTTAAAACGAATTTGTCGAATTCTGAAGAGGTCGGAGTTTAAAAATTTGGGCGTAATTGTCTTTTTCGCGCGGCAACACGACCAGCGGGCTGATTATTAAAATATATCGGCAAATCTATAGACAAAGAAAATTTATGGAGCATGGAGCGATCCTATTGGTTGAAATGGGTGGTCTCTATAGACAAAGGGGGAAAATTATTCAGTAATTATAGGGGTCTCTCGTGGATTATCAGTAGTTCGTCCATTACCTACCTCCTCAGTTCATTGCAACCACCAGATTCCACCTATAGGATCCCTCCATGCCCTTTTGTCCTCTTTGCCTACACTGGAAAAAAAACACATTGGATCCAGAGTCCACACACTTGAAAACATCGACAAGAAAAAATACTCTTGATTCAATCGGAATTTTGCTTAAATCAAGAACCAAGCCTCTTAATTTGAGCGGATTTCCTTTTGATTTAAGCAAAAATCCGATTAAATCAAGAGTATTTTTTCTTATCAATGTTTTCAAGAGTCTGGACTCTAGATCCAATGTGTTTTTTTTACCAGTGCTCTTTGCCTACAGCTTTGTCTACCAATGTCAATAATCAGCCCGCAGATTTGTCCATGTTCATGGGACAATGGGACATGGGACATACGCTGACCCTCAGGAAAGTCTTTAAACGTAACGCGCACCATTATCGAATGCAAGTAGACGTTTTAGGATGAGCATTACATTCGACAAGGCCATGTACCCCCTCCCCTCTCATACTCCGCTGCGCAGGGCATGTTCGCTGAAGGCCGAAGAATGTCGCGAGCTTTACGCGACCTCATCCAGCAGCCGAGAGTGTACGTTCATCACGTGACTGAAATGAAAAAAATGTTGTTTGGACCGGAGCTAGAGGAGAGATGCATTAAAAGGGTTGGAGCAGTTGCTGCAGATGGTGGGGGAGGGGGGAGGATAGCATGCGGTCCAAACATAACGGAAAATGTATGAAGGCGGATATGAATCGAAAGGCCATTGGCAGGAGGAATCCCAAATCCATTCCGTCAATTCTGTTGCGCGTATCAGTTCGACGGAGTCCCGAATAATTCTCCACAAATCGGAACTCCTATTTTATCCCATTTAATGATTTTCGACGTACACTGGTAAAAAAAAACCTTTTGGTTCAAGAGTGCAGTTTCTTGTCGCCGGATTTAAGAGTCTTGAACTCTTGTTTCAAGCGGATTTTGCATTGTTTCCAGCGGATTCAAATTGAATCAATGCAAAATCCGCTTGAAACAAGAGTTCAAGACTCTTAAATCCGGCGACAAGAATAACTGCACTCTTAAGTCAATGCACCGCGGAATTGGTCCAATAGGTTTTTTTTTACCAGTGGAGGACCGATCTTGGTTCACGTTCCATCTGACGTTCACGTTATCTTAACGAGGGGAACTAAAATTCATCTATTTTACACGAATTTTCTTGAAAACATTTTTTACACCGCAAACGAAATACGCACTGGAAAAAAAAAAAAAAAAAAAAAAAAAAAAAAAAAACACATTGGATCTAGAGTCCAGACTCTTGAAAACATTGGCAAGAAAAAGTACTCTCGATTCAATCGGATTTTTGCTTGAATCAAAACGAAATCCGCTAAAATTAAGAGGCTTGGTTCTTGATTTAAGCTAGATTCTGATTAAATCAAGAGTACTTTTTCTTGTCGATGTTTTTAAGAGTCTGGACTCTAGATCCAATGTGTTTTTTCCCAGTGCGTGGTTTGACAGTTTCACCGTCGATTTGACCTGTTATGCTTGTATTTTTGATGAAGGAACTGATCTGTGCAGCTTTAATTCTTGCCCTGTTTTCTCGTCTATTATTGTAAAAAAATTGAATTTAGACAACGAACAACCTGTTGTATCTCTCAACGTTCCGAGTCTTACCCACTAGATTGAGCTGCCTTTTCCGCTCATTATTCCGACGGAAACCGAGTAGTCTGCTAAATACCTCTGAAGGATTCCCCGGTGCGATCCTATCATTTCAAAGTGGGCCCAATCCATTGAAATCCAATCTCCTAATAAGCAGGAGCCGTACGTCCGAAATGGAGCAATAACATATACGGCGGAGAGTTGATATATTAGGTTTTTGCGTGCCGGCGTCTCGTAAATCCATACGCTGAGTTCTCGTGCCTTCTCTGCTTTCGCCGCATATGCTGCCGTCTTAAGGAAAAACGCACTATGAACGTTCGAATGTTGCCAGATTTCCTCCAATTGAATGTTTAATTTTCACCTTGGTCGGACAGACGCAGATAGTAGGTTCGCCTTCTTGTGTACGCACTCGAAATCGAGAGACTGAGAGGAAGAAGTGAATCAGAGAGAGGAAGAAGATGATGAAGAAAAGGAAGAGTAGGGAGGAAAATGAGGAGATGAAGAGAAGTGAAGATAGGGAGAATAGGAGATATATCAGAAAAATGGGAGCAAGAAGACAAAGAAGAAAAAGGAGAAGAAGTGTCGAAATAATCGTGTTCCTTCTTCTGCCTCGACCTCTTCTTCTTTTTAATCTCCTTTCCAATCCTTTTCTTCATTTTTTCCTTTTTCGTTTTCTGCTCCTCCTTCCTTTTCTTACTCTTCTCCTCTTTCTTCCTCTCCCCCCCTTCCAATCTGTGCATTTCTCATGGTTCCTGAAAATTCGTCAGAAATTTAAAGTTATTGTACTCTTATGGTTTTTTTCCAAAATTCATCATATAGCCCCTGTTGTTTAGTTCCTCAAATTTTATTCGTAGAAAGAATTGGTTGTAAACAAAACTCGAGGCGTTCAGGATAGGAAAGGAAAGAAATAAGTACATTTTCTTCAACTTTTCAGCCATATCATAAATAAATGGCGAGTATGGAGTACTTCCAAAGATTATGAGAAAAACATTTTTGAGATTTCCAAGAAATTCATCTTTTTCTTAGGAATTTTGGCAATATCTCTGAAATTCAAGCGTCTTCTTTTTCTTTCCCTCAAGTCTCTCCCGCCATAAACATTGATATTCAGAAACTCCCCAGACTGAAAAAGCCAATCCGGGAAACTAATTTTTTACGGCCGATATTAAGTGTCGGCGCCGAATCGATGAAGGATACAGCCGCCATGTTGCCGTCCAAAGGAAAAACGCCGTATAAACAATCAGACGTTGCCAAATTTTTCGAATCAAACGCGAATTTCTCACAGAACTTGCATAGGTATTTTCCTTTGAATTTTACAGAGGAATGCACTTGCATTTTGATTTTTTAACGTTGAAAGTTTCATGGAAGAGTATTCTCTACTTTCCGTAAAAATGAATGTTTTACACGGTTAAATTAGGCAACATACGTTTGCTCATACGGTGGATTTTCTTAACATGGAGGGGCTGGCGATGAGTAACAACGCGTAATATCGTTCAAGAACAGTCCTTACCTCCCCTCAATCGCATTTCCACCCTCTGCCGCGCCGCCGCCCCGGTGGAAGAGCAAAAAAGTGCCGCAATAAAAAGTCAAGAACGATGACAAAATATCGAAAGATAGGCCACCCTATTGTGCTGTAATTTTGCCGATTTGAGGAAGAGGGAGAGACAGCTTTCAAGGGTAATAAGGGGTGGTAGAAGGACCGAATGGGACTTGCTTCTTGTGAGCCCGTCGCATCGCTAGTTCGAGTTTTTCTCGCTTGGTGGGTTTCGCAATCAGCGGGTTGATCCTTGATTTTTTCCATGATTCCTTATCGATTGATTTTGATCATTGAAAGGCTTTTGTATTATGTTTTAAAATCTTCAGTCGCATTTTGTTCCTTCAGTAATAAAGACGTGGGCATTATTTTCATCGAAATAATTATCAACCAGAAATTTCAAATAATAATCACCATTAGGCAAACATATAGTAAACAGAGAGTTGACATATTATTACTACTCTTGTAGAAAAAAGGAGTTTACAAGGATATCCGCGATGTCGTAAATCAAGAAATATTTTCCCCCCCTCTCGCCCACCGCCTTTTAGGAGGAGGTGTCAAAATTCTTCAGCCTAACTCGAGACCGAAGAGAAGAACCGACATGATACAAATATTTTAACTCCTGTGTGGCCCCTATTGCATAATATTTCAAATGAAGGCGTACCTAATTTAACGCACCAGTGTATGAAGTGAAGTAGCGGAATTTGTTGTGGAGGTAAATATGCTAGACCCTATTGCATAATATTTCAAATGAAGGCGTACCTAATTCAACGCACCAGTGTATGAAGTGAAGTAGCGGAATTTGTTGTGGAGGTAAATATGCTGATATCTCGGTGATTTTGACCTCTTCTCTATTCTTAGAGGACTTTTTTTTACCATCTTTCGCGCACTTATTCTGGGAAAGAACCATGGTACCCGTAAACCCTATGCACATAATTCCTTTTCGCATAAATAGTCCAATTCAGACTTATCAAAAGCGTTTTTTTGTCACATACTTACTCAATTATTTTCATTTTAAGTCACACATAATGAAGCTTCCCCAAAGTAATTTCAACAGCTTTTATATACGGCAACGACGTGATGCTTGAAGAGTGTGTGGAAGTCAAGTTGGAGGCGGAAAGAGTGCTCGCCTTGCGTATGCACGCGTACGATGGTGGTGACAGCATATTGTCCTCGAGTAAACACTCGGCGGTGGCGCGTCATGCCCTGGCCGGGCTATGCCATTCATTCGAGGAGCTTGTATTGTGTCAAGTTTGAGTTGTTTTATCCGGTCGCCGTTGCTCTCGGCCTCAGCCTCCCACCCCAAGAGAAACAGTAGTGCTAGGGCGCCCTTCGACGGCTCACCCCGTGTCCCTCGAGGCATGTCGTAAGCCCACTTTGAAAGACTGGCAGGTGGATCTACACAGTTAGAAATTTCCGTGTTCGTGGTGCCTTTGGGTTAGTTTCCTCTTGGTTAGGTCAGCCAAACAGATTTGGTTCCTCAACACAATTTTTGGTTACCGAAACCTAACCCTACCGCAACCCTACAGTTTTGCACCGGTACTCACTAGAGTTAAAAAAATTATTTTTGACTCTAATGGACCACTAGACAAGGTACGAATTTAAACATTCTGATACATGCTTCCTGGTCAAAATTTCACGTAGAGCACGATTCGCACAACGAAAATTACTTAAACCAACTCCTAACGAAGATATTAACGTTTTTATTTCACATTGGTTATGTGGAATTTGAACTGCCCGCTCACAAGAAACTCAAAGCTCGAATCAAATCGCGCACTACAACGGTTTCAGCAAGCTTCTCAGTCGAGCAATGTTCATGTCCCACCATGTGTTGTTCAAACTATAAGCAATTTGCTTTAGCTGAGCCAAAGCGTCAAGATTGAGGTTGCCAAACTTGTACATCGTGGAGGAGATTTGTACATGATAACGTTTAGCGCGCGATGTGCATCACGTAAAGCATTGAGTTTTCATGAGTAAGTGATTTGAATTCAGGCATCAAGAATCATTAAATATCTTCGTAAGGAGTTAATTTCGGTAATTCTCGTTGTGTGCATCGTGTTTTACGTGAAATTTTGGCTACGAAACATGTATCAGAATGCTGAAATTCGTACCTTGTCCAGTGGTCCATTATAATTTTTGGACTTCTTGGCTTTGTTTTCTCCGCAAACTGCAGCCTGATTGTTGAAATTTATGTCGGCACGACAAGAATCGAAAATCGATATATTACACGGTGCAGATAGGACTATACGTCTCGTCTTTTCGTGCCGACATAGCCAGTTGAAGTTTCAACAATCCGACTGCAGGTGTGGACCCAGCACCATTCTTCCACCTTGTTATATAGTTCGGGCCACTTCTTAATGTTTTTCTCTCATCCGCAACCCTACACTGATAATAATATCTGTTTTCTTGTGTTACTTTTGTGTTGCATATCAACACTAAATCTCAGTTATTTTTTCTTACTGTGTACCGACCTTAGCATTCTAGCACTGCCCATGTCTATGTGTATAACCCCATGAATTCACAATTTCGAAATAATCATAACATCAAAGAAAGTCGTCAAAATTATCAAACTTATAACATTTGGATTTTTTGTAGCAGAGAAAGGACAAGTCACATCTTAATTTTAAAAAAACTCGATGAAGATTTTTGAAGAACTGAAACTTTTAAACAGGCTTTAGTATCCGCCTTAGGAGCTTGTAGGTAATTTCTCGCGAACTGATAAAATAAAATGTAAAGAACTGCTCTTCTTTAATTTTTGTGTTGAGCATTGAACTGTAAAGGAGGAAAACTTCAAGCCTATTTTTCTGTAATTTTACGTATTTTCATTCGCGTCTTTTCTGCTAAATCCACTCCATTTCGTATAGCACGTCAATAATTCCATATTGAATCGCGCATACGAAAACGTGAACGGTGAACAGGAACAGCCACGAGGAAAGTCAGAGAGAACTTCTCATCTCGCGCTTTTCCCCGAAGCTAAGAACTGGCCGCAACGATCGCAAAAATGCGGTTTGTACCGGTCACTGTGCCGATTTGGAGCTTTCGTCCTCGTTGACAAGTTCACTGCACTCGGCTGGTTGTCGCGCGCGCCGAAGCGTTGGAGATGCGTAGTTCACCGTATAGTGTTTGCGATTTCGTCTCAGTACCTTCTTAATCATAATAAACGTATCCCTTATTTTCCCAGAGGTAAAAATGTTATACCTAATCAAAACATTAACCAACCTACAAAGCATAGCTGTGAATCTTATAAAATACCTAAAGCAAAAACAAACTTAACCTAACTCTTAGACTATAAATAAATCAACATATATTAATTATGGAACTAGCATAGCTGTGTATCTTATAAAATAAAGCAAAAACAAACTTAACCTAATTCTTATACTATAAATAAATCAACAAATATTAACTATGGAACTATAACCCATTATTTTTCGTACTTATCCGATCATCATCAATACGTAGGTGTTTTCATTCAACCCTTCAAATCAACGAGCAGTGCGGTGGGAAAGGGTGCAAGAATATGTATACAGGGTGTCTAGCATCAGGATTTTCCTGATTTTATCAGAATTTGAGGAAAAATCGGTCGTAAAATCAGGATTTCAGAAAAGTCGGTCCTCCGGAATTCTAGTGTTGGGCGTTCGCATACGCTTTTTTCGAAATTTTAATTTTCCTCCGGAAAAAAACAGGATTTGATTAGGATATTGAAAAATTATGAAATCAGGATTAGCAGTCATAAATTAGAAAAAATCAGGATTTCCCAATATGATAAAAACTAGACATCTTGGTATACCAAAAAAAGGAGAGGAATTATATTTTAAAAAGTTTTTATCTCTTTCATTTAAATGGTTGTGCAGTTCTGGTCGATAAGAGGGATAGAATTGTAAATTCGTACTGTTTAACCGACTTTGCTCACTACTTCATAAATGAAATTTTTCAGTATTAAATCGAATTATTACAGGCGCCATAATGGACTCGGCGTGGAATTGTTAACCAGTGGCACACATGTCTGATTTGTAAAATTTTGCCGTAATGCATTTTTCTGAGCGGAAAGTAAGGAAAAGAAAAGAGAGGAAGAAAAAAATTCCATTGCAGATTTGGAGGTACGGATTAAATTTTACCTCCCGCCATACTGCGCTCATCTTGTTCGCTGAGCGACTCTGCGTGAGAAAATATTAATTTCCCTTGCATGATGAAATTTGCTACAACCTAATTCACAGAAATCGTTTGATTTGTTCTATAATTGTAATTTTCTTCTTTGTTACAGGTAAGCAGTCTTTTTCATCATCTGCAGGTGCTTGATGGCATTTATTGGAACTATCTCGTTTCCGCTGCTTCTCGTATTTCTCGACCGTAAGTTGAAATTCGAAAATTGCCTTCTAATCAGTTTTTCTAGGCTTCAAAATACTGTATCATTTAACCACTTTACGCGGCAGGTTAGCAAATCAGGAGATATTTCCCCTTGTTCTTTATTTAAATTTAGATTGAAACAAAGGACATGGTACCTGAAGCAGGAAATAACGATTTTGTTTTTGCTGGTTGTCACAATAACTTAGAGATGTAATTAGGTATCATGAATTCGATTCTCGCAAAATGCACCAAGTGTAATTACATGAGTATTTCCAGTCACGAATTAGTCAGTGGCATGGCGTGTTTTGCGATATATCGATTGATCTGCCATTTAAAGCTATGGAAAAGGATCGATTATCAGGGTGTTCGCAACGAACGCCTTAATAATCGATTCTTTACCATAGCTTCAAATGGGGAAATATCGATACATATCGAAGCACGCCACGCCACTGGAATAAGTCGTTTTTCCTGCTCTTTTGAGAGAAAAAATTATGAGCCTGGAGAGTTCGCGAATTTGAAGAGTTATTCCTCCCAAAATATTAGAAATCCGTGAACTCCTCGCCATCAGTTAGCAGAATTCCGTAAAATGCCAAAATTTGACTGTCGGCCTAGGCATTTGATAAATGCCTGATTTGACTAATTGCCTTCGACAGATTCAAAGTTGACTGTATTTTATCTCCGAAATGAGTATAGAATTTGTCGCTATTTTTACCAGTATACAAGGGTTTGAACTCATGAAAGGGATGTTATGAACTTCAGTTTTTCGTCAGGATTTCAGAAAAGTCGGTCTAATTCGGTCGGTCTGGAAAAAAATTCTAGAGTTGTGCATTCGCATATACGCTTTTTTAGAAATTTTAATTTTTCTCCGGAAAAAATCAGGATTTGATTAGGATATTGAAAAATTATAAAATCAGGATTAGCAGTCAAAAATTAGGAAAAATCAGGATTTCCCAATATGATATAAACTAGACATCCTGGTATACCCAAAAAAAGGAGAGGAATTATTTTTTAAAAAGTTCCGAGGCATTTGATAAATGCCTGATTTGACTAATTGCCTTCGACAGATTCAAAGTTGACTGTATTTTATCTCCTAAATGAGTATAGAATTTGTCACTGTTTTTTTTTACCAGTATACAAGGGTTTGAACTCATGAAAGGGATGTTTTGAACTTTAGTTTTGCGTCCGAACGCCACAGAATGCGTCGGAGCGTCATTTCATCAAATTAAAATACCTATCGAAGAGAGAGCCATTAAATTGTGTCCATTAAATCGTCAAATCCTTGCTCGAGGTACGGATCGTCGACACTAATTGGAGCAATTACACGACGGTCAAGTTGAAATTTCCCACGGCGACGATGCGAGTTTAAATCTTGGTCGCCTCGCGAAACTGGGGAGGGCGCCGGGTGCGGTTTAATCTCGGGACATCGTTTAGCCGCGACGAAGAACCCATATATTTGGGCAAAAGCAGAGCAGCCGGCGAAACCGAAATGTGCAACCTATGATTATTTATCACCCGTTCGGCGGTTTTATGATTCAACGATCGATCAGGAGCGAAATGATTTCTGAGAGCTAATAATTAGTTGGCCGTCGTCCAGGCTCAGACTTCCTCCCTCGCCCCTCTCTCATCACGGATACGCTCAGCGCCGCGGTGCCTGATCGACGTGGGATACATTTTCCGCGTACCCCGATTTTTCCCTTGTCGAAACCCCGTAGATAAACAATACTTGGTTATTAGTTTTGAAGTTATAAAAAACTGGCTGTATGATTACCAAGGCTCTTATCGGATATTCTGGAAACCTCTTTTAGCTCCTTTGAGTAAAATTTTACAAAATAGGAGTTTTTCTTCTAAAATTTCAAGTCGAAAAGCTTTTTAAAGTCGCTCTAACTTTGACTGTGAGGACCCAATTTCAGTAAAAAACCAACGGCACAGTAAGATTCAGTGAATTTCATGGGATTCAATATCAAAGAATATCTATTGCTTTGACGAGCAGATCAATTTGAATTGACTTTATTACTCAAATTCGGTATTGTAGTGTCTCCAAAAATTATTCATATGATACAACTAATTCCATCCCTGCATTAAGTTCATAGCTTTTTCCCTCAATTCTCACGATATTGTTTGCCTTTCACACTCATAATCAATACTTGCGGAGACGGATATGGCAACCCAGGTGGCCACAACGTTCGGATTGCGGCGAAATTATGTGTCTCATGGCGGAACACACAAGTGCCGAATCCATCTTCACGCCGTTTTAACCCATTAAGCTCCAACCCAATTCGTCTCATAGCCCTAATAACTACTTACCTCGCTCATCCCTTCTCCGATAGGAAGGTGGAGTGCGGAAGTAGTCGATGATGGATCCATTGTTCATCAAATCAGACTCCCAACAATTTTCAAAGTTTCCTCTCAATCAATTTCGCATTGGCCTTAGATCCAAATGAGCATTTCCAACAGCTGTATTCAATAACAACTCTATGTCATTATATAAAAGGGTTGTAATAAATATCTTTCTACAACCTGATCTTTATCTCATAACGGGCAATAGGTTCTAATACTTCATTTCTAGACTGTAAATGTGTTAGTCATTTCGCGGGTTGCGGCAGATTTGAGGCTACTTTTGGGTCGTTCGGAAAATTTCGAGTGTTTCTTCTGAGTTTTTTTTCTACTTGTTGGCGTATGAGATTGTTTCAGAATTTTGGAATTTTGTTTTTAAGACTTATTTTTACGCACAAACAGCACATTTTGCCATGAAATTCAGTATTTCTCCATAAGACGAATCGGAAATTTGGTCAGGAGGCAAAATTTCCGTATTGCGAGAAACAACTGGTTTTGGAACTTTTTTCAAGCGTTGAAGCACATTTTAAATGTTTTTAACCAAGAATCCATTCTTTAAGGCCTAGAATCAAGCCGAATGTACTCGAACGCAAAATATTACTTTCGATTCGGGAAAGTTCGGAATTTGGATGCTTCCAGCCTTAATACAGGTTTTACAAACGAGATTTTTTGGAAATGAACGAATGAAACGTAATATGTCCGTCTTCACTGAACACTTCCACAATCAGAGAAACCAATATTTTCCTTACTCCCGGTATAGATTCACCTTAAAGAGAGAAAAAAGTCTCCGTGAATCATTTCCAAACCAGTTTTGAATTTATTTTTTCCTTCTTTGTTACACGGGAAACAACAAAATGTTCCCGGCTGCAGATTTATCGTTTTCCTTTTATTTTTCCATTTGCTTACCACTTCTTCGATTGCCTTAACGTTTAGAAAATGATGTTTTTGCACTCTCGAGTGATCTTGAATCATTACGCGCATAATGCGTAGCTATCTGTTTTTTGTGAGAACTTGTGCATGCATAATGAAATGAAAATTCGTTTGGCTGCCCCCAGGCATGGAATCTAAAAGGAAATGAAGAGAGAAGATGGAGCTTGCGCAGCAGTTTTTCGAAAAAGAGCGATTATGTTTCTTTATCGAAGGCTCAAGTTGCAATTACGTGCTAAAAGCCCACGGCGCAGGCGAGTGCATCGCTTGCACAAATTTTGCCGTTCGAGAGTAAAACTAATCGCCTGCAGAATGAGGAGGAGAAAAATACCGGGGAAAGAAGAAAATGATACGATCTTCCTGGTGCAATTAAGTCGTGTTCTTTTTTTCACCTCTAATTTCCTGCATCTTTCTGTCCGTTTGCATCGCATGCTTCTTCTCGCGATCTCATTCAAAACCGTCAGGCTGCAGCCCTCTCGCCCGCCTCGGGGGCATTCGATGAGAAGCAACTTTAAACCTTGCCTTGATCAGCGAAATTATTCC
This sequence comes from Bemisia tabaci, assembly GCF_001854935.1. NCBI lineage: Eukaryota > Metazoa > Arthropoda > Insecta > Hemiptera > Aleyrodidae > Bemisia > Bemisia tabaci. The sequence goes on from NW_017556656.1 coordinate 2,756,350, forward strand.
TCATTGCTTACACGAGGCACATGTGTCGAGGCAGTGATCCCAGATTCTTTCCCACCGCTGCATCGCTGCATCAGGGACAATGCCACCGTGCTGAGGAATATCACAGCATGAGCCTTCAGACGTTGCCATATTCAAGGTGTCTAGCATCAGGATTTTTCCGATTCTATCAGGATTTGAGGTCAATCAGGATTTAATTTCGATTTCATCAGGATTTGAGGAAAAATCGGTCGTAAAATCAGGATTTGTGAAAAGTTGGCCGTCCGATCAGATTTTTTTATCGAGCTATTTTTGTGGAGTTACATTCGCCTAATTTTTCTCCGCAAAAAATCAGGATTTGGAAAAATCATATAATCAGGAAAAATCAGGATTTCCCAAAATGAAAGAAAACCCCTGGACATCCTGAGTTATTTTTTTCGGCAAAAAACGAATTTACTGGGAAAATGTAAAAGCTTTGTAAGCAATGTCAAGCTTTTCCGACAGTTATTTTCGCAAGTTAATCTAAATTATCGAGAGTCGTAGAGCGCGAGGGAGTGCTGTAAAGCGACTTATATGTATGTATCTAATCTAAATTATCTGAAAATTTTAGAGATACTCATACCTTCCTTCAAAAAGTCATGTTTTAACCCGGGAAATTTAATGTTTGACAATTAATCATGACAAAATTGACTCAAACCGCATGTTACATACTTCGAATTTTCGAAAAATTTCTGGGGATCTGGGGAGCCCCCCTACACCCCCCAGCGTTCGAAGTATCTAAATACGCCTTTGATAGGATCGCTCCAGGTTCCCTATGTTTTCTTTGTCTATCGCTTTGTCTATCAATTTCAACAATCAGCCCTCTGGCCCCTCTTCTGTGATGTACGGGAAAGCGAATTCTCTGAAAATACGAATCAACATCGCGGAGTGAAAGCAGCCGGGGAATAGGAAAACAACGCTCGGGGGCATCTCCCTGGTTTGTTTGGGAGCTCGGATGCGATGGAGCGAGAAAATTGTGGCGCTTTCGGTGTGTGGTGTGTTCCGGAGCGGGTAGGTTTGACGCCGCGCCACACAGTGGATCTAGTCAATCGGAGATGTTGCATGTGTGAGGAATTAGCGAGTTGACTGTTGATTCTCATGCAAAAGTTCGCGAGAAACACGATGGTGCCACTGGTTTTCTATGAAATTAACTCCCAAGCTCAAAAAAAGCTCTCAAGTTAAGGCCAAAATGGAGGGGATATTCCACGCTATTCTGAGAGTCCACCTCTATATCAAGACAAACTCTCCATGCAAAGATAGGAGGCAAATACATTGACAGGGCTGCCACTTTATTTGGGGACTCCAAAACTGAAAACACGGCAACCCTGCTAATGTATTTGCACCCTATCTTTGCATGGAAAGTTTGTTTTGATGTAGAGGTGGACTCTCAGGGTAGGGTGGGATATCCCCTCCATTTTGGCCTCAACTTGAGAGCTTTTTTTGAGCTTGGGAGTTGATTTCAGAAAAAACCAGTAGCACCATCGTGTTTCTCGCTAACTTTTACATAAGAATCAACAGTCAAATCGCAAATTCCTCACACATGCAACATCTCCATTGGAGGTGTTGGACCAAACTTGGAAACTTTTAAAGCTCATAACTCAGGAGTACGTATACGGAAGAGTATTGCTATCGGTATCCTTTTATTACAGAAAACGCGTGCCGCTCTCTGATTGGTCGGCTATCGTTGAGCCCAAAAGTTGGCTCGATGTAAACAAACCCCAGCCGCCCAGCCCCTCCGCTCGTAGTTTGGCCCAACGTAAACAAACAAGATGGCGACAAAGTTCTACAAAGTTCTGGACATCATTTTGGGTGTGATAATAATTTCTTTACATCCAACTTCTGAATTGAGTTCGGATCGAACTTTGATGCATATTTTTGCCGAAAATTAACCTTCGAGTGTGATTATCATTCATTTCCCAGCTGATAATACGTGTTCCACTGGGTCGGGTTCGTTCACATTGGGCCAATTTTGGAACTCCATGATAGCCCGAAACTGATGAACCAATCAAAGAGCGGCACAGAGATGGCAATACTCTCCTGTATACAGGTACTTTAAGGTGTTGGACCTTGGACCGAAGGAAACTTTGAAAGCTCATAACTCCGTTCATACCAAACTGTGAGATTTTAAAAGTGGTTCCATTGCAGGGTGTCTACAAGTCCGGAAATAGTAATGCTTTTTTGAGGGCGGTCCGAAAGCACTGAAAAAGTGCAAAAATTTCGCAAGAAGGTCCGGAATTTCTGTCATTTTTGTCGGAATTTAAGAGAGAAATTCTAATTTTTGAAATTTTTTTAATTTCGTAAATCAGGGTACTGAAAAAGTACTGAATATCTCTATTGAGGAGGTACTAAATTCCTTGGGAATGTACTGAAAAAGTACTGGAAAAGTACTGCTTTTTGGACAGCTTGCTTTAGTAGACATCTTGCATTGATTTCCTCGTGTAATAATCTTCCAGAAGGACCTCTTAAAATTGTAAATTTGACGAATTTAATTTCAAAGTTTGCAGTTTCAGTCAAAAATTTCATGTCCAACCGCTCCGATTGACTCGATCCACCGTGCGCCGCGCCGAGGGAGAGGAACGGAACTCGTGTGCTTTGCGTCGGCTCGCAGAGGGCAGAGCCAGCGTAATTTCACTCGCGGCGAATTTATTCGAGTCGCTTGCCGTTTCCGCGCCTTGCGTTTCTGCATTTTATAACAAAAGCTTAGTTTATCGCGGCTAAGCGCCACGGCCCGAGCCTGGAGCCGGGGAGTTTTCCCAATAAGTCACTCCTTCCTAATCGCTGCGCAACTCCGCGCTTTTCCAATTTCATTTTTCCTTCATCCCGGTCCTCCCGCATAAGTCGGTCACCCCCGGTCGGATAGGATCCAATACATCTATAATTCGTAGTTTTGAAAGAACGTAACTTCAACTCAATGTTGCCGAATGTCCCTTCGAAAATTGTATTTTTACCGGGAGAATCTTGGGTGTTACTAATTGAAAATGTCATTGATTTTTCTTCTGAGCTCATTCAGAAAATAGGAAAATATTGGNGGGGGGGGGGGGAATTGCGCAGGTGTATTTTCGTTACAAAAAAAATTGAATCGTTTGAGTCAATTTTGCAACCCTTGAATAGAGATGCTTTCCTTCGTACGGGAGGCTGCGGTGCAATGAGCCACAGATCTTGGCACCTCGCTCGGATCTCAGCTAAAATCAGGGCCCAACGCCACAGAATGTGGCGCCACACTCCAGCTGAATCCTCTAATTTCCCTCATGTTTAAAATCACTTAAGTGCTGGTGCAACCTGCCACAAAGTTCGGCTTATAGTTGATTTTCCGCTCATCTTTGACTGTTGCACCAGCACTTAAGCGGTTTTAAACATAAAAGAAATTTGAGGATTTTGTAAGAGTGTGGCGCCACACTCTGTGGCGCTGGGCCCGGAGTTTAGCCGAGATCCGAGCGTGGCGCCAAGGTTTGTGGCTCATTGCACCGTAGCCTTTTGTACGGGAGACAACGAATTGGGTGAGTCGGGGACGCTCATATTATTCGTAACGCTCGGGGAGTTGTTTGTACGCGTTAAAAGGTAGAGACCCACGTCATAAAGCGTTACGAGGGCAAAAGGGGAGGGGATCGAAGAATCCAAATATTTCTAACGTGAAACATGAGCGTATTTCGGGAGAACCCTCATTACTGGGAATGACCATCTGGAAACTCTACCTGCAATGCAACTCTCGTAGGAACCAAGACTGAGGTATCATTTCTCTCCTCTTAAATCTCCAACTTTTGCTCTATTTCTCACCTCTCCAATCCTTCATCTCTCAAACATTACACTACCAGCTACAGCAATAGCAGTACTAGCGCCAGTTGGCAATACTGTTTTTACTTAAATCACCTCCATTATTAACGATCGATTGTCCACATGCATTCAAATGGGCGAAGCCCACTTTTTCCAACTCACCAGAATCAGCACCGGACTCGATGCCCAACCAGTGTTCAATCGGACGTATTCTGCCAGACAGAGCGATGCGCACTAAGTCATGAGCCCTGAGACCCATACGAATGTATCCATAACAAGGCTCAAGTCATACTGCACATATTTCTGTTTTGGCAGATATGCGTCCAATTGGTGCGCATGCCATCATCGCACCGGAGGCTGTAATTGGCAACGCCAATAATCACATCATTGTTTGGAACAACATTGGATCCGAAAATTATTTCGCCCAACACAAACATGCTAACTGTATCCTGCTCCAGTCGCTTCCGATGAGTCCACAGACGCGTCTGCCGCATTTCCGGCTAAATGCATCGCGTCACCGCCCCCCCTCCTCACCCCCGGTCCCCCCTCCACTCCCGTGGGCGCCGTAATCGCGGTTTGCAACCATTAATTGCGGACATGGAGCCCCTCATTAACCCCACCCCTTCCTTGTCTCGCCCTTCCAGCATTCGCCTCGTAAATATAGGCGTGAATGATCATAGGTAACCTATAGGTTTCTTCTCGCCTTGAACTAATGGTCCGTGGAGCAATTGTATGGAATTGTTTTTTTTTTTAAATACTAGATCCACTTTTTTTTTACACGTACCTATCCGTGTTATCTCGCACCGTCAAAAGTCGACACATCTTATCTCCAAGGCGGATAAAGAATGGTGGTCGCATTTCGTACCCTCTGGACGTCACACGGTATCGGGTACATCGGGTACATGGGCTGGCCGAGGCCGGGGGGGCCGACTCAACCTCGGATTGCACGGCATAACCCGTACCCTCCTGACGTCACAACGCTTCAAGATGGCAGCCAAAATCGAAATGCGACCACCATTCTTTATCCGCCTTGTCTTATCTCTATGCTTTTAAGTATAGTCACGCAGGCATTTTTCCACGACTGTACGTTTTTTGCCATCGGCTACTCTCGTGAAATTACCACTCGCTGTCGTTGAAGAATGTATCCGTGCTCTGAAGTCCTCTTGATTTGACCTTATTGCATATAGAATTTCATCGATATGCATTGCTTGATTATCGAATATGCACTGGTTGTAAAATCAAAGCAACGTGTACCACGGTTGCGTTGTTTCGACATTTCCGCTTTTCTCGCATTGTCAGTGTTGAGAACACGTAAGCCAATTCGTTTCAATGTTTTGAAACCAACAGCCTCAATATCGAAAGTCTCGATCTGAGAGGATTAAAATAATTCCAAAAGTAACCTTGTCAGTAAAATTACCACTTAATCCTAAAAATGTCACTATTCTTATCTATGCGTACTATTAATCAAGAGTTCACATGAAACACTACCAATTCGGTAATTTTACAGACTTGAGTCTGTTTTACAGCGCGTGTGAACGCTCTGCGACACTTTATCACCACCCTCGCCAATCTAAACACCAACGCAGGTCATCTGCATGGCAATTCCACTTTCTTCTTTCATTTTAAGTGCCACCTACCCATGACCTAGCTTAGTGTCCCCAGCGAATATTTGAATTTGGTAATACTAACTTCAGTATTTTTCCCCATTATGGTTTCCAAAGATCATTCTGAACAGCTCATTCCGTCTCCAGACGGTATCATCAAAATTGAGTTCCTTTGTAGTTCTTTTTTTTTTTGTTAAGTTTAAATCTCCAAGGACTCAGCAGTGAGCTAGTGAATGTCCTTATCAGCCCGGGAGTTCGCCAAGGTTCGTGTTTGCATTTCTTCAATCAAATTTGTGGAGGCGCTTAATTTAGAATTCTAATTAGAATTTCTTGCTCCTCGTTCGTCTAAGTGCAAGCTGCAAGAGACAATGCATCTATTGTTCTCGGCACCGTGACTTGAGCTCTTACGCCGCTGATACCATTAAGGCTCATTTGTCAAAGTTAACGAACGTCTCCTGCCGTAATTAATGCTTCTGCCGCGGAAAGCGCTCGCGGAACAAAGGGAAACTGTCTTCCAGCGGAATCTAATGCCATTACGTCGCAAAAAAATGTGTGTCGATACCTCGTATAGTGTCTTATCCGGTTCGTGGATGTTGAGCGGACTACTGGCTAGGTGTCTACGAAAGCGTTCCGAGCCTGTATTAGTATAGTCGTAACTCGTATAATCTCACCTCTGAATCGAAAATTTTTTAAGGAGTGCATGCATTCTAAAGTCAGGGGTAAAGTTTTTGGATGCTTGCTGCTTTCCATTACATTCTCAAATTTTTTTGGCCATCCTGACGGGCCGTGTTAGTACTGTTCTGGGGGTAAACTTACATTTTCAACGAAATGTCTCTGTTGAAATTATCGATGCGACACAGTGGATCGAGTCAATTAGGGGTCACAGGGGTCGGATATGGAATTTTTGACTGAAACTGCAAATTTTGATGTTTATTCTGTCAGATTTTAAATCTTGGGGGGTTTTTAAAGGGGGTTTTAAATTTCACGAGGAAACCAATAGAACCACTTACAGAACCTCAAAATTTTGTATAAGCGGAGTCATAAGCGTTAAAAGTTTCCAAATTTTGTCCGACCTCTCTCATTGTCTCGATCCACTGTGCGATATGTCAGGTATTGAATGAAGCCTAAGTGGCGCCAAAGGAAGGAGTAACTCCCAAATTTTCGGACTCGATTTCCTTCAGAAATTTGAGTAATCTAACGTAAAGCAACATTGAACTGAAGTTACGTTATTCCGTGAGAGAAACGACGATATGCGAACAACATTTTCCGCAGGAAGTTTTCAGTTCTGCCGTGATAGCGAAGAGAGCCGTAACTGCAAAAATGAAGTTCTGAGAAAACGGGCTCAGAAGCTTGTGACCGGAACATTTTATTGAAAGAGACCTCCGTTCTTTGTCAAATTGCCACTGTTCGTCCGGAAGACTCCTAGAAATCATTTGGGGGATTAAAACTCGACCGATTTTATTTTAAAGTACACGAAAAAGGTAAAATTCAGTTTCGTGTTAGGTTATTGTTAGGCAAGACAGCCGTAAGTGCTATCTTCCGCATGCTTTCAAGGTTGCGTTTTGGACGCACAACAAACACATTTTCAGGTTAGAAACTGGCAGAAGAGGGCGGCACTTTACTGGAAAGCACTGTTTTCATTGGCTCTCATGCATCCACGGCTGTCTTGAAAAAAAAACTGTTGTCATTTTTTGTGCACTTACGGCTTTTACATACGTCTCGTTTTCATTAAATTAGGATGAATTTTGCTGTTTTAGCTGTCTCAGTAATTTCATCTAAAAGAGTTTAGACGAATTTTGAAGAAAACTCGATTTCGAAAATTTTGCACTTACGGCTCTCTTCGCTATCACTGCAGAGTTGATGTACGTTCGGCTCTTGAGAGAGGAAGGACAGCGGTGGCCGGCACAAAATTCCGGAGGAAGTCGAGCGAGATCCGGAATCCGGAGTCAGCGCAGCGGGTCGTCGCCAATCCGTCTATCCGTTCCGCGGTCGGCGGTCGCGGTTACGCGAGGCGCGCGATAAGTGTGCTCGAAGCCCCGCACCGCCGCCGCGGTCCACGAGAGCCGTTCCCCGTTTCCATGGCAACAATATTAAATTTAGACTTTTGACAAAGGCCACAGCAGCGTCACGAGTCATGTGCCCTGATGCGAGTTATTGTGAAAAGCGCGGATCCTTTGGAAATTATAACCTTATTGTTTTGATCACACGGGGGTTGGCTCGACACCGGCTGATATTAAATCATATTCCGAATTACTCACGCTCGTTTACTCCGTGCCCCGATTGTCGTCTTCGCCGCACACCGCCGCACAGTGGATCGAGTCAACAGGACAGGTCGGACAAAATTTGGAAACTTACAACGCTTATAACTTCGTTTATACGGAACTTGGAGGTTCTAAAAGTGGTTCAATTGGTCTCCTCGTGAAATGGAAATGTTGCATGTGTGAGGAATTTGCGATTTGACTGTTGATTCTTATGTAAAAGTTCGCGAGAAACACGATTGCCACTGGTTTTCCTCTAAAATCAACTTTCAAGCTTAAAAAAGCTCTCAAGTTGAGGCCAAAACGGAGGGGATATCCCACGCTATCCCGAGAGTCCACCTCTACGTCAAGACGAACTCTCCATGCAAAGATAGGGTGCAAATACATTAGCAGGGTTGCCGTGTTTTCAGTTTTAGAGTTCCCAAATAAAGTGGCTGCCCTGTCAATGTATTTGCTCTCTATCTTTGCATGGAGAGTTTGTCTTAATGTAGAGGTGGACTCTCAGGATAGCGTGGGATATCCCCTCCATTTTTGCCTCAGTTTGAGAGCTTTTTTTGAGCTTGGGAGATGATTTCAGAGAAAACCAGTGGCACCATCGTGTTTCTCGCGAACTTTTACATAAGAATCAACAGTCAAATCGAAAATTCCTCACACATGCAACATCTCCATTGTCTGCTTGAAGCACCCCTCGAAATTTGAAATGTGACGAAATGAACGTCAAAATTTGCAGTTTCAGTCAAAAATTTCACATCCGACCTCTCCGATTGGCTCGATCCACTGTGCGCGAGCCGTTATCTCGTCACCACGTACCTATCTACCGTCCGTTTTTGTGTGTCTGTGTGCGTGGTGTTTGCGTATGTGTGCCCCATCACTCTCGTTTATTTCACACCGTGGCCTTTTGCTCGAGCTCGATATCACGCCTTTGCCCATTTTTTTTTTTCAGATTCGCTCGTACCCCCGTCCCCATTGTACTTTCGCCACCCATTTCCATCAATGAAACGACCCACAGTGTTTGTTGTTCGATAACGTGTAGGACCGGGGTTTTTTTTAGGATAAGAGTAAAAAAAAGCTTCATTATCGTAGTTGAATGTTAAACAGGGTGTTCAAAAAGTAGTGGGTCAGGGTGTCTGCAAGTCCGGAAAGTCCGGAAATAGTAATGATTTTTTAAAGGCGGTTCGGAAGTACTGAAAAAAAAAAGTGCGGAATTACTCCGTATAAAGGTATGGAATTTTTTCCATATTTTGTCATTTTTTTCGTAATTTGAGCGAGGAATTGAAATTTTTCGAATTTCGTCAATTGAAGGTACTGAAAAAGTACTGAATTTTCCTGTAGGGGAGGTACTGGATTTCTTGGGAATGTACTGAAGAAGTACTGATTTCTGGTCAGTCTGTTTTCGTAGACATTCTGTGGGTCCTTTTTAATATGAGAAGAAGCAAAAAAGTGAAAAATAAAAATTCATGAACAGAGATTCGTGAAAAAGTTGTTTAATATTTTAGGGAAAATTTGGGGAAGACCGAAAATTTCAGGTAGTTTAATGAGCCTCTTTTAAGTAAGTGCATACAGTTCCCTTTATGAGTAATACTTTTTTGAGTAATTGCCCATATGCCACTGGTATGGATTAAACAAAGACTAAGAAAACCCAGGAAATTTTGAATTCACGGAAAAACGAAAAACCCTATGAGGAAATCAGAGGATGCGTGAATAAAGCGATATTCCGTTACTTGGTAGAAGTGACAAAGGAGAATTCTGTTCTCCTGCATTAAATTTTTATTGTTGGTAAAGTAATGAATACATCCACAATGCCTCGTCGATTTGATGAAGGAGCAACGCGAGGTTCATCCAGCTATCATCAGTGTGGAAGAGTAACTTCGAGCTGAGAGAACAGCCGAACAGCTGCTCTCGCCTTGCGTGTGAGATTGGCAATGAACTGTAACTTCTCCCGCTTAAAACGCCTTCAACTTTTTCGATACTTCACGCCTTACTCAGATGCTCGTTTAGTTGCTACTGCTAAAACTCGCCATGTTCCCAATGCCGCGCAGCAGCCGTATTGATTATCTATATTAATCAACACATTTTTGCATGTTTTCCTTTAAATTTAGTGACTACTCCGCACTTTAATTACTATAAATGCATGTAAGGTGTCATTAAGCCTTAAGTAATTTTCATTTTATGGGATACTGCAAAATTAATAAGTTACGATGTATAGGTCTTCATTCCGCGAAATCGGATTAGTTCTCTCGCAGAGCAAACACGAATAAATCAATTTTAAGGATTACATTAGGAGGTGTTTTCTGCTTTTTCCGCATAAATTCATATATTCTGTAATCGCTTCTTGCAAATGCATTCGCTTTGATCGTGAACGAATTTCGAGGAGAGTGGCTTCTGTGTTTCTCTAAAAAAAGTTGAAAATAGTATCACTCCGCGTGAAATCCAGTGAAATTAAATTGTGATTACTTTTGTGAGACTGGCAAAAAAGTCCTCGATACGAAGAACAAATAAAGAAAATGAGATTATCTTATAACCTTTAGTTTATCTTAGTTCCTTTTAAGAGTTAATTCTGCACCATTTGGCGCAAAGAACATAAAAACATTAAAAAATTGACTCTTTGAGAGTATTCAAAGTTAGATAACAATAAATCACAAATTTAAAAAAAAAAAAAAAAAAAAATTGAAGTTTAGCGGCGCTGTTGCCTCTCTTAGGAAATGGACACTTTCAATATCATTAATATCCACCATCCTTTTTTGTATAATGGTCTCTACTTTATTTTCCAAATTAATTTAAATGTTCTGTACTTGATTTAACAGGGTGTCAGCCTCTCTTAGGAAATGGACTCTTTCAATATCATTAATATCCACCATCACTTTTTGTATAATGGTCTCTACTTTATTCTCCAAATTCATTTAAATGTTCTGTACTTGATTTAACAGGGTGTCAAGCATCAGGATTTTCCCGATATTATCAGCATTTAAGGTCAATCAGGATTTGAGGAAAAATCGATCGTAAAATCAGGATTTGAGAAAAGTCGGCCGTCCGATCGGATTTTTTTATCGAGCTATTTTTGTGAAGTTACTACATTCGCCAATTTTTCTCCGAATTTTTCTCCGCAAAAAAATCAGGATTCGATCACACTGGAAAATAAACACATTGGATCTAGAGTCCAAACTCTTGAAAACATTGACAAGAAAAAGGACTCTTGATTCAAGCAGATTTAAGCTTAAATCAAAAGGAAATCTGCTCAAATTAAGAGGCTTGGTTCTTGATTTAAGCTTAAATCTGATTGAATCAAGAGTATTTTCTCTTGTCGACGTTTTTAAGAGTCTGGATTCTAGATCCAATGCGTTTTTTTTCCAGAGCAGGATTTGAAAAAATTATGAAATCAGGATTTGTCAGTCAAAAATCAGGAAAAATCAGGATAAATCAGGATTTCCTAAAATGAAAAGAAACTAGACACCTTGTTAATTGTTCTTTCACTGCATTCACAATAACACTAATGACTTCCAAGAAGAGATCCCTGCGCAAGAGTCAAACATCGCATCAATCCACTCAGAACCCAGTTTGAAATTAGTCCTCAAAAGATATTGTCAGCTCGGTTCCGTCGTTTCGCTAAATTTGACACTCATCCCACACAGAAGAGACAGTCGTGCGGAACGAATAAAAAAGTAAAAACCGGAGCGAGATAGATTGCGCTTTTCGCGAAACAAGAGAGGCGGGAATAATCTCTCGAGGCAGCTCCTTGAAGTTTAACCGTGCGCTTGAATTTTTCCGAGTGCCATCTTCATTCCGTGTTTGAATAGAGCGAGTGCCCGGGACCGGTTACATTCATCCCTCCGGAGCTCGGAAATTTTAGCTCGACTGCACCCCGTGCGAGCCTCGAGAAAGGTTCCCATCCGCTCGAGGCGCATTCGTCTCTCATCATCGTAGACGCCGGATTAAGCGGGAATGAAAAAGAAGGGAATGGAGAGGACTAGGTTGAATAATTTAACCCTAGTCTGACCAACTTGTGCATTTAGGTTTCTTGTAATGGACCGCTAGACAAGGTACGAATTTAACAATTCTGATACAGCAGGGTGTCTACAAGTCCGGAAATAGTACTGATTTTTTAAGGGCGGTCCGGAAGTACTGAAAAAGTGCGGAAATTCCGCAAAAAGGTCCGGAATTTTTTTAATTTTTCGTCATTTTTGTCGCAATTTAAAACTTTTGAAATTTTTTTAATTTCACCAAATGGAGGTACTGAAAAAGTACGGAATTTTTCTGTTTGGGGAAGTACTGAAATTCTTGAGAATGTACTGAAAAAGGACTGTAAAAGTACTTATTTTTGACCATGCAGCCTGTTTTAGTAAACATCCTGTACAGGTTTCGTTATTAGAATTTCACTTTAAACACGATTCTTGCATTGAAAAATACTGAAATCAACCTCTAATTAAGATATTCACGTTTTTATTTTACATTGGTTGCGGGGATTTTGAATTGCCCGGTCACAAGAAACGCAATTCTCCACATGCACGTGGAGAATGGACCCGCCCCCTTTTTGAGTTATTATTACTCCTTCTCTGTAGCGACTTTCCTCTTTGATGGTGTTCAATGACTTGGTTCTGAAAAGGCACTTTCAAATTAATGTATTTACCATCAAAATACCTACGTACATATCATAACAACCCAACCTTACACATCTGAACTCATAACCAAATAAACCGTACTGACGCAAGAGCCGCGACACCGAGTCGCCATGGACCCCTATCCTCCCAAAGCACTCGAGAGAATTAAAGAGAACGATGAGAATGGAAATAAGAGGAAAATGAGGATATAATAAAGAGAAAGGAGAAGATGAAGAAGAAATGAAGAAGACATCATTACTCCGGCAATTCTTCTCTTTCCTCCTCCTCTTCTTTATCTTTTTCTTCGTCTCATTATTCTTCTTTACAATTCATTCCACATTACAACTCAGCTTCTTTTTTCATTCCTTGTTCTTCTCTCTCTTCCAATTTCCAGTGCCTTTTTGTCTGAAATATGCTCGGAGTGCCACGATCTGAGTCTGTCAGACCAGGATGAAAGGATGGCTATTTAAGTCCAACTTGACAACTCAACTTCCGCCCTAAGCTCCTACCCCATCCCCTCCCCTCCGCCACCCACTCGACTCTACCATCTTAACCTTCATAAATAAGTAAGCTCTCAGGCAGTTACACAAACTCCACTTTCTAGGGTTAATTGTCCCCGCTGCTACGCGGTTGGACCTCCTCCTCTTTCTCCGCCCCCCCCCCTCACTTAAAAGTTAAAGTTCCTCCCACTATTTATTGCAAAATTCTCGATTCAGACCTTATTGTACAGGTATAAAGTCGAATGAGTCAGGCCGATCACGACATTTCTAACGATTCTAATGCAAGAGCCTAAATGTCGCTAACATAGTCTCATCAGGGAAGTAACTGTACGAGTAAATTATATCATTGACCGTGAAATTATTAAGACGCATACGAGAGGACATGCGTCTAAGTTTGTTTCGTCCGTTGTTAAGTGCTCAGCCGATAGACAGCTTTTTTTGATTTTAACCTGCCCCGTAGTTTTAGAATAGTAGAATGTAGGTCTCAATTCACCATCAAATTCCTGAACCAATTATCATTGAAGTATCGGGAGTCATCAGTCTTAAAATCGTTACTTTGCTTGGTTATAAAATGAAAACTTGGCAACAATTTTTCGTGCGGCAGGAAATAATGATCGGTGGCACTCCATTCTGAGCATTTGCCGGCCCGTCCAATTTTGACTTGAATTTTAAATTGCACACATTTCTCGGAAAATCTGTATTTTATCGGAAGAAATTTGGCAACATCTAATTATCCATGTGCGGTTTTTTTTTCAGCATGGCTGCCTATAGTGTACTGCCAGATAAAGAGCCTAAAAAGTTCCATCGGTTGAAGTTGTGGAAATAGTGTGTACAAATGTAGGATTGGGGCGCCTTCAATTCGAGTGATACTTCCCGCTTTGCCGTCGAGTTAGTTTAGTTGCGTGACCTAACTTAACCCAACCTGACTCTGTCGCGATCGGTTCCCGAGCTCTGTAATCAATCGAAATCATGTAGAAATGACTGGTTTGTCGAACGCTATTCCAAATTATATACATTTTGACAAGTAGTGAAAGTACAATATAACTTTTCGCGTCACTTTTTAAAACCCTCATCAATTCACTTGTATCTTTTATCAAGCCAAAGTAGGCTGGATAACAGGTACAATTGGAAGTGGTACGTTTTTTTAAAAAAAAATAACGCGGAAAGTTATGTTGTTCTTTCACTGTTTGTCGAAATTTACATAATTTTAGCGTTCGGCAAACCAGTTACAAGAACAATATAACTTTTCGCGTAATTTTTTAAAATACTCATAACTTTCACTTCTTGTAGCTTTTATCGAACCAAATTAGGCTAGATAAACTTGGATTGCATTATGCAAAAAGGAACCAGGATCATTACAATATTGCTAAGATTGTGCAGCTCCTTTTGTGGTGGAAGGAACACCTTATTATCTCTAAACAGTTTCTATTTAACTCGCTAAAAACTGTAAATTCAGGACAAAAATTACCATGTAAATTTCATATTTTTTCAGCATAATATACAAGCAAAGTTTATACAATTTTTTAAAAAAATAATGCGAAAAGCTATTCCAAATTTATCGTCTCTTTCTCTCTCTTCACTTCTTTTTCCCTCTTGAATTTCGAACTCAAAAGTCAGACCAGCATACGTGCAACTTTCTCGAGTCCTGTGTTGAAAGAACACCGGTCTGTCTGAGGTTTTTTCGCGAGCTGTTCCAAATGCCGCTCTTTCCGGGTTTGCGTGAAGAGCGGTTCCTGAAGACGCTTTCGAGTGTTCGTCGCGGGGCAGGGGAAATGTAAAGGGTTTGTAAGCATTTTACTTTAATATTCCAGCTTTTATTGCTTCTCTGACCCGTTTGTTTAGCTTCCCCCCTCCCCCGCGCTCATCTGCTCCTTGCCGGCTCCCCGCATCTTTGTCAGCTTTTTAACAAATCCTCGCTTCCTCTCATCTCTTTGTCATCCTCCAAGATGTTCCTCGAGAGTCTTGAGTCGGATTTTGCATCGTCCCGAGGATTTTGTAAGTAGTGGTAATTAAGATAGTTGCTCCTATAATGCTTCTCCCTCGGCTAATTGTGTTTTTGTTTTGAAAACGGGGTTTTTGCAGACAAAAGCTGCCGTGACCATTTTTCACCCGGGTATTCGTACTGCAGTCTCGGCGTTGCCATTTTGCACTTTCCATTACAAATTGTGGTGTAGTTAGGTTAAAGTGCAAAACGAAAACACAGATTTGGGATCAAAAACATTGATTTTTAGGCCTCGTTGTTTCCACACGTACTTTCCAATACTCTTGAAAGCATTTTAGGTTATAATTTCAAGCTTTAAATTGCATGTTGAGTGACTTGAAGTTCAAGCATTTGACATTAATTCTGCCCGAGGATCAGTGTTCGAAACTCACCTTTGAGTTTTAGGAGCCATGTCGCGCATCCAGCCTGATTTTTAGGTGCCATTGAAGATGTTTTAGGGGACGAATTGACTTTTTGCCAATATATTACGGCGCATTTAGTGAAAAGCTAGACGCAAGATGTTTTCGTAACAGAACTAGTAAGTAACTGCTGCTTGGGGAAGAAAAAAGCGCACTAAGAATGAAATCGTGAAGAATAGAAGAAGCAATAAGCTTTCACTAGTAGTGCTGAAAATTCTGAGTTTTTTCAATTCAAATACATTTGTCTTTCTTTCTTTATGTGACTTCCTTTGGAAATCCAGATTTTTAGGGGCCACGTTGAGCCTTCATTTTTTAGGCGCCATGGCTGATTTGTTAGGCGTGTTGGCGCCTGTGAGTTTCGAAAACTGCTGAGGATGGCAACAGCGCTTGCAAACTTTATTTTTGCTTCTTTTTTTTTTGAAATTCTCTCGAGGGTCAATTGTTGGGTGCTCTTCGCATCAAATGACGCAGAAACAGTTATCTCATTTGCGTTTTTCCTCGATTTAACAACGCTTTTGCTTGACTCAATTAAAATTAATGAACAATACTTGAGTAAAACGCCTTTACAAGGATGAGATCTCTGCGAATCGCAAATCTCATGACTTTTTTTTTTAAAACCAAAGTATCTTCAACGTAAGAATTACGAAGTCAGAAAACGAGAAAATCTATCATTTAACGTGACCTTCCTTAGATATCAGCCCACAAAAAGTTGCATTATATACTTATTGATACGCACGCATAGAGAAGCGTTTTACCAACATTTTAGGACAAAAACCACTCCACGTTGCCAAATGGAATCAGAGTTGAGACGGTCTTAAGTGCGCAACTCCAAAAATGTAGTAGGTATCGAGAAAAAGCGAGTAATAATTCCGATGTTCCAAGTTAAGGGCACATAATAACGCATCATAATGCTCCGTTACACCCTCTGTCGCTACAAATTCCACCCCTGAACCGCTTGCAAAATGACTCCTGACTGATGAGAGAGTGTTTTCGTCTTTTCAAGGTCGAGCTTCCAACCCATTAAAAAAAAAATTCTAAAAATTGGACTGAGGTTCATGGAGATCAATTTTCTTGTAGACGGGTCTAATAGAGAGTTTGTTAATTAAAGCATATCAGACATTCTGAACTAAGCATGGGAGGAGATAGGCAGTGAATTGCCGCGTACGGAGAACATTCTAAGAATTTTTTAGGCATTTTTTTTCTTTTTCTTTTTTTTTTTTGGAAAATATGCGTCTTATTTTCTTTTATTCCTTCTTGACAAGATACGCTTAAATCTAGACGGAAGATTGCAACGCAAAATAATTTCAAATTTGAGACTCGTTGAGGAGAAAAGTCTCCTGGATACAGAGTCCAGATTCCTAAAAAAACTTGACAAGAAAAAACGCAATCGGATTTTTGATTGAATGAAGAGGAAATCCGCTTGAATTAAGAGGCTCAACTCTCGATTCAAGCGAAAATCCGATTGATTCAAGAAAATTTTTAAGAGTATTGACTCTGTATCCAAGATACTTTTTTTCTAGTGCTCTTTAGTCGGATAGAAAATGGACAGCACTCTTTCAACTGCCATCAACTCTCCTATCCAAACGTGGCGTTGGTCGTTTCAATCACTCTGATTTTCTTGATATCCCAATCTCTCAACTCTCAGGGCAATTTATTCAGTGACAAACTTCATAAAACTGAGCAAATGATGGTTATGCCCTGCGGGAAAACCTTCACCTCCAGTTCGATGTCTGCGTGCAATTGTATACATACGGAGTCAAGGAGCCAGTGACGGGCTATTCACTCGAAGCGGACAAAATTGGAACGCAACACAAATATTTGGATTCAATATTTACTCTTTTTCGCCGGGACGAACCATTTCCCATGCAGCTTTTCCATTCTTCCTCCCATACCTACAACTCCGAAAAAGTTATCTTCCGTGACCTACATGAGTTTATTTTTACACTTGACAGTTTGCTCTGATGCGAAAGTATATTATGGCGATTCCCCGGGAATCAACAGTCGTACAGTCGCATGCCAAAAGTTAGTGGTTTGCAGAAGAAAATACGCATCCAAAAAAATATTCAATTAGACCATTAGTGCCATCTGTTTAATATTTCCGTGGTACTCATTTATCAAAATTTTAGTTCAAGTTTTTATCATAACGACTGAAATTACTTTCAATTTTTTATTTTCAAAACTTAAAACTACTTAAAATTTATTTTTTCTTTAAAATACACTCCAATTGTTTTAAAAATGATCTATCGACAGAAAATATGAATTTTAGCAGTTCGACGGCGAAACTCCCGATTCACGAGCTCGTCTGCAATGTTTAAAAATCTCCGCTCCCGTTTTATATTTTAAAAAGAGAATAATAATCAACTTCAATATTTGAAGTTTTCTCAGAATTTGCCTCGCACGGAAAAGGAGAATCACGCAAGTTTTTTTAGAATCAACGTTGAGTAGTTATCTATTTAAAAAATGGAGTATGACAGAAAGTCTGCGGAGTCGCAAACTGAGATACGGTGTTTGGTAGACTGACAATCGAGTTTCTGTTGACTTGATTATTGGATTTTTCGTCAACGATTTTTTGTCCGCGCACCTGTTCTTTCCAGTAATTTTCGTCCACGCGTTTTTTCGGCACGGGGGTTTTGTTCCACGCGGCAGTTGAGACCCAAAGTTAATTGGCCCACATGTTAATACAAACGACAATTGCTCACGACGTTTTCGGATGAAAATGTATAATGTCTTAAAAGAATGAGGGTTTGCTTGTTTTTTTGTTTTGTCTGTTTGGTCCAACGGAGAATAATATATAGTTGAGAGTTTTGGTAAAAATGGGGGAGCGTCAATTCCATGAGACAAAATTCACGAAAACTCTCTACACCTCTTTGGTGTAACAGGACTTATAATTATCTTTCAAGAAATTCCCACCTTGTCATACCTGAAGCGGGTAAACCTCTGTATTTGCCTCAGCTAAAGGCTCTTAGATTTTTCCTGTGTGCGACAAGTATCTTGATTTATTTTGCGAGGAAAGATCTGTATTTTTAAAGGATGCCTGTCATTCTTGATACGCTCAATTTCGTATTATACTGTGCTACACCTCTGTTGTGAAATAGTTGTTTCAGGCGCCGCCGCACGGCGGCGGACGGGCGGCCAGCGTGAAACGTGCATTGGCGCCTACAAACCTAAGTGGATACTTCAAGCATTGTGCAATGCGTGAAGTATTCACTTAGGTTTGTAGGCGCCAGTGAGCCTCTCGCGCTGGCAGCACGCCGGTATTATTATTTTATACTCGCATAGTCAACGTTTTTTAAGTCATGATTTTGAAATGTTTGCACACTCTGCATTGATTATTCTCATTTAAATTGATGGGAAAAAATATGTATCAATTTATCAAAGGAGAATAATAATAAAATGTGTGTTTTTTAAATATTGGTGGTTCTGTTTCAAATTTTATGATTTCAAAATCACTTTAATTTTTTGTTTTACATATTGTGCCGCAGCGAGTTGTACGCGCAACCAAACGCTCAACATTTGACGTATTTGACTCTAAAAGATCGATGTAATGGGTAAAACTAAGGATTGCGTGGTTCTTGTTTTTTCCCCTCTTTTATTCATTTTTGCAGTTTCTGTCGGCACAACTGTGGCTCATTGAGATTAATGTCGCCTGGAAAGGGTTTTACAAATATTTGTCACGTTTTAAAAATATAAATGTTTTCAAAATGAAGTAATAATTTCGTAAAGAAAAAATAAAAAAATTAAAAAAAGTACCTATACATATATAAGGTATATTGCACATCGAATATTTTAAAGATAGAAATAAAACCAAATATTCACCAATGAGAATTTAAAAATATGATTCAAAAGGAGGAAGTAATAACATTTCGTCTAGAAAATGAGCAACCATAACAACACATCCTTCTCTCTGAATTTCTCATTTCCAAATTGTCAATATAATTTTACATACCGACTAAAATGTAACGCTTGAACCAAGTCACTCTTGCCTATTTTACGTGTGGGAGTAAACTACTGGGCAAAAAAGGTGCGCGGACAAAGAATTGTTGACAAAATGTCCTGAAGCCGTTGACTTATACTTGGTTTGAGAGTCTCACATCGATACGTGTGTAAAATCATGTGAAAATCCTGAAGGGTACCTTGAGTAATTCTTTGCGACTTTTGAATGCTCTCATTACCTCTTGTTGCCCTCATTTTGACTTTGATTACTCCCACTACAGGGTGTTCATATGATTGAAAGCTCACATATTCCTCGCTTTCAAACTTCCGTTTCCTTTGATCATCTTTCGCTGATATTCAAAGTGTTCATGACTGGAGTCTTACACTTTCCAGACAATTTAAGTGGAGGTGGAAGACGTAAATAACCGGATAATATGAGGAGCCGAGCATAAGATTTACGATAACAATCATTTCAGGAACTTGAATTATCATCGCTGACACGGCGAACGATTTAGGTACTTCTGCCGATTTTTACGTCTTCATATTGCGGAGGAAAGCGCAATCCATTTTCGCCGGAGACATATTTTACATTTATGGCAGTTTGAGAGCGCCGTTTTCTGCTTCCTATTTGGTGGGGAGCAATAAACTCCGAAAACGATGTCACCGTTCGGATCCAAGGGCCGTCTCCATCCCTGCAGTGCTAAGGAAAAACACCGTATGAGCCTCCAGACGCTGCCAGATTTCCTCCAATATAAAATGAAATTTTTGGAAAAATTCGCGAATCTTCCTCCGATTTTTACGCGAATTTTATTCGCAATGGACCACTAGACAAGGTACGAATTTAAGCGATCTGATACATGTATCTTAACCAGAATTTCACGTAGAAAACGATTCACACAACGAAAATTACGGAAACCAACTTTTAACGAAGATATTAACGTTTTTATTTCACATTGGTCACGAGGAATTTGAACTGCCCGCTCACAAGAAACTCAAAGCTCTACGTGAGTCAAATCGCGCACTACAACGGTTTCAACAAGCTTCTCAATCGAGTAATGTTTATTTTCCACCATGTGTTGTTCAAACTGTAAGCAATTTGCTATAGCTGAGCCAAAGTGTCAAGATTGAGGTTGCCAGATTTGTATATCGTAAAGACTGTCATGAAAACGTTTAGCGCGCGATGTGAATCACGTAGAGCATTGAGTTTTCATGAGCGGGTGGTTTGAATTCACGCATTAAGAATCATTAAATATCTTCGTAAGGAGTTAATTTCGGTAAATTTCGTTGTGTGCATCGTGTTTAACGTGAAATTTTGGTCCAGTAACATGTATCAGAATGCTGAAATTTGTACCTTATCTAGTGGTCCATTTTATCCATAGAATCTGAAAAGTTCGAGGGAACATATCCGAGTCTCTCCTCAAAAATAAAAAAAAAGTATTGGGAGGGATTTGGCAACGTTTGAATGTCCATACGTCGTTTTTCCTGGGCGCCGCGCCGCAGGTCTGGAATGGGGATGATAATAAACTGTTTGAAATATGATGCCAAATTTGGCGACTCAGTTCGGAAGTCGTCTGGTTGTAAATCACACCGAGAATCGGGTAGCGCATTGCTTACAACCACTCCAGCGCGAGATCCGCGGAACAAGAGTCGGAGCACATGAATGAGGTTATGATGTGATGTTAATGCTCTAATATCTTTTCGAGTGGAAAAGAGCTCCCCACATCAGAGGGAAATATCGGAGCTGCGATCTTTAGACGTATTGTGTTCGTCGTCACCGAGACCATTAGTCTATCAAGAAGTCGGAAAAATGCCCGATTCGACCTGCGTTGATTTTGAACTTTTTCTGTAAGTACTACGTATTGAGCGTGATCTTTTAACTAAATATATCTTGTCTGTATTGACTTGGTTCTTTTCTTGTCTATTGATCCATCTTGCTGTTACTGCAGATAAGAGCAGTAACTGGAAAAAAGATGTTTTGAGAAAATGGAGTTAGTTGCGTCTGGCGAAAATTTTATATTGAACGAATCTTCCATTTATTGTAAACTTGTCGATAACCATACTAAATACCTTTAATGATAGGTCGTATATTTAAAAATTGACGAATTTTGTAGTTTCCTTTATAAGGGCTCTTTTCCTTTCATGGCAGGTATGCGATATTAGTATCAGGTATACTCTGCATACTTGCATGGTTAAATTTCGTATACCACAAGAAATAAATTTCGCGCTTGGACATTGGTAGAAAATGCTACCCCTCCACTCGAGATAATAGAAAATACTGCTCTCCCACGGAATGATGTGTGCTTACACCGCTGTTCTGTTTCGTTTGAGATAACTTAATTTGTTGCCAACTTACTGCTTTCTTATAACTCTCGATTTTCACAAGCAGGACTTATTTTTCTATGTTTAAAAGTGAATTTTGAAGTATACTAAATTTCGAAACTTAGGGCTAGAGATGCCAAATTTTCTCGAACGCATCGACCACGCGCATTGTGACAAGATAATGGAAATACCCTAAAAGATGTGGAAACTGAGAGCTTCCTCCATAGGTTTCCAGATTCTCGACTCTCGTGGAGTAATACAACATTAGCATACACAGTATTACACACACAAATTTAACGAAGTTCTGATCAGGGTGTTGTGTTGACTTGTTTGTGAAAACCCAGTGCGTTGCAGATTATTGGGGATGTGCAACTGGACCACATTTTGCAATCAGAAACTACCATATGTCGCTCATCCATGAAAGCACTGATCTGCTGAAGGAAGCCAATGGCATGTACGTTGTTTTTAAAAAAGCTCCAGATATTGCTCCTAATTGCTAAACGAAGTCCAATTTGTACCTCTGATGAGGCGTTACTCGACTCCTCGGTAACTCGACAGTATCGAGGGCCAGCACTGCAATGCGAATATTTCCATTACAACCATAAGACCCCCTTCCGTGTGACACAGTTTACTGCGATCCATGGCCTAGTCGTAAGAAATGGGGCATTGCATAAATTATCCCTCGCTCGAGCCTACTCTCTCGGTGGCGTCTGCATTAATTTCGGCTCCGGCACTTAATTCTCGCCCGCCTCCCCCTCCCCCAAGTCCACCCCTTAATCTTCCCGAATCCTGACCCACTGCCCACCGGCTGCCTCCTTGTTTTGTCTCATTTTCAACATCCCGTAATCTTTAAGTCCCTTCTTGTGTCCAGTAAAGTAAGAATATGTTATCTTGGCAGGGTGGTTAGCCATCGGGAAAAGTCAGGGCATGCAGCTTGACAGGGAAAATCAGGGAAAAGTCAGGGAATTTTTTGTGGAGCCGAGTTCCACGCAAAAATTGGGTTCGCGGCGGGCTAGGTAATCGCGCAGTTGTGCCAAGCGGGTGGCGCTCTCAAGCGGTGGTGTTTAAAAGTCATGGAATTTCATTTGAAGTCAGGGAATGATAACATGAAATTTTGCTTGTTACCCTGCCTTGGGGATGAGTTGAATCAATTATTGTTCACTAACCTCCTGAGACCTGGAGATTTCACAATTTTTATAGTGCTTCAGCCCTGAGCCCTTGTAAAATTTTCGTATGTTTATTTTTCACACCGTCGAAAATCGCAAACGGAGTTATCTTCCTTTTTGCAGCATAAAATAGAACATTAGAGCTCGCTTATAAGTTATTTAACGGTGTCAGTGCAGCGCTCTGGCGACTCAAATTAGAACTTGAAATTAAGAGCAGAGTCAATTTGCTACCGGGTCTCAAGCACTACTAAACTTAATGTGTAGACGTCTGGCCCCGGAGACTTGAGGGTGAGTCAAACGAGACCCAAATGGATGAGTAATTAAAGTGATTTTGAGTCAATCAGTCATTTCAGAGTTCTTCTTCTTCTTCATCATCTTCTTCGAACGATTGGGGCATAGCCGTGTTTGTCAGGCCGTCCAGTATCGAGCACAGTAAACTATATAAATATTAAAAATCTAAAAGTCGAAAAATCACTAAGAATAAAGGACTCGTCAAATCAACAAAAACAGCATAAAATATTCAACCATCCTCAGGATAATAGGACAAATCAGGAGAATCATCCTCATTTCAGAGTTAATTTGAGTTATATGGAGTCAATTAAGATCTTATGTATTGAAATGCAGGCTTTGACTCAATTTCATCTTTAATAAGAGAGGAGACTGTTAGTATTTTCAACAGTGAAGTTAATGTTTTTACCATGTACGTACACGTAAAATATTGTAAATTAATCAAGTCATACATCCTGTCCATTGGGTCCTGTAATAAATAATTGAACGCATGGTAAAAAAGTGTATGAAGCTTTCATTGTGATGGGTTGAAAAGCTTGGAGCTTGATGCGACATCCGCACAGCTTTTGGCTAATGGATGTGATGTCATCGGGGCTTGAGTCATTAATCAGACAGCCGCTTGACATGACCGAAAAAGAGGGGAAAATGGGAACTCAATCAAATTACCAAGCCGAACTTGGAACATGACGTTGCTGAGCCGCAGGGTTTAACTTTATCGTAACGCGCCACTGTTTTATTTGCTCGTTGACCTTTGTAATTGTGCAGTTTGCGGTGGTGCTCTACTTTTTTGGCCTCGCCTTACCAGCAGCCTGCTTGTTGAAATTTTGTGCTTGTCGGGTGGACATAGATGACACAGGTCAAAAGGCGGCGCGTGATTGGTCGGCTATGTCTTGTCGCTGCGTTGTCGTGCCTATATGTCGGTTGGAACTCTCGATAAGCCAAAGCATGGTGTCTAGTTTTTTAAAAACCGAAAAAACCCGGGATTTATTAGGTAATGAAAATTTACCGGGAAAATCGAGGGAAAACCAGGGAATCTGTTCCAGAAACCGGGAGTCTCTTTCATTGACCAGATAATATCAACATCAGGAACATTTTTTAAATTGAGGAGTTAGGTGCAAAAGGGGCGTTAGGTCCATGACGCCCCTTTTGCAGAGACCGGTTTTTCTGAATCCTCATATCCTAAAATGTAGGTGTAGCAATTTTCATGTGATTATGTCAAACATTCACTGAGATACAGTAATTTTATTATTGTTAGGTTGGCTAAAAATGAACGTACCTACCCTCCATATTTTAAAAAAAAACCGCGATTATTCAGAGCTTCTAATTGTACAAACTTAAACTTGATAAAATGATCTATATTTAAACTTACCACATTATTTCCATATCTTTAAACATACATTTCATTTGTACAACAACAAACTTTGAACACGAATAACTCAAAACGCGATTTTGTCAATGACGCCCCTTTTGCACCTAACTCCTCAATTGAAATTTTGAATGTGCGCCAAAGAAATGGCCATAAGATTAATTAAACTCAAAATTCATATCTGAGACTCTGGAAGATTATATTCTTTGCCCCTAGAAAATCCCGGGAAAGAAGGTGAAAACTTCGGTTATCAGGGAATGAGCTCCTGAAAATCAGGGACAAATCAGGGAATGAGCTCCTGAAAATCAGGGAAAAATCAGGGAATGAGCTCCTAAAAATCAGGGAAAAATCAGGGAGTGAGCTTTGCCAAGAAAACTAGACACCATGAGCTAAAGGCACCTCTTAAGTTTCCGACAGTATGTCGTCCATTCCATCGGGCAAAGGCAGGATGCGATAAGACATAGCCGATCAATCACGCACCAATTTATACTTTTCCTTTTTCTAAAAGAAAAATTCACGCTGTCGATTTTTCTCAACTCTTAAGTGCAAGACTGACCTTTGTATGAGCCTCTGGAAAAAAACCCAGGAGGAATTAAAAAGCAAATATTTTTAAAGAAAAGCCGACTAAATATATATTCCTCGTCCGGTAGAACATTTTTGGCCCCCTATTTTCACCTCAGAGTAAGTCGTGCACGTATCATGATCCTGGGTGTGAAAGACGTCTCCCTGTCAGTGGCGTGTCGTGTTTTGCGATATATGGATTGATTTGCCATTTAAACCTATGAAAGAGGATCGATTAACAGGGTGGTCGCAACGGGCACCTTAAAAATCGATTCTTTACCACAGCGTTAAGTGGGGAAATATATCGATAATCGATCATTCACGCCCCGCCACTGCTCTTCATCTATTACAGCCGGTACAAAGAACTGCGATGAAAACCTCTATTTGATTGCAAAGCTGACATTTTCAATACGTCGAGACTCTCTTTTGTATGTGTCGGTTTTCACCCGTTTCTTGGTGGCGCAAAGAATATCGCAGCAAGCAATTTTCGTAAGAAACTGTCAATTATACGTGAAAAATTGTGGGGTGCACAGCAAAGAACACGCCTGCATTACTGCGCAGGTAGTCTTTAATGTGTCATGCTTTCACGTTCCGAGCTCGGTATGTCTAGCGAATGCAGTTCACCCTTCAACTAGTTTCAGTTTCGTAAGGCTGAAAACTTTTGAGTTGAAAAGTCTGGACTGATCGACGCCGCAAAAGTTTTTTGATCCGGCACGAACTGCAAGGTGGCCTGGAAACTCAGAATATCCAATTTTATAAAATTCCAGTTAAATAAATGGAATTATTGTCTTTATGTATGTAAGACCTGTGTGCTCTTCTGATGCACGATTTCTCCGTGAATTTCAGGTTTTCATTGTTTGTAAAATTTTCAGAGACATATTCAATAAATTATCATCTCTCTTTTAAAATTAAAAAAAAATGAGAATAGTTAAATAAATTTTAAAATTAATGCTAGATATGTCTCTTATTTTATGTGTAGCGGCGAGACGTTGATTCCAAAGGTTGGGGAATTTTTGTCTACTTCGTTAATTTAAAAAATCTCAAAATCTGAGTTTTTTTATTTAGTTCACAATCAGAGTCGCTACGTGCAAATTTTTCCTCCTTGTACTTAGCTGGTCCACGGTCCCTTTTCTCGTGCGTAGTCAAATTCAAAGTTTTTTTTTTTCATTATCGGTGAAAAGATGATGTATAAGGTTCTTAGGAACCGGGCATTGGGTAACCAGGGAAAAGAAGAAAACCCAGGTAATTCCATGGGGAAAAATTACAAGCATGAAATTTGCGGAAAACTTAGCGAAACACACCAAATAATACATGAAATTTTGGCAGTTTACAGTAAGAATGGTGAAAAAAAAGTTCTGACCGCAATAATGCATAATTACCTCATGCTCATACCTCATAATTTTTTTGCTGAATTCGGTTCTTTCTCCTCCCTGGCAAACCCAGAGAAAACTCAGGTAATCGGGAACTTTGAAAGTACTTAAGCCCATGTGATGTGATAGGTCGGTTCCGAGGGGTCGTTATCAAACCATCACCGAAGGGTCAGAAGAGTACCGAGTATTATCCGGACGTATTTATGCTAAAAGGAACCATGTGCATAGGGGTTGCGTGTAACATAGTTCCTTTTAGCATAAATACGTTCATTTGCAGTCGAGTAATTGGTCAGGTTGCGGATTATTTAATAGAATAACCGGTAGAATCGGCGCGCGGAGCAGGGGCGTTGAATAACATTTTGTGCGCCTGCAAACTACCTCCCCCCCCCTCCCGCCTCTCCANGGGGGGGGGGGGGGGGGGGGGGGGGGGGGGGGGGGGGGGGGGGGGGGGGGGGGAGGGTCTCCTCACCACCCCCACCGCCCCGTCATTCACCCGGCCCGGTAAATTGATTAATGGGAAATGTCGCTTGTTAACCTGCTCTGCTTTCGCTCGCACCGTTTTCGCAACTTTATTTCACTCCCCCTTTTCGCTCCCCGTTTTAGCTCGAATTTAGCGCCCTTTCGTGTCATTTTTCAAAAGTTTGTCCCCGCAGGAGGTGCGAATGAGTGTCGTGTTACGTGTATATTTTTACAAACCGATGTAGATCAACTTTTCATTTATTTAAGCAACGTCATAAGCTGAAACTTTGTAGCGGTCGTATATAAATTACGTAACGTTCCGGGGGTGGGGATGTTATATCGTTATGTTATGTTAGATGGAGTGGGGTATGTTAGAAAATGAGACATGCGGCACGAATTTTTATTCCTTGCTATTTATCTTTCGCCCATTATACGAGGGGCGTTCAATAAGTAAGTATCCCTCCTCTCTAAAATCCATAAAAATGGACCAATTTTAAAAAACTTGGGCTCAAAATCTTCCTTAGGATATTTTAAGTTCACCAAAACAAACCGCAACAAAATCGGACTATGTGCGGCCGAACGCGAGCCGTTTGAACGCGCCGAGGTGCTCGACGCTTCCGCCGAATCTGCGAGGATTTGAAGTCCGCTACAGGAGAAGAGCTTCTCTGCCAAAGCCTCAGTCGTTCATCACTGACGAAAAATCAAAGAAATTTTTGTAGAATAAGGGGCTTACCTCACTTCTCCACATAACCAGCTCGATCCAAGCAAGTCTGATACTGAGACTAAGACTAAGAGAACAGCTTTTGGATGCCTCGTGCGTGGCAGTCTTTCAGCTGACCGCGGATGAAAGAGTGGACGGCTTGTTTGACCTCTTCCACTGATTCAAAATTAACTCCTCCGAGTTCAGATTTCAGATACGATGATAATAGGCAAACCAGACCACCATTTATTCCCGTTCCTGAAATCTGAACTTGGAGGAGTTAATTTTGAATCAGTGGAAGAGGTCAAACAAGCCGTCCACTCTTTCATCCGCGGTCAGCTGAAAGACTGCCACGCACGAGGCATCCAAAAGCTGTTCTCTTAGTCTTAGTCTCAGTATCAGACTTGCTTGGATCGAGCTGGTTATGTGGAGAAGTGAGGTAAGCCCCTTATTCTACAAAAATTTCTTTGATTTTTCGTCAGTGATGAACGACTGAGGCTTTGGCAGAGAAGCTCTTCTCCTGTAGCGGACTTCAAATCCTCGCAGATTCGGCGGAAGCGTCGAGCACCTCGGCGCGTTCAAACGGCTCGCGTTCGGCCGCACATAGTCCGATTTTGTTGCGGTTTGTTTTGTTGAACTTAAAATATCCTAAGGAAGATTTTGAGTCCAAGTTTTTTAAAATTGGTCCATTTTTAT
This sequence comes from Bemisia tabaci, assembly GCF_001854935.1. Taxonomy (NCBI): domain Eukaryota; kingdom Metazoa; phylum Arthropoda; class Insecta; order Hemiptera; family Aleyrodidae; genus Bemisia; species Bemisia tabaci. The sequence goes on from NW_017556656.1 coordinate 2,784,351, forward strand.
GGATTTTAGAGAGGGGGGATACTTACTTATTGAACGCCCCTCGTACATTATACAACCGTCAAAACACAAGTCATTGAAGAGAACAACTCGCCCATTCCTGTTGAAATTTGATTCTCAAAACTTCCACCATAGTCTTGTTGAAAATTCGAAGTAATGAAGGGAACTTTTTAGGAATTGAAGGTACTTTAAAGTTACGAGTTTTTATCATAGCCACCTTAAAATACTTTAAGACTGGAAATATACTTCTGCTTAAGGAAGTTCTTAGCTTTCCTATTTTTTATATTGGCTCCTTCATTTCAAAATCACCTTTTTTAAAATTTTCGAAGTGATGATCTTTTTGCCCTTCTTTTGTGGTTAATTTTCTAAGAAAATATACCATCGTTCTCTTTTTAACGAAGAATTTCCAGGAAGATACAAAAATTACGCCACTGCCATGGCGATTTCACGAAAAATACGCGTTTTCATTGCGAATTCGCAACACACATGCAGTTGTACATGCATCTGTGCTCGGTGGATCTGTATACCGTTTAAGCACCTGTAAATGAATGTTTCAACTAACCCTCTCATTTTTTCATGCGACCTAGTACGCATTTGCATAGACGGTTTTTTGCGCATTTGCACTGGAGCTCAATGATGATGTTGATTTACAATATTTCCCTTTGACGACTTGTTTCCTCGGGACGTTTCACGAAATTTGTCCCAAGTTCGAATCGCAGGAATGAAACTTCTAGGTTTTCTTCCCGTTAAAAAACTCAACAAAATTTATTATTCTTCTTTTGAAATCGTTACTCGGACTCCATAAAGACTCTTTGTTGGCACTGTGATTACTATTAACCAACTCAATATTTTTTCCAACTTCGCAAGCGAGCCTTTTCCCTGGGACAAATCCCATGAAACATCTCGTGGAGACAAGGCTCATACTGCCGTGCTAAGGGAGAACGCCGTATGAAAATTCGAGAGTTGCCAAATTTCCCATGATAAAACATGCGTTTATAACGATATTCATGCAAATTTCCCTTTGAGATTTTCAGATGTATTAAATTAAGTTGCATACGAAGTAGCCTAAAAATTTTGGGGGGAAATATTCCCAATTTTCCCAGTAAATTCGGTTTTTATCGAAGGAAACTTGGCATCGTCTGAGGGCTCATACGGCGTTCTTCCTTAGCACGGAAGCATAGAAATGTATTATCTGTCCCAAATTTTGAATTCAAGTGATAACACACTTCTCCTTTGATTTCCGTTTCAGGCGTAGCAGGGACGGTAGACGTTCACCTGGAGAACAAAGATGGCGGATTCTTCGTGAAGCACGCGACGAAAGGGCACTTCTCGGTTGTGTCCGAGCTAGCAGCGGGGGCGGGGGCGGGCGGGGCGCCTGGGGGCCCGTCCGCCGAAGGGTCGAGCGTCCTGAGCCTGGACCGCTTCACGGTCCTACCGTCCTCCGAGCCGGCGGCCGTCCGCGCTTCCTACGGCCCCTTCTCCACCAAGCAGTCCGTCCCGACGCGCTTCATCGTCCCCGACCCCATCCCGTTCAACGCGTCGTCCTCCTCGTCCCTCCAGGAGCTGGAGATCTCCGCCGGGCACCACCTCGACATGTCCGCCCACGTCGTCCGCCCGGACGTCCCTCGGGACTCCCCGGTACTTCGCGTCGTCTTCCACACCGGCGTCGACCCCCTCAGCCGGAAGCTCCGCGCCCGACACCAGAGGGTCTGCGTCATCCTCCACGTGAGCCACGGCGACTACGCACCCTTGACCGCGGCCTGCAGCCCGGACAGCGACGAGGGCTACTGCCTGGCCCAGGTCACGATCCCTGCCTCCTGGTGGCCGCCCCTTACGCCACCTGACGCCGACGCCAGGGCCCACAAGAGTCCCCTGAGGAGCGTGCAAGTCGCGTATTCGGTTCTGGAGCCCCGCGGCTCCAATTCGGAGGACTGTATCCCGCGCGTGCAGATTCAACCGGTGACCCCGTTGGCGTCGGTGCCCTTGGTCCAGGCTCGCTCCGCCTACCGCGAGTTGCGATCCGATGATCTGCTTTCCATTCTGCTGCCGCATTCCCCGATCTATCCGCTGTCGAGGATACACATCCCCATCTTCCTCCAGCTCAAGCACGACTCTACTGTTACCGGGTTCATCTTGAGGTGAGTACAGATTTCAATTTTTTCCCCCTGTCTTAATAACTGTCGTTATGTTTGTGAAAACAAGCAAAAACGTACACAATGTATACTCTGAGTACATCGAATGCTGTAAGTTATTAACTACGCTGGAAAAAAAACACATTGGATCTAGAGTCCAGACTCTTGAAAACATTGACAAGAAAGAATACTCTTGATTCGATCGGATTTTTGCTTGAATCAAAACGAAATCCGCTTTAATTAAGAGGCTTGGTTCTTGATTTATGATAGATTCTGATTGAATCAAGAGTACTTTTTCTTTTCGATGTTTTTAAGAGTTTGGACTCTAGATCCAATGTGTTTTTTTTTTCCAGTGTAATTGGTCAATTGATATCACACGGAAGAAAAAGTCTCTTGGATCTAGAGTCCAGGCTTCTAAAATAGACAAGAAAAATCACTCTCGATTCAATCGGATTTTTGTTTGAATCTGAAGGAAGTCTGCCTCAATTAAGAAGCTTTGCTCTTTATTCAAGCAAAAATACCATTGATTGTAGAGTACTTTTTCTTGTCAAATTTTTAACAGTCTGGACTCTGCATCCGAGAGACATTTATTTCCAGTGCACCTGCTGCATGTGGCCTCGGTATTAAAGTCTAATAGATTTGTAAATATTGCATGCATGAAGGAATCAATGAAATTCAGAAGAAAATATATTGACACTGTGAAAATTGAGATGCCACAATTCCACATTCATCAAAATCAGGGTAGTTCAGACGAATTTTGTCAGCAGATGAACCGCCTTCATTTTTCGTTTATACCTCCGAGCACATCCCTGACGCTTGAGTTGTTGCGTCTGCGCTGGTGTATCTAGCCTAGCTCCAAGGCTCCAACTTCATGAGGATTTGAATCGGTGGATGTCAAAACCGAACAAGTTCATCATTTGACGAGACGTAGAATTTATGCGTTTTAATGGAACTCAAGACTCATCAGAAAGTGCTCTCCCCAGGTCTTAACATCAACGGATTCATTTAATCCATCCATCTTTTTTCCCTCTCGATACTTCAATCCCTTAATGAGAAGTGCAATGTACCAGTTGTCGAAGCTTTCAACTTTTTCATCCCCTCTTACAATGAGCAAGAGAATTAAAAGCATATTTTCCCTGTCCCTCTCTCATTTAAAAACACTCTTTCAGCCTTCTCACAAAATCCCTTGAAAACAACTTAGCAAAATCAGGATGAGATGATGACATTACGAGTTGGGTCAGTTTATCAGCGGATCTTAAGTGGGAAAAGAAGCTATTATATAGTGCCACGTCATAGAAATGCGATTTATATACATCGATTTATTCTCCTTATCCTTAGTAACATTGAAAGAGGTTTTTTCATTGTTATTTTTGGGATCTAATTCGATACAATAAAGAATCTTTATGGCGGCGCCACCCAGGGTCCCAGAGTTTCTAGTATCAAGATTTAATTCCGATTACATCAGGATCTGAAGAAAAATCTGTCGTAAAATGAGAATTTGAGAAAATACGGCCGTCCGATCGGATTTTTTTATGCTTTCGTAGACGCATTTGTAGAAATTATAATTTTTTCCCGCAAAAATTAGGATTTGATCAGGATTTGGGAAAATGATGAAATCAGGATTTAGCTGTCAAAAATCAGGAAAAATCAGGATTTCCCAAAATGAAAAAAAAAAAAAAAAAAAAAAAAAAAAAAAAAAAAAAAAAAAAAAAAAAAAAAAAAAAAAACCTTGACACCCTGTTACCAGAAAAAGCGTCTATTACAGAAAGTAAGAAAAGAAACAGAAAGGAGATGAAAAAGCAGAAAAAATGGGGAAACTCAAGTTTGCAGGCAATAATCAAAAATTCCCTCGTTTCTCCTCCTACCAATACGGTCAAAATCAACTTCTGGTTGATTCGTCGATGCTCGCGTCATTTCAACGTTCTTGGAGCGGAGCATCTTGCAACCCGAAATCCGCAGGAGAAAGGGCAATTTTCTTTGCTTGTCACAATGCAGCCTGCCTCTTTCCCGGAAAGGACCTCTTTAAAGGGAAGCCAAGTTTATAGAGCATCATATTGCGCTCCAATTATGTTGAAGAGGCTCTCAACTTCCTCGGAGAAAAAAAAAATCCTCTTTTGAGAAAACGGAGAGTGTAATTATGCTCGGTGAATGCATAATTGGAGCGGGAGCGGGTATTTCCTGTTGACACGCGTTTGATGGATGACCTGGCGCTGGAGCCCCCCCTCAAAAATCAATTTCCCATTCACCTTTTCAGCCCCCTCCGGGTCCTCCATTCTATCGACGCGGATTTTATTTTAACTAGGAGTCCGCTCTCATCTTTCATCTTTCTGCCACAGTTTTCAGCCCTCCTCGTTAGGACAGTGATTGCCAACCCTTTTTTCTTCACACTGTCTCCCTCTTGCGCCATGGTTCGCTAACTTTTCGAGCCCGGGGAAATCTGCATTTTTCAACAAGGACGGGAAGGATTCTAGTCATTTTTTTCGCCGCTGTGGGTCCCACGGCACCTGGAAATAAATTATTTTAATGAATCTAAAAATGCGGCACGTTCGTAACCGTGGATGCGTTTAAAAAAAATGAAAAATAAAATAATATTATGGGATGAGAGGAGGTGGGGCTAAGCCATTAGGCTTCACCGTCGCACAGTGGATCGAGCCAATAGGAGAGGTCGGACGAAATTTGGAAACTTTAACGCTTATAACTCCATTTATACGAAATTTTGAGGTTCTAAAAGTGGTTCCATTAGTTTCCTCGTAAAATTTTCTTACTAGGAGCATTCCTAAAAATTTACAATGTGACGAAATGAACATCAAAATTTGCAGTGTTCGTCAAAAATTTCATGTCCAACCTTTTTAATTGACTCCATTCACTGTGCGACGTGAGGAGGTCCAAATTTTGCCGCGTTGTCATGATCATGATCTTGATCGGATGTTTCGGTAGGACTGGTATACATTCACGTCTAACGTCCAACAAAGAAATCGATTGTGCAGGATAGCTTTTTGAATTATTTCCCTCGGTAGAAGAAAATTCGATTCGATGTATAATGAATCGATACCTCTCACATGGGAGAATCCTTACAGCAACGTAGCGAACGAATGTAAAAAGAATGTCAGAGGCTACAAGATTCCTGGCTATGTGTTCCCCAGGAAATCTGCACCGAAAAAAATATCCGGCTGTAAAACGGGCCACGTGGTGTTACGGGCTATACAGGTATACCGTCCATTCCAGTCTCGGAGGCTGAAAGTACCGGGTGTAGCACTCGTGAACTCTGTGCTCATTATATGTATATACCCACACTGGAAAAAGAACACTTTGGATCTTGAGTCCAGACTCTTAAAAACATCGCCAAGAAAAAATACTCTTGATTCAATCAGATTTAAGCTTAAATCAAGAACCAAGCCTCTTAATTTGAGCAAATTTCCTTTTGATTTAAGCTTAAATCTGATTGAATCAAGAGTCCTCTTTCTTGTCAATGTTTTCAAGAGTTTGGACTCTAGATCCAATGTGTTTTTTTTTCAAGTGCAGGAATATAGTAACCACGAACAATCCGTTTTTCTGTGCGTCACCAGGAATACCCATCCTAAATGTCGGTCTAAACAAGAATAATCTCGACAGCTCTTGTTTTGAAGAAAAATGTCTTCCTGACTCTATCTATCCCATAAAACAGTGATTTGCTTATTTCTTCGTGCTTCTTGAAACCTTTCCGATAGTACTTCTCCATACAGTGAAAATAAATCATACTCAAAACAAGTTCACGGTTTTATTGAAATTAATTTGTTGTCTTCACTTTTCCTTGATTTCAGGGCGCGAGTGAAAAGTGGGATGAGGATTTTGAGTGGGGAGAGCAGTTCTCCAAACCAGTGGACTGTCTCAGTGGAGCTGAGCCCGAAAAATACTTTGGCCACCCTGACGGCCCTTCGAAGGGACGTTGACTCCCTCAGAGAAGAACTCACCTCCAGGTATGTACATCATGGTCATTACACAACGTTTATTGACTGACTTGGATAACTGATTTTTCAGGATACGATTGCAGAACATTGCCAATGAAAGTCAAACAGACTCGAACATAATTCTTCCAAAACCGAATGGGCTAAATAACATCAAACCTGTTGGAACATTTTCGGTCAATTAGAGCACTAAGAAAGTTATCAGCTCTACTCCCACCTGGGCGTGATGCAATAGTTACTAAGAGTACAGCCGACAATCCTGACACGGAGCTTCATGGACATCCTCAGAACCTAGGAGCGTGATAGGGACTCGGTATAGCACTTGCCAATCTTTGATGATCACCACCAGTAGGTGGGACAAGACGAGGAGGGCGACAATGGAGTGGATCTGGTTAATTAGAGAGGTCGGACATGAAATTTTTGACAATAACCGCGAATTTTGATGTTTATTTTGTCACATTTTAAAGTTCAAGGGTTGCTTATGCTAGAAAATTGCACCGGGAAACCCATGGAACCGCTGTTAAAACCTCAACATTTTGTATGAGTGGAGTTTTAAGCTTTTAAAGTTTCCAAATTTTGTCCTACCTCCCCTATTGACTCGATACACCATGTGCCGCGGGGGCGCAACTGGGTCTTCCTTTCAGGCTCAAAAATAAAAATTCAGTCTCAAACCGTCTGAGTTCATTGAATCGTCCGGCTCAAAAAGGGGAATAGGAACGCTCTTGACATTTGGCAGTCAATTTCACGATATGTTAGCACGAGACACGACACCGTTAAACGTTATCGATCTGTCCAACTGCGTTCCTTATTGCCTATTTTTTTCCTTTTCTCGTCCTGCAGCGCGGCGGTAGTTGTGCGCGTTCCGCGACGCACGTCGTATTCCGACTGTTTATATACCTCCTTTGAGTAGTGATTGATGGATAGGTACTGCGGGGCGAGTAAACAAAATTCAAAGGGTACGAGCTCCGAGCGAAAACTCAGCCGTTGCCCCGGCAACGCGTCTTACCAGTTGAAAAATCCCCTCGCGATTTCTACCGCGTTGACGAAGAACGCCGTATGAGCCTTCAGGCGTTGCCAAATTTCCTCTGATAAAATGCGAATTTATCGGGGGAAATTGTGAATATTTTTCTCCGAATTTTTCAGACTATTTTGTTCGCAATTTAATCTGAAATATTTGAAAATTTCGAGGATAAATATGCATAAATTTCGTCAAACATACATGTTTTATCTGGGGAAATTTTGCAACTCTCGAATTTTCACCCGGCGTTCTTCCTTAGCACGGCAGATTTGCCGACGCCGTATGAACTTTCGAATGTCACCAAATCCGCCATCTTTCCGTAAATAAGTTTTCGTGAAAATGCCACGGATCTAATTTAAATAACCGATTGATTCTCTTTAAATCGCAAAATTCACCTTACTTGAAGCATACGGCAGTTGACGGAGAGCAGCAAGTGGGCAAAAATGAACGTCATTTCTGACAAAACAGCCGTGAGCTATCCTATTACCCTGATCAAGAGCTAGACTTACCACCGTTTGGTGCAAAATGTATCCAGCTACCCTTTTCTGCCGACGACGTCTATGTGTTCGTTTTCTTTTTGTGTTGGAAACGTAAGAAAACAAGCATGCAGAAGAATGCGTATACGGCTGTCTAGCTTAACTTTTCCCGGGAAAACGAGCACGAGGTTGTTGGATGATTTGTGGTATATATAGTTGTAGTAGTACCCCTATCAGTTGTTATAGTAGCCCGATAAATTAGGTGACTAACCCAAATGTTGGGTTATAGGACATTTCGTCAACGATTTTTTGTCCGCGCACGTGTTTTTTCCAGTAATTTACGTCCACGCGTTTTTTTCGGCACGGGAGTTTTGGTCCCCGTGCCAGTTGAGACCCAAAGTTAATTGGCCCACATGTAAATACAAGCGACAATAATTGCTCACGACGTTTTTGGATGAAAATGTATAATGTCTTGGAAGAATGAGGATTTGCTTGTTTTTTTTTGTTTTGTCTGTTCGGTCCAACGGAGAATAATATATGTATAGTTGAGAGTTTTGGTAAAAATGGGGGAGCGTCAATTCCATGAGACAAAATTCACTAAAACTCTTTACACCTCTTTGGTGTAACAGGACTTAATTATCTTTCAAGAAATTCCCACCTTGTTATATACCTAAACCGGATAAACCTCTATATTTGCCTCAGCTGAGGGCTCTTAGATTTTTCCTGTGTACGCTAAGTATCTTGATTTATTTTGCCAGGAAAGATCTGTATTTTAAAAGGATGCCTGTCATTCTTGATTCGTTCGATTTCGTAAAACACTGTGCAACACCTCTGTTGTGAAATAGATGCTTCAGGCGCCGCCGCACGGTGGCGGGCGGGCGGCCAGCGCGGAACGCGCATTGGCGCCTACAAACCCACTTGGGTTTGGATACTTTCCACTTGGATACTTCAAGTATTGCGCAATGCGTGAAGTATCCACTTAGGTTTGTAGGCGCCAGTGAGCCTCTCGCGCTGGCAGCACGCCGCTTCACTCTGTTAGGCTTTAATATTTATACTTGCATGGTCAGCGTTTTTTAACTCATGATTTTGAAATGTTTGCAATCCCTGCATTGATTATGCTCATTTAAATTGATGGGGAAAAATATGTATCAATTTATCAAAGAAGAATGATAATATAATGTGTGTTTTTTAAATATTGGTGATTTCGTGTCAAATTTAATGATTTCCAAAGCACTTTAATTTTTCTTTTACATATATTGTGCTTTTATTGTGCTGCAGCGAGGTGTACGCGCAACCAACCACTCAAAATTTGACGTATTTGACTCTAAATGATCGATGTACAAATGGGTTAAAACTAAAGATTACGTGATTCTTGTTTTTTTCCTCTTTTATTCATTTTTGCAGTTTCTGTCGGCACAACTGCGGCTCATTGAGATTAATGTCGCTTGGAAAAGGTTTTACAAATATTTGTCACGTTTTAAAAATATAAATGTTTTCAAAATGAAGTAATAATTTCGTAAAGAAAAAATTAAAAAAATAAAAAAAAGTATCTATCCTTATATAAGGTATTTTGTACGTCGAATATTTTAAGGATAGAAATAAAACCAAATATTCACCCATGAGAATTTAAACAGATAATTCAAAAGGAGAAAGTAATAACATTTCTTTTAGAAAATGAGCCACCATAGCAAAACCTCCTTCTCTATCAATTTCTCATTTCCATATTTTCAATATAATTTTACATACCGACTAAAATATAACGCTTGGACAAAGTCACTGTTGCTTATTTTACGTGTGGGCGTAAACTACTGGGCAAAAAAGGTGCGCGGGCAAAAAATCGTTGACAAAATGTCCTGAAACCAAATGTTGCGGTACTATACCTAGTACCACCGCACAAGTAATAGGAAATGTCCATATCATCCTACAAATTGGGGTAGTAACACGATTTTAGGGGATAACCCTTAACACTTTTTCTCATGATTAAAAGTTAAAGATAAAATTTGTCGAATTTGTATCACTAGGACGATAAATATTTGGGATGTTTATCGCACGAAGAACTAATAATTAATCAAACAAATTTCACCCCTTGAACAACATTTGGTCCATTTCTCAAAACTTCATATTTTGACCTCAATGTCTTTTTTGGTAATACCAGCAGAAACACCTTCTGATACAATATTCATTTTTGTAGAAAGACGTAAGTATGCTTTCTTGAAATCTTAGAATACTCCAGATCAATTCGCAGATGAAATTCTTTGGAAAGTCGGGGGAAAACATTCAAAAGTGTTCTCAGAAATATTGCCTTCAATCGAAGGAAATTTGGCAAGGTCCGAAAGCTCATACGACGTTTCTCTCTATCATGGCAGTGTGCCTGTGCCCTCTCCCCGGCCACAGTTCCCGCAGAACCTCCCCTGCGCCCCATGAAATATCCGTAAGTTCGGAAGTTCTTTGAAACGTAAATATTACGCGACGGGCTGTCCCAGCTGTGAAAAGGGTATTTTTATAAAGTTACACCTCGCGCCTTCATTTCAAAGCGGGGCGCATAACTTCGAAAATAGGTGTGCCAGTTCAGCGTTACTTATCGCCCCTCGAGTCGGAATAAAGAAGGACCGGGAACTTCGGGTTTTCCATATTCTAATGCGTTTTTCCATATTGTCTTCTTCCGGAGTAACTTATAAGCAACTTTCGAATCTATGGAACGCCGAAGCGAGGTAGTCGAACAACTCTGCTGTGCTGAGGAAGAACGCCGTATGAACAACCGCGAGTTGCCGAATTTCCTCCGGTAAAATGATGATTCTTGAGGAAAGTAATGAATGTTTCTCCTGGAAATTTTTCGGAACTCTAGGTAAAATTGCTAAAATAATTACCCGAAAAATCGAATGGGAAATTTTCATAAATTCACTAGGATATTTGAGTTGTATCAGATGAAATGTGGCAACGCTTGAAGGTTCATACGGCGTTCTTCCTTAGCACGGCGAAACTGGAACGTGAGAACGCAGTAAACTTCAGTTTTATATTTATGAGTCCTTATTTATGAATGCCATGACTATATTTTATCAGGGCGTAAGTGTGTAAGTAGGTACCAGGCGATGACTGTAAACTTACGACCACTTCAACAAAGGAGCAATTTGCACCTTAGCGAAACTTTTTATACTACACCCTAGGCGCAGAAATACAACGGTAAGCTTGTGCTTTCCCGGAAGGCAATGTTGGTTCGGTGGACTTACGTAACATGACGGTGTTTCTTTGAAGATATGGAAGCGTGAGAAAATATACAAGCTAACCACAGTGGCTGTATCGTAATTTCAGCGTTAATCGTTAGCTGTTTGCCGTTGAATTGGAAACTTTGCCCTGAAGAGTTTTTTGTTTATTTGATTTTCTTTGAGGAGGGGAGTAACTTTACACTTTACGTCTCTGCCTCAACGTGCACTCTGAATTTAAGCTGTCTATCTTTACACCTTTGTTTAGTCCTGATTTCCAAATTGTTTGTAGTGCGTGCATAGTTTTCCCAGAAATGATTTTTTTTTTTTTTTTTTTTTTTTTTTTTTTTGAAAGGACCTGATTACGTCGTTTAAGCGGATCGATAAATATACTTAAATGCGTTCGTTCTTAATGACAGTTAGTTTGTTACCCCCTATATTTCTCGCTACTGAGTGTAAAATTGGAAACTGGAATTGTTCGGGGAAAATATTTAAAAAAAAAAGGCTAGCTGCCCATAAGTAGATCGATTTTCTTTTGGAAAAAAAATATCTATTTTGAGATTAGCCCTAGAATAAAAGTACTATAACGCAGCCCAAGGCTCATCTTAAAATTGATACGTTCTTTCTCAGCGATTCAATCATTAATGGTGAAGTAAATGAGATTAATTCGCGGAAAAAATCAAGGAAAAATTTCAATTTGGTTTTCAATTTGGATTTTCAATTCAAACCTGAAATAGTAGGACAATTGGATTGCATTTTGCAAAAAGGAACCAGGAGCATTGCAATGTTGCTAAGATTGTGCAACTTCTTTTGTCTTGGAAGAAAAACCTGATTATCCATTAACAGTTTCTATTTTACTCGCTAAAAACTGTAAATTTAAGACAAAATTACAATATAAATTTCCCATTTTTTCATGGTTTCAGTAATTTTATTGCGAAGGATGAAAATGCACAATCTTAGCATCATCGCAATTCTTCTGGTTCCTTTTTGCAAAATGCAATCCAATTTTTCCTCGACATTGTCTGAGAGCTTAGGTTGGTGGAGGACACCAACTATTCCTACATTGACATTTGATGGAAAATGGCATCGTTACAATAGAATTAAAGTTGTTTTCTTGACTGATTCCTTGATTGAACTGTGTTGTACGTGTTTCAGTCTGGAGGAGGTGGCGACAGTTTTGGTGGAGGTGGCGCAAGAGGAGTCGGGGGTCTGGGAGGAAGGGAAAATCGTCTGGAGCGTGCGATACATTCACGCCGAGTCATCTGGTCCCGGACACCGGAATCCCTCCGAGGATTCCAAGAAGAAAATCTCCAGCCGATTTGAAATTCAAAAGGACGACAACCAGTCCGTGTTGCCAATATCCAAGGTAAGCGCCTTTTCTCTGTCCACTATTTTCCTCCACTCCCTTTTTCACCAACACGCCAAACTCGCAGGAAAAACGCAGCGCAGAATAAATGGACCGTATTTTGCAAAAAGGAACCAGGAGCAATGTCATGTTGCTAATATTTTGCAACTTCACCCTTTGCAATAAAACTATTGAAATCATGCAAAAATATGAAATTTATATGGTATTTTTTGTCTTAAATTTACAGATTTTAGCGTGTAGAACTGAAAATGTTCAGATGATCAGAGTTTTTCTTCCAAGACAAAAGAAATTGCACAATCTTAGCACCATTGCAATGCTCTTGGTTCCTTTTTGCAAAATGCAATCCAAGTTATACTGAAGTTGATGTCAATGCTAAGAACAATAATTGATAAGGACTCAGTTGAATCTGGATCTTATCAGTTGTTCCATCGTGCTTTGTGCTTCGTCGTGTCAAAATCAACACAAACTTTGGATTTCGTCGTGTCTAATATATAACCCAAAGATAACTTATGGATACAAATTTTTGTCTCATTTCTGTCTCGTTCACATTTTCTCCAATTATGGGTAACCATTATTCCAAGGTGGAGCTGTGTTCCCCCTGTTTTCATAAGCATGAAATATCGATCGAGTTCGGTGAAAGGGAACCAAATAATTTGGAATACAAGGCTAGTCGTGAAATTTCTTTTTTTTTATCTCTCAGAGAAATGTTCCGTTTTATTACTCCTCTAAGTTGAACGAACTGCAGCTTGTTTTTTCTTGCGTATTTTTGATCAGAATAGTCAAATTCGATGCAAAAATCATCGAGCACAAATCGATATTCATACCAAATTGGTGAACACAGATCTGAATTAAAATCTCATACGGAATGTCACACCTTCGATGATAATCATCATTAAGTTCTCTCATTGTCAGTGCAACGTACAAGCCCACCTCTTGATCGTCAAAAAAGTTGGCTCCTTTCTGTTACTCCGGATCCATTCTAACTTGAAATCTCGTCAACGCGAACAGGAGGCCGGGTCGGAGCACGGTGAGTTATCGCGAGATGAATTTCATATTGACACATTCCCAACTCTTCTCATCAAGGAACCGAAGCGACGGCAACCGGGGGGAGGCGCGGGCCCCCCAGCCCAGATCTCCCCTCCTCGTTTCAAAACTTTGTTCGATTGTACTTTGTTTAGTCCTTTCGCGCCCATGCTCCGTTTATCGATTCGAAACTTTCACCTGTTTCGCCCCCCCCCCCCACGCCTCCTTCCGTCCCGAGCAACGCCCCGAGTTTATGCAATGAGCCTCACTCACGTGACGGATTTTTGCCGTCACGCCTCTGATCCTCTTTCGGGGCGGTGGAGGGAGGGGGGGGGTTGAAGGCGGAGTGACATCTTATTCGCGTCTCGTCGGTGCAGCCAGAAGTTCGCTGCGAATAACCGAGTCGGTCGAACCTAACGAGGCCCTTTTCTCGTGAGCCGCGAGTCTCGCAAGGATGCGTGTGAGCTAGGGCTCATGAGTTGAGCGGCATGCTCGGTTTTGACGTCGCCCGGCTCAACTGGGATTTCGGCTCGGGGAAAATTACTTGTCTGTTCCTCAGACATCAGTTCCAGCCGTATTATCTTTCGAGAAAGGCTCCGTGGGAAGATGTTCAGCCGAGCCTGTTTTTGAGGCGTCTCGAAGCGAGCGTAGTTGAAGCTCCGAAAAACTAGTTGCCTCTGACTGCCATAAAATGAAGTATATGTGTGTTTTACGCCGTCAAAATGCTAACTGTTGACTTTATTTCGCCGAGTAAAACAAAAAAATGATCAGTAGTTGCTTTTATTTTTATATTTAAGTAATATGCGGACAGTAGAGACTCTGCTCCTACAATATCGACTCAGCTAAATTTGTGGTATAATTATCGAGAATAGCTTTTTTTAAAGAATGTATGCCTATACAGTCACAATATTTGTGAAAATCGTTTTATTATTGACCAAAAGTTTCTCTATGTTTTGAAATGTGTCATTTTTAGTTTTCTTATTCTTTTTTTTTCAAAGAAAAAAACTTGGCCGTGATGAGGTATTATTTCCATTTAGTTTGCTCATTGATTGACGAGGAGAATAATAAAGAAATCGGAACTTTGATTTTGATAAACCTTGCGAGATGCATATCTATCATAGACCAACGAAGCCTTAAATTTTTACCATTTTTCAATTATATAAGCGAATTTATACTATTTTACTTTGAAATAATACTTATTCAAATTCTACAAGAGAAAAACATCAAGAAGCGTGGATTGAATTATATTTATCAAGGTGGTAAAGTAGTCCCCCCCCCCCNACCCCCCCCCCCCCAGTCTTGCACTGGCACTCACTAGAGCTCAAAATTTTAAACGTTTTATCCTTGTTTTCCTCGCAAAATAGTGCGGACTCAACACTATTCAAATTCTGCTTTATGTTCTTACTGCATATTAATCCTCTTTAAGAATATATCACCCACACAAGTCAAAGAAAACACTGGAAAAAAAAAACACATTGGATCTAGAGTCTAGACTCTTAAAAACATCGACAAGAAAAAATACTCTTGATTTAATCGGATTTTTGCTTAAATCAAGAACCAAGCCTCTTAATTTTGGGCGGATTTCCTCTTGATTTAAGCAAAAATCTGATTGAATCAAGAGTCCTTTTCCTTGTCAATGTTTTCAAGAGTCTGGGCTCCAGATCCAATGTGTTTTTTTCCAGTGAAGGTATTTTTCCTCTCTTTTCTTTTATTATTGTTATTTTTTCCCCCTTTTTTTTTTTTTTTTTTTTTTTTTTTTTTTTTAATCGAACCAACTTAATCACGTCTGTCAAATTCGGAACTTTCACTATTTTTACGACTGTATAAACCGCGAAAAAGTGCGGGTGTGAGAAGCGTTTTTCCACACGAGCCAGTTGATGAAGTCCAGGAGTGGAGCCGCAGCGATGCGACAGTAACGATATTTTCATCGTCGTCGGCGGTGTGAGTGCGTCAACGCGGCCACCGCAAACCATCGCTGCCAGGTTTTACGATAAAATGTGAATATCTCGCACGGTTTTAAACGGAGAAAATCGTCGCTTTTTCAGCACAATCCGGCAACAAAGCCGCAAAGCGTGCGTTTGAAACATCGGAAAAAGTACCGGAAAACAGGGGACAGAGGCGTGACGTGCTGCATCGCTGCTGTTTCAGCCGTTCCCGGATTTCCCGATGACGAGGTTGCCAGGTCGTGCCATTAAATTGATACGTTTTGCTTGGGGTTTCAATGGAAAGTAGTGCTGATTTTTCAGTACAATGTGGTAACAATGCCGATGACGAGCGATAGGGCTGACGTACTCATTGCGGTCCAGCGCACTCCCGACAACATCAACGCAGAGAGCTTTTTTACATGCGTTTCGGTATTTGGACGTATTTATGCGCTGAAAGGAACTATGCTCCACGCAAATCCTATGCACATAGTTCCTTTTAGCATAAATACGTTCGTTTAGTCTTTTAAGGGGGAAAAAAGCTCTGCGATTTTACCCGAAATAGATTTTGGATTTTGCCCGACGCAGTTTGGAATATTTAATCGGAACGGAAAATGCCGGATAAAGCTGCTCGTTTTGATTAGATTTTTTCCGCGAAAGAACGTATTCGTACGTCATGCGTGGTCTTTTTGCAGTTTCTATCGAGTTTTATTTGGTTTCGGAACCATCGATCGGTTTTATATTGAACGTTTCCTCGAATTTTTTTCTGGGTCTGTAGCGCAGACAAAAAGGGTTTATAATAGGATTTATCAAACATTTTGGGCTCCCAGAACTTCTGTGGCAATTGATTTCCCTGTAATATGATGATTTGGACGCTTTAAACAGCAATCGGCTTAACCGCATTTGACATTGTCAAACCGTCGCTTGTTTCTTTAAATTTGTCCAGTCATAAAAATTTAAAGCATGCTGCACCAAAGCTTTCTGTCTTTAAAGACAAATTGAAGAAAGTCGGATGAATATATGCTTAGCACAATTAGAGTTCGCCGCGCGCCATTGAAGTTATTCCAAGACATCTCAGTCTTAGGATAGCCCTTGCATTATAAAGAAGAAAAAATTATGTAGGACCTTTACGTCCAACTCTCTGACGAAAACAAGTTTAGAACAATTATTTTACAGTGAGTCTCCCCGCAAAACAAGAAGTAGACAGCGTGGCGTTCTTGCATGTAAACTCCTGGATGCAACTATTCGTTCTCTGTGAATGTCCGTGTTGCGTCGAAAAGATCGAAGGCGTTTTACAGGAACTACCTCTTCGGCCTGTGGGGACTCGATGCCGGGCATCCAGAGCATCCTCGATAGGATGCAGCTGTTCATGCCTCATGGATGTCCGTGTTGCGAAATTTTAACCACATAGATGATCAGCTCAGTGTAATGATGAGATCATTTTTTTGTTTCATGAAAGTTTAAGCAGAGAAAGTTTAAAAGTTTATGAGAGTTCAAAGTTTTCCTTAAACGGGAGATATAATAGGCGAATGAGAAAGCGTAATTTTTCGGTTGCTAGAGATTGGTGGAGATTCGGTAATGATTTTTCCATGAGGCTCGAAAACGGATCTTTCTTTTAACAATTTTTATAAACAAGTATAGGGGTTCATACTTTCCCCCTTTTGAGGCAATATTTTCTCCCTCTAGGTTTAGATACGAAGGAATCAGTTGAGCAGCCCCAGACCGAGAATTTTTTCCTTAAGTGCGGTAATTTCTATCTCCTGAAACTTCGAGTTCTGTCCATGGAAGGAGTCAGTAAAAGAGTTAAAGAATCAGAAGTTAAAGTATAGACTGACAATATTCAGGGTTGCCAAATTCAGGAAAAAACAGGAAATGTCAGGGAACTTAAAAATCCGGAGAAAATGTCGGAAAAATAAGGGAACAATCGTCAATTTACCTGTATTCGCTTACTAGAATAGATTTGACATTTAGGACAACAAATTTTACTTGGAAACTGTTTAAAAGTATGTCTTTTTGGCCATATGGCGCATATCCTCAATTATCAGGGAATATTACTCACATGTGTCATAAATCAGGAAAATGTCAAGGCATTTAATTTTCTAAATTTTCTGGCAGTCCTGAATCTATTTTTGGATTGGGCGAGAAAATCCCTCGAGTGATTTTAGCGTGAATTTCGCGACCTCTACTCCCTCTTCTCTGCTGTGAGGTTGGCATCAATGACGTGCCTCTGCAGGCGGAGGACGGGAAGCAAAATGGAAATCTGTTTGAAAAGTAATTAACTCGAGGTGATCGAAGGCGTATCCTTGTTTGCCGGGTTCAATCCGGTGAATATTAATAGAAACAGCAGTGTGCACTGTATAATTGAATAAATTGGCCTCCCAGTTTTACTCGAATATTCCTCTGATAAATTCCCTAAAAATAAGTTAATCTTCTTGCCGTGCTCCGAATCAGTGAGAATCAACTCTGTCAGTTTTGTTTTGTGCACGAAAGGAGAGGGAAAAATTGATACACAGAGGGATATCAGCATTATTAATGGTAACGGGACTTTGTCAAAGGTCGGAATTTTTATTGATTCTCTCCAGTAATATGCAAATTCGGGAGGAATTCTTTGATCTTTCAGGGAAGTTGCAAATTAAAATAGATGAGCCGTGTACCTGGTTGAATTATTGTCATTATTTGGTTTGTTAGTACGGGGTGCAATCGCAATACACGAATGCTTGTATATCCGTCATCTTCAGAATGCACTGACGCATGTGTAAAGCCTCTGTTCGTAAAATAACGTTTCGTCACCAAATATTTTAAAACCCCTGTCCTTTTTGACACCCATGCCGAAGTACTTGTGCACTGAAAACAGGAAATTCGTACTGCTGAAGTGCTGACCCTAGTTTGTGCATGTGCACGCATGCTGTAGTATGATACTTACCGCACCACCAACCTCTAACCAGAGTTAGTGTAAGTTTAGGATTTACTTAAATCTATCAGTCAATGATGTAACATTACCACTGGGTTAGTTGAACTGAAATCAGATTCACCGTCGTAAATAACAACAATTTTTTTGGTGCTTAATAGCAATTAGTTTATGTACGGAATACTCAATTTACCACTAACCTCCAATTGCAGTTAGTTTAGAGTTAGGTTAATTAGTTAGCGCAAGCGTATACAACACCAACACTGAGTCGACTGGCCCAAAATTAGCCGCACCGTTGCATGGAGCGTAGAACAGACTTCAGTTTAACGATGTCTTAAGATGAGAGAGAATGTGCTTTATTTTTGGTAAGCGATTCTTCGAGACTTTACTTGATTTGCTTATTTTTCAATTACATCATCCTAGTTTAAATTGCACACTAGGTATAACATGATCGAAATTTTTCCGAACGAAAGAAAGAAAGATTGCCCTCCTTCACACCCCTTTGTGACTTGATATTACATCGATTTTTGTTGTATTTCCTACCGTAAAATACCGATGGATGCAGCCAGAAAATGCGTATCTCCGATTATGACGCTACAGGCATTCGCTCATTTCATTTTTTGTCAAATAGAATTAGCCCCAGGTTTTTCTTGAAATTGTTCGCCAATTTTTCTTCTCTCATTTAAAATATTTACACATACACGCAAGAAAATATCTTAGTCGGTTTTCTTTTAAAAAATAAAAACAAAATGGAGATTTTCGAACGTTGCAATGGAGGCACGCCTATTCACGTCAGCCAGCCGTCGATACAGTGATGAGAACTGTCAGAACGAGCGCTTAAAAGAACTAGAAGGAATTTCCGAACGATTTTCTCAGGCATCTCTATCAAAGTTGCGAGAATTCCGTTCTTTTCAGCGTGTGTACCGTAAAAGAATATTACCGCCCGGCAAACACAGCTTTTATTTTCTTTCCTCTTTTTTCGCGCTCACTTCATTAAGCTGCATCGACACGTGAAACATGTAGCGTCAACTGCAGAGATGCCTTTATCAGTGCACCCGAGACATTTTATATTACAGCCAAGAAAGGTTGAAGCGTTAAAAGCTGAGAAAGGAATCTGTGAAAATCGTGGACTCGATCCATTCGCGCCTCGCCGAATTCTGCGAGGTTTTATCAAGTTACACGATGGACAACTTCGTTAGTCCGGTCCGATGGCCCTCATTGATTTTGCCGTTCTCCTAGCAAAAAAATCGAAAATATTTCTAAAATATTTGAAAATATTCTTAAAATATTGTACTTTACGGTGTCGTCAATATTTTTGTTCGTTGAAAATCTGCTGTATATTTCTGAAAACTGCTAAGTTATCATGAAGTCGTAACGCAAAATTGTAAATATTTACGCAAGGAATTTTTTTGAATAGATTTTTGTAAGTTCGTCAACATTTTTGGTGGTATCCTTTAACATTTTTTCTGTACAATTGAAAAACACGCTTGATTCAGTTCTGAATTAAATTACTCTATAATTGAAAAGAAAAGTATCCTCCGAAAATATGAATTTCTCGCTCAAATTGCGAAAAAATGACAAGAAAATGAAAAAAAATTCAGGACCTTCTTGCGGAATTTCCACACTTTTTCAGTGCTTCCCCGACCGCCCTTACAAAAACAGTACTATTTCCGGACTTGTAGACACCCTGTTGGCAGAAATACGTCCATTTACCCTGAAGCCACCTTGAGCATTCATTCGCGAGATCTTGTAAAAATAGAAATGAGAAAAAAATAGGGCAGACGAAGGTCTGGTTGAGAGTCAAAACATGGAATTAGGAGGGAATATTAAAGAGGTTTAAAGAGGGAAATGTAAACCTGACCTTCTGGCGCCCCTCCGGATAGTGACGCGAGGGGCGAGGGGGTGGCGGCGGCGGCGTCGCCACCGGTGAGATTATTAGGGCAAATAAATAAAGGAAGTCATTTAATCCGGGGAGAACATTGCGAATTCAATTACGAGGAGACATCATTCCTCAACGAACCTGTTATTTTATTATTCGGAATCACGCCTTCCTGCTCCGCTCCGCTTTCCTCCCTGACGCCGCCACCCCCCCCCCCCCNTCCGTGGGTCCTCTCGGGCGCCCACCACTGCGCCGTCGTAAGTCAACCTACCCCCTGTCGGAGGGAAAAGCTCGGATTAGGGACGCTAAGCACCTCCCAAGAGTAGGGATCTAGGTGGGATCCTGGATACTTTCTGTTCCCGGGTGTGGGAAGGCCCCTAGGAATTCCCGGCTAGAAGCTAGTTTCCCGGGAACTTTGGCAGAGAGATACAGAGATACGAACATAAGGACGCACTGAGATCGAGAGAAGGAGAGGGAGGTAGAGAAAAAGGAGAAGGAAAAGATAAAGACGAAGAGGATGCAGGAAAAAGAGGAGGAATAAGGTGAAGTAAAATTAGGAACATACTTTTTTTCCTACTTTTTTCCTCCTCATCTACCTTTTTCTTCTTTCTTTACATGCTGTCGTCCATCTTCTTCTTCCTCTCCCAAATATGCTTCATGCTTCATATTCCTCTTTTTCATTTACTGATTCCTTAAATCTTACATCTAACGATGTTAAAAACCCGGAGCTATTAATTTGTACATGGTTTTTTTTCTTTCTTTGTTTTTCTCCCTCCCCCCAAAAACCCCATGTAGGCATGATTCTAATCCGTTATTCCATACAAGTAAAACAAGCCTTGGCGAGCTGATGATTGAAATTTATTTACAAAGTTGTAGACAAAGAAACAACAGTGGGATCGTAATAGGAAAGTAGATGGTTGCAATGGACAAAGGAGGTAAGTACTAGACTAACTGACGGCAACCCGGAAAGGACCCGATGGTTATCCTATCTTTTTAACCAATTGAATGGATTCATTTTCTCTTTGCTTTGTCTGCCAACTTCAACAATCAGCTCGCAAGTCCAACGGACTTGAGTTGGCCAATAAGGGTGATTTCACGGCAATCAAGGGCGAAAACAGTAGTAGGCGTCAAGGTTCAGAGGATAACGTAAGTTCCGTAACAGCGCATTTTTTCATCGCCGCGCCTCAGCGATGATTTCAACTGCCGCTCCGTTCGGAAGAGGGATTTACACCAAAGCGAGGAGGGGGTGGGGGAGCTCATTCATCGGAATCAACGAAGAATCCCCCCGTAATTTCCAGAAAAACGGAATGAAAGTGGGACGCCGCGCTAACGACGGGGGTCGCGACTAGAGCTGAGCCCCCGAGATGCGGATAAAAAATTACAATCCGCCGTAACCACGATGCAAATTTGCGAGTTTTTCCATCAAATATGGCGAGCCTGGAGCTCATTGATTTTCATATTCGGCGCGGCCGGGCTTGCTCTTCATCCCCCCCCCCCCCCCCCCCCNGCCGCCCCCGCGTTACACTCCCCTCGCCCCCGCCCACCCGTCTGGAGCGACGGCGTCTCCCTGTCTCTGCGTACTCACTGCAATCATCCCACGCGCTCTCCCAAGCTGCGGTATCAACGATTCTCGTCCGCTTCGGGTTGGTCGGGATAGAAAAGGGGGTTGCAGGCAAAAAACCATCAAAAATATTCTCGACTCTCCTGACAGTATTCTTGACTGCACTGGAAAAAAAAACACATTGGATCTACAGTCCAGACTCTTGAAAACATTGACAAGAAAAAGGACTCTTGATTCAATCAGATTTAAGCTTAAATCAAAAGGAAATCCGCTCAAATTAAGAGGCTTGGTTCTTGATTTAAGCTTAAATATGATTGGATCAAGAGTATCTTTTCTTGACGATGTTTTTAAGAGTCTGGACTCTAGATCCAATGTGTTTTTTCTTCCAGTGTATGCAGCTTTCTGTAGCACACCCCATCCTTTCCACTCGTCTTTAGTTCCATTTGGCGAAAATATGTCCAAATAACTCTGCAGTGTATTGCCACCACACTGATGCGTCTCTTGCAGACTTTTGCTGAATCAAGAAGAAGTGACGTTTCGTAAGGAAACTCAAGAATCATGATGTTCCAATCGGGAATGTCCGAAATTTACTCCTAAATATACAATCTGCGTCACAAATTCGCACAATTTTTAACTTCTTGCTTTAAAAAATGTAATTAAAACTTCAAAAAACGTCGTGCATGTATGGAACCTGACGTTTAGATCCTAAGGATAGTTCATTCGCCAACTTGAGGCCCACCTACCGAAGTTCGAGTCACTTATCCGAAGTGCCTCGGTCCTCGGATTGACTTCATAGAAGTTTCAACCGAAGTATCGAAGCACTTCAGATGTGTAACCCGAACTTTAGCAGCGGGACCCTCAGTTTTCGAATGCATAAACTTTAAACGCTAGAGATCTATATGACTTGAACTTAAAGTCCCTTGCACTTCATAGAGATAATTTAATACCGCTTATTCGATCGAGAATCACGACTCCACACGAAGCCGAAAGCAACTTCCGCTATACAAAACGCTTTTTAAAATAAAAGCGAGTAACCGAAACATTACTACTCATACCAAATGAAAATGGTTCCCAGACCACTGAAATCGTCAAAGCTCTGATTGAAATTAAACTCAAAAGAAAAGAAAAAACATGAAAAATTGAGGTATGTAAGTGCCGTAAGTGTGTAAATTAGATGGTATGAGAGGCAATAAATTACGAGTGCGAATAAAGGATAGGAAATCAAGAAAACCTCTCCTCCGTCTGGGACTTATCGACCAATTCTCCTAAATCGAACACTTAGAATTAAAATCGCTCTCTGGTGATGAAGGTGAAGTACGTTGCTGCATTGAATACATATTCTGAGGAAACGGGAACTTTTGAAAGCTCCCCTTTCAATGCTTTCATCTTTGACAAGCATTCACCGGAACATTCCACCTTGAGAATTCTGAAGTTTCCTGAGTAGAGAGCGAAATAACAAACGCATTTTCCTAATATCTCCGCCGCCACCTGTGTATTGTATTATTGACGAGTTTGACGACTCCAAAGGAAAATTTAGTAAAATATCTTTAATAATGTAGGAATGCGGAAGAGTAAATTATGATGGCAGGTGTTTAAACACCTAAATACACCATGTTTCTTTCATTCCGCACCACTCCTTCTGACCTCAAAAAGATCCTGGGTTATCGAAAATAATCCTTTCAAATAAAATCAGTAATTTCTCTTCGTGTAGTTGCTATTTTTCTATCAATATTTCTCTCGTGATAGTGTCACAGGCCAGATGCGTCTTTTTCCGTATCTTAATTTTCTTTTACAAGTTTTATGAAAAATATTAAAATGATAAAGTCCTTCAAGAGGGCTACAAAAATATATATAATCATATTAACGAAACATGTTGAAGCTTTTAGATGCATTTTTGCACGCATTCACCAAACACTGAATGATTACACTGTTTTAGCTCTTGAACTAATTTGATCAAATTTTCCCAAGTTACACTTCCTGTTTTCCACTTTTTTTCCTATTAATATCATTTCCAATAAAATAAGTCACTTATAAAAGATATTACCAAATAGTTCAAAATTTTGGGTCACCCTGTTTGATTATTAATGCAGTTTTCAGTGCACATTAACAATAAGTCACGCATTTAAAAATTGTCGGGCACGTTTTTTTAGATACAGGAGACCACTCTGAGCATCAGGTCTTTATAGACCGCAGTGTCTTATTCTGCTTCACGGAGAATTCTCCAGCGCAAAAGAGAAGCCAAAAGATGAAAAAGAAAAGTGGTCACTCAAAATAAGTGAAGCACAAGTCACATGCGCAGTGATTTTCCTTTGCGGGAAAAAACTGTTATGACGATGCAATGCCTTTTAATTTGAAGTGAAGGGAAGACTGTAAACTTTTTACGACTGCTTTGTGTCAACTAATCCACCAGAATTAAGCTCCATTTAAATTATGCGCATCCCGTTTTCTGCGGCCTTGTTGGCTTTTTGTAGCTTCTGTCATCCTCGTACCCTCCATGAAAAGCTGAAACGCAAGTGGAAACTAATTATACTAAATTACGGAGGCTTAAAGCCAAGCGTTACCCATTTACAAAAGGAAGCCCTGATGTTAGAATAGTTTTTAGGATTTGTTCAAGCTAATTTTTCTTCTGCATCATTTTCGAGCTCATTTCTTGATACTCGTTTGTCTATGAACTAATGTATTCAATTCCTCGAAGATTATTTTACTTAGTAATTAGTTTAATTTTCTGTTTTTACAAAAATTTATAAAAAATTCAGCAAGGGTTATCAATTGATGTACAGCGGCTGCTTACAGTAGCCTTTTGAGTGAATTCAAATGTCTTTTGTAATCTGCCTCTCTAATTAGTATTTGCTTTGAAATCAAATAGATAAAAATCAAATTTCAACCTTAACTGACTGAATACATCTACGTTTATAAACTACAAAAATGCGTACCGCGGTTGCAGTGTTTCAAAATCTCCACTCCTTTTTTATTTTGTAAAAAGAGATCGAACTAACATCGTGGCCTGAAATTTTTAAAGAATATTCTTATCAAAGAGAGTAAAAATCACGATTTTTCTTGACATCGAATTACTCGAGACCCTTGTGCGTATTTGTTTGGGCCATGCTCGAGGTATCTTCATTTCTTGAGGAACTTTACTTTCTTCCCCCGAATCGAAACCGCCTTCATTTTTTATTCATATTTATATGCATTTTATTAATGTAGGGCGAACCTATTTAGAGAAAGACATTTTTTATCGCAAAAAATGGGGTTGAAAAAAGGTCGGAAAAGTTAAGACTAATAATCATAAACTGTTCCGCCTCCCTCCTCCTATAAGCTCTTTAGTACTTTCCTCAGCGAAGCCTCTCCAAGTTTCTTTTCAATATTTATCCTCTCCTTCGCTGAAACTTTTATTTCCGAGTGGGAACCGAAACTAGTTTTTGCAAGAGTTGATTGTGCGGTTTTCTCCCTATCGTTTTCTTTTTTCCCCCTCCTTCGTCTTACGAATTGATTTTTTCTAGCGCTCCAAGCAATGATCACGTACATTTGAACACACTGATATCGTTGTAATCGAAATTTGTTTCGGAGCTCTGATGGAATAAGTGCGGTTGTATTCTAATCGAATTTTACACATTTCTTGGAGCTTGGTCTCGAAAAAACTTAACGTCAGGACTTGGGCACACCGTTTTTTTTTAAATTGTACGATGAATTAAATATGAAATAGAAATTCACTAATTTGGCGTGATGACTGCTTTAAGATAAATATGAAACCCGTTCAACAGATAAGGAATCGAAAAACTAATTCCAAGGCAGGAACCGCGAACCATAACGATACCTCTAGAGTTTTTTCAAGCAGCTAACGCCGGTTGATTGCCTCAAAAGTTGGTTTTGGGTCACTAAACCTTGTTTATTTTATTTAATATTCTGAAAGTACTAGATGAGTAGATAATGTGATGAGTTTTTCGCATTTTTATGGAGCCGAAATCGCGGAGATAACCGCTCCTGAAAACTCAAAAAACTGCAAGACATTTCAAACGCACCCGAATGGCGGGAAACGAACGGTGGTGATGTACTGCGGTAGTCAAATCGCAATCTTCTCTCATTTTCCACTGACGTGTGTTAAAATAAATCGTCTTTTTTAGTGAAATTATTGCTTGTCCACTAAACATAACATAAATGAGATTCGATTCTTTAATTCTAAAGATATAAGTTCGACTCTAGTTTACGAAGAGTAGATAGACATTTGACGGAAGTCGTAGAAACCCGTGCTCGCTTCTGATTGGTGCCGAATGACATCATTCGGTTCGGCGCGAAATCGGGGCGTTTTAAATTTGCGGATAAGTTGCGCGATTTGAACTGCGTATTTCTCAGTAATTGAGTTAATTTTTCGCGTTTTCAATGTGCGCATCGTGTTCTACGCGTCATTAACCTTCAGACAAGTGTATTCGCAAGTCAAAATTCGTTCATAGTTTAGTGACCTATTAAAACACCGCGTGAAAAGGTCAGATTTGAAATAAGTGCCTCTGTGCTGGAACCTAGAGATATCTTCAATAATATTATTTTTTTTCTTAATTATTATTAATTTTTGAAAAAAATATTATCCTTACGTTCTCTGACCGTGTGTTTTTTTGAGGGGGGGGGGACTGGGAAGCCCCTTGATTTATGCAGAATACCCGCATGAAGAGGGTGCTCCGCGTGGAGAAATTGAAACCGCGACGCGGCGCCATCAGGTGCTGCGCAAAAAGTGTAACTGCACGTTAATGTGGGAAACTAAAAGTTAGTCAAAGCTGCCAAGTTCCAGGACGGCGAAACCGTGGTGGGCGCAAACGAAGTTAATTGGAAACTTTTAGGCGCCCTTTGTCTCGCACAGCGCAGCAGCCACGGCGGTGCCCGTGTACCCCACCCTTATTAGTGTAGAATAACAGCGTGGAACCATGAACCCACAGAATTAATAACCCACTCGCCACTTTTGTCGGCTTGTTTGCTTTATTCTCCGCGTCTTCTGCCCCCCCCCCACCCGTGTCCTGTCTGATGCCCCCCTCCTTTTTCCAGAGACTCCCGTTCATTTTCGAAACTCGCGAAATTCCCGACTTTCCGCAACTGCATTCTCGTCCCTGATAACCAGATGTTATGCAGCCATTTGTGCGACTTTCATTGTCACTAATTCCAGCATGGAATTACTGCCCCCCCCCCCCCCCCCNAACCACCATACCGTGGGGGTCGATAAATCCTTGGACTACACTTTAATTTGAAATTAATCACAACAAAACCCATAGGAGGAATTTTTAATATTACAAACTTCGTTTTGAAGTTTGAGCCAGGTCTGTGGACTTTTTAGCGTTCATGTAGAGCAACATTCCCACGAGTAATTATGAAATGGTATCATCTGGTATCAATGATGTCATCTGTTAGTCGTATCATGGATTCTTTAAACAGAAATGCGTCTGCTGAACTCATTGACTTGTATAACCGAGGTTACCAACGCAGTCCGAACTATTGCATGGGGGAGGGGGTCCGAAGGCACAAATCTTCAAAAAATCTCAAAAAATTTATTTTTCCGGGAAAATTGTCCAGTTCTAATACAATGACGGCGTATTTTATCAGATGTGGCATTGATCCTTTAAATCGAAAAGCGTCTGCTGGACTTATTGAGTTGTGTAACCGAGGTTACCAACGCAGCCAGAAATATTTCACGGTGGAGAGGGCCGAAGGCAAGAAATTCCCGAAAATCTCGAAAAATGGAATTATTCCCGGCAAATTGTCCGCTCACCTCGCTTGACTCGCGAGGTTTCATTCTTCTCGTTCGGATCATTTTCTGCTAATTCTGTTTCTCAAATTATACGTGTAAACGTCAGTAACCGATCGTTCAACACATTTGAGAAGTATTCAGCTAA
The DNA here is from genome assembly GCF_001854935.1 of Bemisia tabaci. NCBI lineage: Eukaryota > Metazoa > Arthropoda > Insecta > Hemiptera > Aleyrodidae > Bemisia > Bemisia tabaci. Next base: position 2,811,650 of record NW_017556656.1, read on the forward strand.
TTTCAACAATCGTTGCCATCGTTTACTTCCCATCCTGAAAATGCAGGGACAGGAATCCCTAACATTGCACTGCTAAGCGCGATCCTCGAGGGGTTGTCGGTATTCGTAATGTAAGATTTCGCGGAGCAGATGGGCCATGTCGGGCGGGTGGAGGTTACGGGGAGGCAGAAAGAATGCAACGGTATTTACGTCAATTACGTCGGCGGAAAAGCAATCATCAAGCGGAATCAACGGAAGCTCACCGAGCTCAGATTCGTAATTGGGGGTAAAAACCCTCGGTAATTGCGCTGCTCGACACGACCCCCTACCGCGCCCCCCTCTCCACCCCCAACCCCCTTCGCCCTCCCCTCGCACACGTCGCTCTAATGAATTACGCGAACCACACCGGAACACTGCCGTCCTAAGGATAAACACCGTATGAGCTTTTGGATGTTGTCAAATTTCTCCCGATAAAATATGCATTTTTGAGGGGAAGAATTGTGAAAATTTTTCCTTGAAATTTTCAAAATGAAATCGTTTAATTGGTGAAGAAAATCACCTCAAATTTTTAGAGCGAATGCCGTTGCTTTGGAGAGCTTTTGGGTGTTGTTAAATTTCTCCCGATAAAATATGCATTTATGAGGAAAAAAATTGTGAATACTTTTCCTTGAAATCTTCGAAATGAAATCGTGGAATTGGTGATTAAAATCTCCTCTGAGTTTAGAGCGAATACATATTGTGGTTTCCAGAAAATGTGTGATATTTGTGGAAAAAGCTGACAACATCCAATGGTTCTTACGGTGTTTTTCTGTAGGGCGACAAAATAGGAGTCAAAGAGGGGGAAAATGGGTGAGTTTTCCTGAGTTGTCGATTTCATTCTGCTACACCAAGGAAAAACGCCTTATGAATATCAATACGTTGCTACATTTTCTCTGATAAAATATGAATTTCCCAGAAACTTTATGAATTATTTTTTCAGAGAATTTAACGTACAATATTCAAAACACCGTCCACAAAAATTCTACAAAAAATATTCATAAGTTTTCTTAAAAATGACTATTTTACGACAGAAATCTGACAACATTCAGTTGCTCATACGGTGTTGTTTCTGAGCAGGGTTGCTGAGGTTCCCGATTTTTCTGCTTAGCACGACGAAAAAAAGAACTCGGATGGAGATTCCGAACCAACGTTCGTGCCCCACAAAGCGCCGGATGTAGGTCATACTTTTAATTTATTCAAAGGAATCGTGAATGATTCCCGGCTCACGGCCGTAAAATATGAATCACAAACGCATTTTTTAAATTGCGAATCTGTGAACGGATTGTTAGCCCTGCCGTGTTGTCAGTCGTTGAATCCTCGAGTTCCTTTCACTCGAACGAAATATTTTTTTACGGGATGTCCGGAATGCCGCTTTGACAGCAAATAATCTGAGAGGCTCTGTTTTCCTTCATTTCGAAAATTATGCAATTTGCACTACAACTACAACGGAGTTAAAACTATTGCAAGTATCACACATTTTGCTATCGGCGCACGAGTTTTCAATGTATTTCGCGTGAACGTTTGATGACAAAATATGTCCCATAGTGCTTTTTTCACCCTGTCCTGTATTGCCGTGCTAAGGAAAAACGCCGTAAATGAGCATTCAAATATTGTCAAATTTCCTCTCAAAAATATCTATTTTTGAAGAAAGTTATGAATATTTTTCCTTGAAATTTGCAAAATTTTTAGGTACAAATTCCAACTGAATTCTTCGAAAAATCGGAGGAGAAATATTCACAAATTTCCCTGAAATTTCTTAGTTTTTCGGAGGAAATTTGGCAACGACTGATGGCTCATACGGCGTTCTTCCTTAGCACGGCAGTGTAGTCCAGCATCTTTCCCTTATCAGTGGCGAGGCGTGACTGATCGATTAACGATATTTTCGCATTTGAAGCTATGGTAAAGAATCGATTATTAAGATGCTCGTTGCAAAGACCCTGTTTATCAATTCTTTTCCATAGGTTCAAATGGCAGATCAATCGATAAATCGCAAAACACGCCACGCCACTGTCCCTTATTACACCCTCGTGTTGCAACCCCTTTGTGCCAGTCCTTTGGCAACACATTCAAAGTTCATTTTATGGAAGCTTCACCGACCACAAAGAAGGTAATCAATGCTGGAATCGAACGACGAAGCTGCGAATTAATTCGCAATACGATGATCCGAAATTTCCAAGGGAAGTCGCAGTCCGGCTGGCGGACCGGAAAGTTACGGCGAATGACTGCGGTCGCGAATGGCTGATGGCGAATGACGACAACGGGTAAGCGCGGCGAACGACCGCTTGTAACAATATCCGCTCGATCGCGTGTTTGGCCAGGACCCGCTCGTAACACCGCACCCTCCATTCCAAAACCGATCATCCCCTTGACCACTCTCTTTCCACCGTCTTCTTTCCGCTCCGTTCCCAAGTTAAATTGTATTTCTTAACATTTTCCATGGGAACTCCATACCATGATCCAACCTCTATTTCTTTCCAAGGGAAAAGAAGTGATTTTATGAAAAGTATTGCGTGCAGACTTCGCTGCCCGCACTTAGTGTGCGTGTCATAGTTTAAATTATTTCAAACGACTCCGGGTACTTACGTGGATCGATACTTCATTGGCCACAAAATAGTAATGAACTAGGGAAAGTCGCCTTTTCTTGGTTGGTAATTATATACGAGTACTAAGTGGTGCAATGATTTTTTCATCATGTTCAACTTCTTTTTCATGATGCCCTATGCCGCTTGATCTATAGCTAACTTTAAACTGATCACACGGAGAAAGAAACTTCGTGCGTGGGTTCCGAAGTTGAGGTCATATGGATCTCTTAAGTTTTCGGAATACGCACCCGAAAACTAGAAGTCCAGCTGCTGAAGTTCGGGTAAGACACCTGAGTACTTTTGTATGCACCCGAGTTATTGAGATGTGTGACCGAACCCTTCGGTATATACCGAAGTACTTCAGATGCCTGACCCGAACTTCGGCAGCTGGACCTCAAGTTTTTGGATGCGTGATCCGAAAACTTCAGAGATCCATAAGACCTCGATTTCGGGTCCCATGCACGAAGTTTGTTTCTCCGTGCAGCCATCAGTGCATGAGGCAATTTTTTTGGTACGGTTAAACGAAGGAAGGCGTACAGAGACAAAAAACCGGTCTTTTTGAGGATGGGTCTTTTTGTATGAATCTCAAGATCAATTTAATCAATACTTCGGACCACATGATAACTGAGATTTTGGGTCTTAAGTCTTCGGCTGATACCCAAAACGACGTAGAACTGAACATAATGTAGCATAACTTAAGAGCGGCAGGAATCGAGGCAAGTAAACTATTCCCTAAATATTTCTTGCATCGCAAAATATTTTACTTTTTTCCACGCTTCTTTCCCTCCTTTAGGAAGAAAGAACATTTTGAATCAAGTATTACAATCGAGATGCACTAAGTTCACCCTGGATTCGAATTTTTCCATGCGCGCAATATCGTAAAACCTCCACGCGTTCGACGGCTCAAGACAATACTCAGATAGCGTTATTTCGTTTAATGAGCGGCAGGAGCAGAGGCAACTATAAACATAACTTGTAAACATAAATCATCATCGAAATAAATCAAGCTCCCCGGCCTCGGTAGCGACGAAGAGGGGCCGAAGAGAGAGCGAGAGAACGCGAAGAGAGAGGAGCTGAATAGATAAAACTTTTAATCAAGTTTAAGACACTACAGATTCGATTCTCGTGCACTAATGATTCCCCGCTGCCTCTCCAACTCAGACTCCAATTCGCCGCCCTCCCGACACAAGAACCCAACTACGTTTCGCGATGAGCCCTATCCCTCATTTAACCTAATGCTTTCCAGAGCTCATCTTAAAGTGTAGTTACGTCTTTTTGTCTACCTCCTCTCCAACTCCGTCTCCAATTCGTCGCCCTCTCGACACAAAATCCTAACTCATTTTGCGATGAACCCTATTCCTCATTTAATCCAATGCTTTCCAGAGCTCATCCTAAAGTGTAGTTAAGTCTTTTTGGATGCGAAGAGAGGAACTAACGCCCAAGCCGGGGCTCGGGCGTCAATGAAAATGTGTTTCTTACAGCCAACCCGCCCCCGGTGCCCCTTGGAGCCCCCCGGAATAACCCTCCCCGAATTTTAACGGCTCACCACCACTGGCGCTGTCGCTCCTCCGTCCTGCAATTAATTTCAAGAGGATACACATTAAATTAGTCCAATGTCGCCCGCCAACCAACACCCGACCGTCCGCTATTGTCAAATCTCAGCCCCTCGCGCCTTGCTCAGCCCACTAATTTTCCTCTTACGGGGTCGGTGTTTCGGTTTCAGTCCGCTGTGTAATGGATCGTATTCGATAGTGGTTCGACGTATCGATTGGCTCAAAACAACAGAACATAATCTCAAAAGAAATTTAAGCCTAAAATAAGGAAAGCTGAATAAGAGGAAATTCTTAACAATTTCTCTCTTTTTTTTTTTAGCGATTTAATACTCATAAGAATCAAAAATCGATCTCGAACCCCGGTCAGGGTGTCTAAAAGTCCAGATTTAGTACGGATTTTTTAAGGGCGGTCCGGAAGTACTGAAAAAGTGCGAAATTTCGCGAAGAGGTCTGGAATTTTTGTCATTTTTGTCGCAATTCGAGCGAGAAATTCAAAGTTTTGAAAATTTTCGAATTTCGTCGATTGGAGGTACCGAAAAAGCACTGAATTTCTTGGGAATGGACTAGAAAAGTACTGTAAAAGTACTGATTTTTGGCCAGCCTGGGCACAACAACTGGGGGGTAAACACCCTGCCGTTCCCACAGATTATTCGATTGAATTTAGAGACTATTTTCACAAGTTGTATCAATCGATATCGATACAATCTCAGCGATAGAACGCATGTTCGATGTATCGAATACGATGCATATCGGTTCCTAATGCACTGCTCAGGAAACAATAGCAGAGTCTTCATTATGTACCGTATAGGTATGTAAGTACAATGCGCTAATGTCACCCCGTCAAATCTAGCCGTCAAATGGACGAGGTCACATCCCATCAAAGACTGCGATTGGCTTATTCGATGATCAGCACTAATCAAAGCCCATGACCCCAATCTCTTGATAGCACGGTATGATCGTGTGACGATAGGTAGGGGGCACTATAGCCTCGCTATAAGAACTAGCGCATTTCAGGGTATGTTTATCCATCACAATTTCGCACTACCACTACATATTTAAAAGAGTATCCCCTAAATATTTCTTGAATATCAAAATGCTTTACTTTTTTCAATTTTCTTTCCCTCTTATAGTATGAACAAAAATTCTGAATCAGGTACTGCAATCGAGTGCACTAACAATGAGCACACATGACCTTAAACGCGACATGAAACATGAAAAACGCGTTAAAATGCTGAAAAAGTTTAAAATCAACCGATATGTTTCCGATAGTATCAAAAATATTCATTTAAACTTTCTCAAATTCACAAATTATTTCTTCGACCCTTTGTAATAATAATCGTCTAAAAAGGGCGTTTCTGAGGTACTCACGAAGGTAGAACATCTGGAATACTAGGAAAAGCTTCGCTCAACATTTAGGGAAATTCGGTGAATGTTAGAGAATTTTGCGATAAAGATAGGTGCTCTTTTCTCTTGCGCAATTTTCCCTCGTCTTAAAGGTTACTAGGACCGCCGGAATGATAATTTTGGAAAAATGTAGCCTTCAGAGATAAAATTTTGTGAATTTCAAAATTAGCGGCCAAAAATTAATCTTTTCATGTATTCATTTTCATTGCATAGACCATCGAAATATACGGATCGTTCCTCATTTTTGTTAGTGTTTATTTGGAAAATCCGATATTTTTTCCGGTAACTTTTAGAGCTTATCGTGCTTCCCACCGAGAGGGAGGCATATGCATTAGTATTCCCGAAATGCATGCCCATTATTTATTCCCATTTGAACGCTAGCAAAAGCGTAGTCGATCATCATTGCGAGTCGTTGCCCAAAGGGCATACCGATTTTGTATAAAAATAGTGTCGTTCATTAGCAGTCGTGTGACAACGAATATTCAAGTTGATAAATGGTCATAAATAAATAGTGCGCACTGCCCTACGCGACGGAACGTCGCTGCACAAACATATCATACACCATGATTTTATGACAGTGTGTCGCGTTCATCATATTTTTAGACTTGCACAAGTTGAATGTCTCCTTGCGTCGATAAGAACTCTCGTTTTTTACTCGAATGAAGTGGTAAGAATTCAAACTACTCCAGAAAAAATCCACGAAACACTAGTTTTACAAATCAAACGAGTAGTTTGCAATTCGTGATTAGAACCATGTTGAACAAAGGTTTGAATTATATCCAGTTTTTGCGTGTTTAACTCGTTGTTCACATAATGATTCGTTCTAATCAGGCTGCCGTGCAAAAATTTTGGGTATCAGCACTGGAAAAAAAACCCATCGGATCTAGAGTCCAGGCTCTTAAAAGCATCCACAAGAAAAATTACTCTTGATTCGATCGGATATTTGCTTGAATCAAGAACCAAGCCTCTTAATTTGAGCGGATTTCCTTTTGATTTAAGCAAAAATCTAATTGAATCAAGAGTATTTTTTCTTGTCAATGTTTTCAAGAGTCTGAACTCTAGATTCAATGTGTTTTTTTCCAGTGAGTGATTTGTGTGTTAACGAATTTCAGAGCTGATACGGTTTCTTCGGTAATTCTCTGTGTAAGGAACCTGACTTGAACGGAAATATCGATAGTCAAAAACGTATATTTTGATCGCGATATGCTCAACTTCCCACGCATAGGTATCTTTTTTCTTTAAAAATAAACTTGCAAGCATTATCACAATAACTGTCAAGAGAACGATGTTGAAAGAATGGTGATAAAAATCCGCCTCAAAAAGTAATGTCAATAGATTTTTCTGGGGAATAGAAAATAAGTATAAAACGAAATTTTTGACCTCGCAAATTGTGGCGATCTTTCGACTTTCCAACAACGATCTGAAACTCACGATCAGAGGTAATCAAGTACATTTTTAACTACGAATATCTCTACGACTAGAAAAGATGAATAAAATCGATGAAAAAATTTATCAGCATTCTTTCAGCTTTTTCGAAAGAATAAGGAAACATAGTAACGACCCTGGACGTTTAATGGCAAATAGAAAAAGCTTCAACTGATAAGGCTTACGACAAATATTTTGGTTTACGGCTTAGCGGTTATCTTTTATTCCTCACTGGAAAGTTTTAGCCGGTGCTCAGAATAGCATCCCTTTAATCCATCGACTTTTATTAGCTTTCGACTTTCCCAATTTCAATGTTGTGAAAAATACAAATATAAGTTCTGCGAGCTTTTGCGATCGGGTTAAATCATGTTTTACTACCGAATCCACAATTTCAAGAAATTGAATTCTGTGTGGAAAACAAAATCGGATTCTTTAACAATTCTAGATCTACTTGAACGATTTGAGATTTGTGATCAGTATTCATATCTAATTTGACTTCTTAAAAGATATGCAGTGCAATGACGTGCTGGGACCCCTATCCAAATGTTTTATTAGGAATGTTTGTGTGTTTACACGACATTTTTTTTCACACGACGGTATACTTCTCGCCCTTATTCACAAGTAAAAGTCCATTTTATGAATCTCAAAACTTCTCTTTCTCTCCTGTTTTCCCAATTCTGTTTGTTTTTTTTTTATCATTGCGGCGATGAAAAGTTATCTTGTGATAATTTATTCGGTCCCCCCCCCCTCCCAATTTTGGTTAGGATGCGTATGAGGCATGTCTTGATAAAATCTAGCGACCTCATGTGGTTGGCCACTTAAAATAAAAAGTTAAAAAACCGGGAAGAAAATGTTTATTCTTAGCCATTGCCTTCAGTAGACGCAGCGAATGGCGCCGACTAGAGACAAGCAAAGTTTACTAACAATATTAAACCACAAAAAGATAACCATCCGGCCTCTCTCCATGATTAGAGGAACGAAAAATGTTTTTAGGCAGATCTTTAAAGCGCCCGTGACTTCAAAACAGGATCCGATAGCTCACGGCTAAAGCCGCTGTAAATTTGACGTTCGAACTTTGATCCACCGACCGGTGTAGTTTTCTAGCGCACACGCTGAAATTTTATCCCAAAACGTGACAGATACAAACAGTCAAGTTGAGAGGGCGGCATAGTTTATCAATAGGAGTGCAGAGCTTAACTCTGGCGCACACCCTCAATAGTCGTTGCCGTTTTTACTTAGATTCGTCGAATTTTGCCGAGAGGCATAGTGATCCGTTACACGTGTCAAACTTTACTTAAAGTCGAGCTGTCTCCCATTGCGATACTTACAAATCTTCGCTTATGCTGTATGTTTTTGAAGAAAACTAAACCAACGGGTTCTCTTGAAATTTTCTGTGGGTTATCGTTATTTGTCAAAAAATATTGAAATAAGAGTTAAAGACATATTGTGCTTATTTTTCTCTAAAAAAATTAAAACAGAATCGGGTATTTTGAGACACTCCAACGCAGGTACGCATTTTTGTCTTCGTAAATGACACATGAAAAGTAATAATAGGAAAATGGAAAAAATATACAAGTTGGAAGTTACCTTCATGAGAAATAGTAAGTTGTGTTGACACTATGCCCACCATTTCAACAAAGGTTCAAATTATAAATTTTTGATGTTACCAGCCTTGTCGACCCTCTTTTCACTTCGTTTCACCATGCAATCTCATTAATTCTAACTAATCCCTAAGTGTCAAATACATAAAAATAAGAATTAATTGGAGTAAAATAAGATTCTTTAGCACACGCACCCGACCGATCTAAATGAAGAGAATTCCACCTGACAAACGGCAAGCCCGCCCCGCGTGCATCGCAGATCGCGGGGAGTCAAAGGGAACCCGAAAGAGTCAGGGAAAAAACTACATTTACTCGGGTCATAAATCAGGCGCAACACTCTCCGAATCGATTTATTCAGTTCCCGAATGCGTTTCCTTATCTCCGAGATGACGGCGCATCTAGAGGCGGCAGCGGAGCCGATTTTTATGAGAACGAGAAGCACTGCCCCGCCGAGCCAAAACCCCGCAACCCCAACATTAAGCCCCGTGTAGGTGCGCGGTTTCTGCCAATACTACCGTGATAGCGAAGAGAGCAGTAACAGTGGCGTGGCGTGAATTGCGATATATCGATTGCCATGCCATTTAAACCTATGGAAAAAGATCGATTATCAGAGTGTTCGCAGCGAACACCTCAGTAATCGATTCTTTACCATAGGTTTAAATGGCATAACAATCGATATATCGCAATTCACGCCACGCCCCTGAGCAGTAAGTGGATTTCTGTATGAGCCATGATCAGCACATGCTTTTATGGGTCTCGAGGTTCATCCCAGCATGCTCTTACTGTTGTCTTCGCTATCACGGCAGGATAGGTGCAAGACAAAGGCGGACACGCGGGAGAAGAGGACGGAGAACGGACAGCGTGGAAAGCGGAGAGAGAGAGGGCTACCGTGTCCAGACTAATAAATGACCGAAAATCCCAATACGATAGTTTGATAAATCATCGGCGCGGGCTAACAGGCAGTCTCGGGATGTGAATGAAAAATAGCTCGTCGGAGCCACCTTCTCGGATCCGTGGCCAGGAAGGCGCTAAGCGGCTTCACGCTTGCTCCGGGGTCGCAGAGGTGCTCGACCGTGTTCTTTTGACGGACACTTTTTTTTAACACTTTCGGGGAGAAAACCAGCGGGAACACATTGTCGTCCCCAGTGGCGTGGCGTGCTTTGCGATATATCGATTGTTATGCCATTTAAACCTATGGGAAAGGATCGATAAACAGGGTGTTCGCAGCGAACACCGTAACAATCGATTCTTTACCATAGGTTTAAATGGCATAACAATCGATATATCGCAATCCACGCCACGCCACTGGTCGTCCCTCGTAAGGGCGTATCTCTATTTTCACATGAGCCCTGAAAAGCATTGAGTTATATGGGGAACAAGGCTCACGTGGAAATTAAGTTACGTTCTTACGTTCGAGGGACGACGACATGAGGCATGAGTCTCACGCCACAGTCGCGAGAAGGGAAGTAACCTGCCATGCTAAGGTAAAACGCCGTATGAATATTCAAGAGTTGCCAAATTTTCACCGAGAAAATGTTTATTTTTGAGGAAAATCATCCATATTTTTCCTTGAAATTTTCAGACCCTTAAGATCAAATTGTAAGCAAAATTACCCGAGAAGTTGGAAGAAAACTATTCACACATTTTCGAGAAAATTTGTGTTTTGTCAAAGGAAATTTGGCAACGCCTGAAGGCTCATACGACGTTTTTCCCTAGCACGGCAGTAATCCTCATCCACTTGCCGGGCTAGGAAGAGGAACTGAGATGTTCGCGGGGGATTAGAGACTGGAATGAAAGCATGACGCCGCAACCGCCCCTGTAGCCCCCTTCCCCACCCCGTCTAGCCGCAAGACGGAGGCTGAAATATAAAACGTCAGGAAGTAAGAAATTTGGACTGACGTAGTCTCTTGCTGTCAAAAATGTTTTTAATAACGCGAGTTGTGACCGACGCGCTGGAGTCCGAGCTCCTAGGCTCGGGAAATAGGAAATGTTTAGTCCTTTGGTTTTCAATTGCCTTTATATTTTGGACGCGGCTCTGAAAGGAAAGGGGGATTCTAGGCGCTACATCAGACTTTCTTTCTTTTCACGTTTAGGAAACGTAATTTCACGCAATTTTGTGTCAACTTCTGGATTTACAAATCGTCACTCTTCCTTCAATTGCATCGTGCTTTCATTTCATCGGGCGATTCTCAAAATGATTTATTTGGTTATGATTTTTTGAACGTATTTAAATCAAAAAGAACTATATCAGTTATTATATCTAGTTATATCAGGAAACATCAATCAGGATTTATTCCCAATTTCATCAGGATTTCAGGAAGAATCGGCCGTAAAATCAGGATTTGAGAGAATTCGGCCGTCCAATCGGATTTTTTTATCGAGCTACTGAAGTCACATTTCTCCGCAGAAAATCAGGATTTGATCAAGATTTGGAAAAATTATGAAATCAGGATTTCGCACATCGAAAAAAATGGATTGCTATTTTAACAATTCAAATGTTGAAAGAAGTGACTGCAATGTTTCAAATGTACATTTTACAATAGTGGAAAGCTAATTTTACCTCGGGGGTGGTTAAAGTAGCATTTTTTTGTTGTAAAATCTACATTGAAACATTGCAATCACTGTTTTTAACTAAAAATTGTTAATTCAGCAATTTAATTTTTTCCGTGCAGTCAAAAATCAGGATTTCCCAAAATGAAAAAAAAACTAGACTCCCGGATAGGGGAAACCCTTCCATGAGGTTTCGATGCGATTTCCCTCCCCGAATTCACAGCATCGATCCTTACTACGCGAGGGACGATACCAAGCGGAATATTTCATACGCGATATGACGCATATGGAAGTTGAGGGGAATTAAAAACACGGGTAACGTATGCGAGGGTTGGCGATCATTGCAGGATATCACGGAGTCCCTGCGGTGATGAAACGGGAGCGGCCCTTTTGCAGGTGGACGTTGGCCGACATCTCATGAGATATTCAAGTCGCAGAGCCAAGCAGCCGGGATCCCTGGGCGTAAATCAAAACGCGGTGCATTTTGCATCGAATAAAACTGCAGTCAAAGATAAAAAAATCATACGCCCTGGCGCGGGCGCAAAATGAGCGGCTGCTCCCACCCTCTCCCCTCCTCTCTCTTCAACCCTCCCATCATATCAGTGGCGCACCCCGTTACGTTTGGAGAGCGGCCAACGCAACGCCTCATCGTGTAGCGAAATGCAGCCCCGATTACTTCCACCCGGTTCCGTCCAAAATGGTAAAATTTAGATTTCCGGTGTTAGTATAGTGTTCAACGCCAGTCGAAAACTGATGCATGGCTCCTTATTAGCGACGAATCACATAAATAAAATAAAAAGTGAAAACTTTCCGAACTTGTAAATTTAAATGAACAGGTTGTCTAGCATCAGGACTTTCCCGATTCTATCAGGATTTGAGGTCAATCAGGATTTTCGGAAAAATCTGTCGTAAAATCAGGATTTGAGAAAAGTCGGCCGGTCTGTCGGATTTTTTTATCGAGCTATGTTTGTGAAGTTAAAATCGCCTCCGCAAAAAGCAGGATTTGGAAAAATTATGAAAACAGGATTTAGCAGTCAAAAATCAGGTTTTCATCAGGATTTTCCAAAATGACAATCAACTAGACACCCTTTTCATGTATCTTAAAAACTCAGGGAACTTTGTCGGCTGGGTGTCTCAGAGCGCCAAAGAGCGCTATGAAAGCGGATTATATGTACGTATCTGAAAAGAAAAAGAAAAAAAAAACAGTTAAAATATTTGCTTGATAAAGATATAATTAAAAAAGGAAAAAAAGGTCCAACTACACCAAGCTCAGATGTCGTTTTCATTTATTAATTGGTAGAATATATGTCTTTCAGCTAGAATGTAAATAATCGATTGCCCTCTGTCTGGGCAGGATCCAAGTTGTATGTATGTCACAAATAAAGTTGCAACCCCCCCCCCCCTATGAAAAGGCAGTTATAAGCATGTTTTATGTGATCCTTTCTGGATATTTTTCGAATTTCGAATTTGCAAAGGGCAAAGTTTGAGGAAAAAATTGATAATTTGATTCAAAGTGAATTTCAGTAATTTTCGTTGCGCAAATCGTGTTGTACGCAAAATTTCGAAGAGGAAACGTACTTCAGAATGCTTTAAATCGTACCTTGTCCGGTAGTCTATTTTTACAGAATCTTTTCTAAAGGGAGCCATGCCATCTCGTTTCGCAGTTCAAGTTTCGTGGAAAATACGCACGGCAGGTGGGGATGGAGGTGGCGCAACAAGGGTGGGTTAAGTGCAAGGATGAGCGAATATTGAGCGGGGGGGACGGAGTGATGCTAAGAGAAAGCAAAGGCATAAAGCGCATTGCGAATGGGTCGCGGCCGCATCCGAACATTAATGAATGAATAATTCAATAAACAAGAGAGGAGCATTGCATTCCTGACTGAGTGTAAATTATGAAATGAGCTAACTTAATCAACGTCTGGCATCCTTTACCTGCAGGAGTCCGCGAACGAGACGTGCCGCCCGCCACCACCCANCCCCCCCCCCCCCCCCCCGGAACTCCGAGGGGGAATTAGCAGAATTTCCGCCGAAGCCTATGGTTATCCCAGAATATCTTCATCGTTGCCGTCTTCGCATTAAGGTGTCCAAGAATCGAGCTTTAGCAAATACTGTCGATAGGGCTATTCAAAGATAAGAATTTCACGAGGAGAAGGAGGAGGAGAAGAACAAGAAGAAGAAGAAAAGAAGAAAGGAGGGTATCGATTCGATCGACATGAACCGATCGACACAGACTTGATCGATAATTATTTAGAAAACCGGTGTCAATTCGACCGACATGAATAAATCGGAACATAAAAACCTGAATCGATCGACAAAATCCGTAAGTCGTTCGACAGCACTACATAAATCAATCGAATTTCGTCGATTGAATCGGTGTGGATGGAGTAGCTATCGATCGGTTCACGTTTTTTATTTTCTGATCTATTAGTGTCGATCGAATCCATACCCTCCAAAACATAGTTGGTATAACAATGAAGCGTTGCCGTAGATCGTCGATAATACGTAAGAAATATGAGGTGAACATTCATAAGTGCGTCGTAGTGTAGTTAACGCAATGCACGTTGACGACGGCAAGGATGAAAAGGTGTGACTGAGGCAATAATGAGATTTTTAATTTGAAATGAAGAGAGCCTCGAGTCAAAAAGTACTGTAAATATGTATTAAAAATACTGTATAAAATAATTTTAAAGAAAAATGAATAAAACAGGCCCGTCTGGCAATAAATTATTACTACACCACAACTATTACAAGTATACATATTTAACTGGGAAAAACGGGCGGAAATTATAACTGAAGGAGTTAATATTACAGGTTAAAATTCAAATCGTATACCCAGTTTTATGACGTTTCTTTGCTCTTTCAAGAAATAAAAGATTCTGACCCCCAAACTTTAAATTAAATAACTTACGATTCCACTAAAGTAGGTATTTTCCAGAACGCGCTTCGGTGGCTGCCTTAGCCGCAACTTCTTTAGCTGACTTATTGAGCGTAAGTTAGTGATAAATGCTGCACCAGTTAAAATTTTTGAAGAACGTAATAAACGTGTGACGCGATTTCGGTGTTTGAAAAACTTCTGTGTCGCCAATGAAATAACGTCACGATTTGACAAAACGGTCACCTTGCGTTGCGGCAGTTGCATTGGACGATGCCCGTGTCTTTTGTAGAAAGCTGGTCCGCCTTCAATATTTTGCGTATGCAACATTAACATCTACAGAGCTGGAATAGTTGCATCCGAAATTCCGTATCAATCTCGCTCACTAATTGAAGGGGTTTTAATCCTTCCAGTCTTTCGGGAAATGGTCTTTTTTATACTCATACCGAACTTCGATCTTATATCACAGCAGGCTTTTCTAACCTCACTCGAAGCTACCCGCACTATACGTGAATTTAAATCCTCTTTTTCCCGTTGGTAATTTTTTTGCAAAAAATCCTGTTTGTCAGAGTTTGAAAAGTTATTATTTAAAATTTGGCGTTGGTGAGATGATATGCATGGTGTTTCACATTGCACAAGATCCTAAATCGCTTCGCGTAATTGGATATTCATTAGAAAATTGTATCCAAATTTTGGTTTTATCACTATAAAAAAATATTTCATTCATAGGCAACACTAGATCGCCGTTAAATGAGAACAACAGTTGCAAAATTTCAAGTACACTGGACGATGCTGGCTAGGTTTTGCATTTCTACTCTTTATTTATCATGTGAGACGAAGTTTGTGAATTTAGTTGATACACATCGCACGCATCGTTAGTACATTCGCAAGGTGTTTCAAAATTGACACCGCAGTATCATTATGAGAGTGCTGCCGTCGTTTTCCTCTGCGGGGAGATGGAAGAGTTAGATTTTCGCCATGGCAACACCGAGAGCGTACTAATTCGAAACGTCCGAGAAAAGTTTTCCCTTTGACATTTAAACGAGGCATTTTCTTTTAAGACCTCTTGTGAGCCCTGTTAAGGTAATTACACCATCACCTAGCCGAGGAGCCTTTGTAACACGGTTTGCATACCTTCACGGCTGAGCAACACAAGGTTTTTTTTTCATTGATATGGCGTATCCAAGCGCCACTTGAGTTCTCGCTATGCGCAAAGAGAAACTGAATTACAATTCTTTATTCCAGGAACAAAATTCATCGCGGTTCAAGTGTAATCGTCAGTACGCCTTAATTGTATTGCTTTAATGAATGTCTAAAATTAAAAATTCCGACCCTCTAAAAAAAAAAAGGAAAAAAGGAAAAAACACGAGGAGCCAAACTGAGTAATTTTTAAGGACGCTGGCAGCAGCCGACCCCAAACTTGCGTCGAAGAGGAACGTGCAGTGCAGTAGGAATGAGGCACAATTCGTATAATATAAAGGCTTTTTGTCTCTCAATACCTACCCGGTTCCGTCAGGAATTCTATTCACCCGCTTCTGACGTTTGTTTGTAACATTTTCCTAACGTATTCCTAACTTGGCCATAGTTCAGTTCTTTTTTTTTTTTATTAAAATATTTAATTTAATATGCCGTACTTCGTAATAATGACTTCGTTATGAAGCAAGCTAAAAAACTCCTAAGACAACTGTTGAAAATAATTGTTCAAAAAACCCATCTCAGATATTCTTCAACGTATTTACGTAGAAGTCTTTAAGTAGAGTTTTTGAGGAAGTGAGCTAAATGCAGCTCTGATGTTATGTTTCATATACTTTATGACGTATAAGATGAAATTCCTGAGGCGTTTTTCTGTGTCTCATCATGATTTATCGCGGAACATCCACGGTGAAGTTTTTACTGGAGATTACGTTTTTACTTCGTAAAGATGTTTGTGAATGTACGAGGACAGAGTGGTTTTTGTGTAAAAGACTAAATTTCGGCATGAATTTTGAATATTAATCGAAGAGTTAGTGACACTACTGCTAGTCTCTTCTACTTGCGCTGCCCTTGTTCCTCACAAATGCGTCAAGTAGCACTGATCTTATGTCATAAGTTTGCTTCTTTACTTATCGACAAGAGAACATAATTGCACAGCAAGAGAGAACTTATATATTTAAAGCATTTTTAGATGCCGTTAGATGCTGTTTCGCACATATCTTTGAAAGCACTGGAACACTTCTCCGAAGGTCTTGAGAGTACGTTGAAACTCCTAGATTTTACTTTTTAGAACCACTCACAAAGTCTTGAAAGTCCTTAATTTTGCGTTTTAGAGGCTGTCATGAACCCTGTGTAGAAATGCCAATATATTTGATTCGGAACGGCCGACAAACGCAACAGCATTTCTTGATCGGTCCACACTTCGCAACCAAAATTCTCAGAGCCTGAGCTTGGGCAAAATGTATCGTAAGGGGAAGTTTGCTTTTCCGTCGCCGGATCATTATGGTCGACCATAAATTTTGATCAGGGTAAGAAAAGACTTTGTTAAGCGAGCGGAGGAAAACGTTAGCCGAGGGGTAGCAAGCACGTGGACAAATCTGAAGCACTATCGCGATGTTTTCAGTTGGTCTTAAAAAAGGCCCGCGAGTCCGGAAGCTCTGTACTTAAATAAAGCTCGGGACCCGATCGCTAAGCGCCTTTTCTTGAAACACTCTCTTCCTTACCCTTTCGCGCGGAAATACTTTTATTTATTTGCGCATTTAAGTCCTTTCGATTTTTGTCTTTCGTATTGATAGTTAAATATCGATGGCCTAGGAGTAACAACGCGCTTGCGCCGCGCATAAATTGGCCGGAGGCCAATTTTTTTATTGCTTCATCTGAAAGTATTTAAAGAGGTGATTTCACAGTATTTTTTACAATTTTTTTTTCTGATATGGGAAATAGTATGAAAATAGATTTAAAAGTGAGAAAATGCACCGCCTAGTGACGTCATCTGGCGGCATAACCCATTTAAAAACATACATTTTAGCAGATTAGATTAATTTTCCATATGTTCTCCAATAATTGTTCAATTCATGAACCAAGGGTATCCTCGTGTTCAGTTCACTCAGTAGTTTCCACTCAAATACAAAATTCATCAAATTTCAGGTACCTGCAAATACTCTATTGTTGGATGATACAAAACATCGCACTCCTGCGCAGGTGAAATTGCCTATAGTGTCAATTGAAGGATTTTGATGACTCGGCAATCGGAAAATGAACCCAGACCCGATGTGAGTGGGAACGATGTAGATCGTATTCGATACATCAAACGGGTGAGATTGTATCGATATCGATTGGTTCAAAACATAAACATAGCCTCAAAAGTAAATTCAGAAATCTGAGAGAACGCGTCTTTTGTAACAGCTTTCTTAATCTTTTGAGTAACAAATGCCAATGCAAAGTGAAATTGTCTGGAAATTTCTCATTTTCAGCTTTTCCAACTTAAGTCCTCACAGACTGGTTTGAGGTTAGGTTCTATCGTTTTGAACCAAACGATACATCGAACCGTCATCGAATACGGTCTATTACGTTCTTTCGACCAAGAAACGAGGAACTGACCGCGGTTCTTGATCTTGAAGTCATGCAACGCGGGTACATAATTGAATTTCACGAGTTTGGCCCGCGGAAATCAGAGTCGGGGCCCGACGGTGCTCGTTAGGGATCCCTCGGGACGCTCCGTTTATCTTTTAATCGCTTTCGATTTTTCCTCGAGGGATCCGCGGGGTCGGCAACCGCACCATCACGAGCCCTGTCAGGGTCTGACGCGAGTGATGGCTCAAAAAACGGGGGCCCGCTCCTCCGTATTCTTTCCCCCGTCGAAATGCTCTCAAGGACAAGCCGACTAATTGCCCTGTCAGAACTCGCGAGTAGAACCGTCCGGAAAACTGAGACCCTCTCCTCGATCCATTCACTCCTACGGAAATTCTGTTGGGGTCCTTCTTATCTTGTCTGAAAGAAAATAAGTGGTAAAAGCAACTAAATCTGCTCGTGTAAAAACCTCTTAGGTAGTTTTTTCTTATTTTGAGAAAACTACCTGCAAAAACTGTAGAATGGGTCAGTTGCGCTGATGAGAAAATCGTGTTTTAGTACACTGGAAAAAAAAACACATTGGATCTAGAGTCCAGACTCTTGAAAACATTGACAAGAACAAATACTCTTGATTCAATCGGCATTTTGCTTGAATTAAAACGAAATCCGCTTAAATTCAGAGGCTTGGTTCTTGATTTAAGCTTAAATCTGATTGAATCAAGAGTATTTGTTCTTGTCAATGTTTTCAAGAGTCTGGACTCTATATCCAATGTGTTTTTTTCCAGTGTGCTCAATTTTTGTAGATTGCTTAAAAATAATAAGAACTGTCCTAGCAGCAGTTTTCTACGTTCAGTAGTAATCAAGATATCGCGCTTTGAATAATTCGGTCAGCAGTTGTGACTGTTTTGGTTTCTTGGTTACTCAACGTGAAACTCAGGTGAAGGGGTGGTGGAAGAAACCAAGGGTGTCACCTGTCGCTACCGCGGTGGATAACGTCATAAACCGAATTGTTCAAAGCGTGATATCTCGGTTAATATTAGTCGTGTTTTGTTCGAAACAACGAATTGCTCTGTTTTTTTTTTTTTCATGTTTATTTTACGCGATTCTGAACAACCAGTGAGAGAGCGAATTCGACTTTTAGGTTAGGATACACCGTTGACTTTGGCAACAAACATAAAATTGACTTGCTCTGAGCACGTTGCATTTGTTGTACAACAATGTTGCTTCAGTGGTTCTCAAGTTTTGCGCGCGAAAAGAAGCCGCGCCCCCACCACACAAAACAACTTCGAACAAAATGCGATTGTTGCTTGTTTTCACAACATGTTGCGAGTGTTGGCTCCGAATAAAATACAACTATAGAACGTCGAGAGTTACTGTTTGGACAGATCCTATCATTTTTAGGTGATTTATAAGAGTCGAGCATCAAAACACGATACTGTGACCAAGGCAACTGACCCTTTCTACTTGGTCGAAATGCGTTGAAATACAATTGCAAGAGGTTAATTTTTTTTTTTTTTTTTTCAAATACCCCGTTTTACTATACACCATTGTGAAAAATACCCCTTGATCGTGTATTTTATCCGAATGTAGGGTGCAAACTTCAAAAGGGTAGATTTTGCAAAGCGACCCCCTACACAAAGGTTACGAACAGGGGTTTGCGGTACGGTGGCGGGCGCGGCGAACGTCCACAAAACAAATCATTTCTCCTCTTACTTTTACCTCCAAGGACCTCTCCTCAACGCTCACCTCTAAGCCTAACTTCTGCTCCTTGCTCTTTGTTCCCCGTTACTCCCCCCTTCATTTCTTCGCCCCCGCCATCATCATCCCCTCAAGAGGGGGTTGCGCTCTGCCTGTGACGCGTAAGCCGTTTCTTTTACATACATGATCTGATTTAGATGCAAATGAAGAGACTACCTTGGCTCAACCCTAAATATCACATTGAGGGCTCCTGAGTTGTCAATTTCACAAAAAGAATAAACGATTCCGAAGAAAAAAGGATGGTCCGTGACAGTATTTACAGACGGTCACCTGTAAATGTTAACTGCACTTTCTTTCATCCATTATTAGTTGAATATTTTAGCGATTGACAGCTCTTCGTATTTTTTATTCAGCCGTAAGGAAAAAATTGGCTCAACCCTGAATATCACATTGAGGGCTCGTGAGTTGTCAATTTCACAAAAAGAATTAAAGATTCCGAAGAAAAAAGGATGGTCCGTGACAGTATTTACAGATGGTCACCTGTAAATGTTAACTGCTCTTTCTTTCATCCATTATCAGTTGAATATTTTAGCGATTGGCAGCTCTTCGTATTTTTTATTCAACCGTAAGGAAAAAATTATCACACGCTTAACAACCACCAAAGATCAACTTTTCAAGGATTAACCGTTTTTAAATGACTTGTCATAGATTCAGCCATGTCCTTGGGATAAATTATGATGAATCACGATTTTTCCTAAC
The DNA here is from genome assembly GCF_001854935.1 of Bemisia tabaci. Taxonomy (NCBI): domain Eukaryota; kingdom Metazoa; phylum Arthropoda; class Insecta; order Hemiptera; family Aleyrodidae; genus Bemisia; species Bemisia tabaci. The sequence goes on from NW_017556656.1 coordinate 2,831,655, forward strand.
CGCACTGGAAAAAAAAAAAAACACATTGGATCTAGAGTCCAGACTCTTAAAAACATTGGCTAGAAAAAATACTATTGATTCAATCGGATTTTTGCTTCAATCAAAACGAAACCCGCTTAAATTAAGAGGCTCGGTTCTTGATTTAAGCTAGATTCTGATTGAATGAAGAGTACTTTTTCTTGTCGTTGTTTTTAAGAGTCTGGACTCTAGATCCAATGTGTTTTTTTTCTAGTGTATTTTAGCGATTGACAGCTCCTCGTATTTTTTATTCAGCCGTAAGGAAAAAATTAATGCACGCTTAACAACCGCCTAAGATCAACTTTTTAAGGATTAACCGTTTTTAAATGACTTGTCATCGATTCAGTCATGCCTTTGGGATGAACAATGATGAATCACCATTTTTCTTATTCGAGATTTTGTGAATGAATGATTTGGATTGCATTTTGCAAAAAGGAATCAAGAGCATTGCAATGTTGCTAAAATTCTGCTACTTATTTCGTCTTGAAAGAAAAACCTGATCATTTGTGAACAATTCCTGTTTTACACCTCATAAACTATAACTTTAAGACAATAATTACCATGTAAATTTCATATTTTTTCATGGTTTCAGTACTATTGCAACGGATGAAGTTGCAGAATCTTAGCAACATTGCAATGCTCTTGGTTCCGTTTTGCTAAATGCGGTCCATTTGTGATTCGAATCTGATTCTGATGCTTATCTTCGATTTTTAACTGATTCGCTAACGAGAGGGGAATTCTGCTGTTTCAGAACTGGAATGTGGTGAACACGGCCGTCCTGACGGGGCGACAAGTCTCCCAGGCGATGAAAGTTTTCACGGTGAGCCAAGCGGGCAAAGTTGCCGACGTTACGCTCCAGTCAACCTGTCATTCTGATGACGAAAGCGTTCTCAAGGTAAGGTTAATGAAGCTTCCTTCATAATTACTCTCTAATCGAATCTTCTACCTCAGCAGTGTCGCTTTAACGCCACCCTATAAGAATCCACCCCGAGACTCCACCAAATTATAAAATAACCGAGGGAACGAGGGCTGTCGGCTCGGCTTATTCCGCCGTGCTGAGTAAGAACGCCGTATGAGCCATCAGGCGTTGCCAAATTTTCTTCGAAAATCACGAATTTTCAGGAAAATCTGTTCAGGTGATTCGATGGACTCCATATTTTGTGTCAGAACGGCATGCGATATATCGCATCAATATGTTCCATTTTTTCAGCTACTCGTCATTTTTCTCCAATTTTGATATCACAATTCTGTTGTCAGGAGACTGAAGCACTCATTTACCAATTTTAACAAAAAAGTTCAACGTACCAAAGGCGTGGTTTTTTTTTAGAGAGAAAACATCGCATTCGATATTGATATCGAAACTGCATTCGAATGCGATATTTTCTCTCTAAAAAAACCACGCCTATATTATGTTGAATTTCTTTGTTAAAATTGGTAAGTGAATGCTTTAGTCTCCTGACAACAGAATTGCGATCTCAAAATTGGAGAAAAATGACGAATAGCTGAAAAAATGGAACCAATTGATGCGATATTTCGCATGCCGTTCTGACACAAAATATGGCGTCCATCGAATCACCTTAATATCTCTCCTGCGATTTTTCACATGATATCATCCGTAATTTCAACTAAAACGTCTGAAAATATCAGGGGCAAATAGTCATAACTTTCCTCAGGAATGAACATTTTATCGGAAGAAATTTGGCAACTTTTGAATTTTTATACGGCGTTTTTCCTTAGCACGGCAGCACTCGTCTCCAACCGCACCACCCCTGCTTTTTGTCGAGCTAAACCTCGCAAATAATCTTGTCAACCCGTTCACCGTTCTTGACGTATTCACAAAGTAGGTGAAAATCCAGTTATGATTTGATGAGTCCCTCATTAAGGTAGGTTCCGCAATTTTTGGACCCGGACACTTCCAATTATTGAAATTATTCAACTTTTCTGTTGACTAGGATGAATTCTCAATATTATAGTAATGTGGGGGATATTTAATTGCTCCAATAGTAATAATATGCAAAGAAAAAAAAATAATAATCCGGAAAATTTCCTTTTTACACAACCTTCGCCCCTGATCATCTACTGTTAGTGTCTCAATCTATATGTCGCAATCAGTTACAAAATCAGCCATATTTTAAACCACACAATGCAAATTTCAAAAGTTAAATCCTGTCCAAAAGTTGAAATACTTTTTTACATCTCTGGTTTTACTTAAGTTTTTTTATTTTAGCCACTAGCCGCTTTCAATTTCAAAATAATGTGTATGTGCATCGAAAAAAAGCTGAGAAGCACAATGTTTTGCTACCAATCGAATTTTTTTAAAATTCTCCAGCCCATCACTTATATTGATGAGTAATCGTCGGAAAAATGCATTTTACCCTAGGAATCTAAAGGTTTGGAAACTTTGCCCTTACCAAAATATAACATATATATTGGACGTGTTAATGCTACAATGAACTTTTCACACATTATTTAAATCAAAATGATTTATGTATATAGGATTCGATTTAAGCGTCTCATCAAGGCCGGATTTACCTACTTGCCGCCCCCCTTCTCATTCGTTTTGATACATCAACAAAAACCATCAAGTGAATGTGCCGGAGGGGTAGGGATGTATATGACGCGCTTACTTGTGTTTGACAATTTTTTGCGAAAGCCCTGTCAACACTACCAGCAAAAGCTCACGGAACTTCGCGCGAAAGTCAAGTTTCGTAAACTTATTTCTATGTGGACAACGCCTTCCGTATTAAACGAGAAAATTATGAAAGAACAAACGTAAATGCGGTTTAATAATTTTTACTTCCGCCGACCGCACTGTGTTCGACGCAATGCGTGAAGTATTCATTCAGTCTTGTAGGCGCTATGCGTTTCACGCCGACCGCTGCTGACCGCACTGTGTTTGACGCAATGCGTGAAGTATTCATGCAGTCTTGTAGGCGCTAATATGTATTGCATGCCGATCGGCCATCGAGCCGAGGGCTTATCCTTTTCCTTCAAGTCCTTGTCATCATTGCTCTTTGCGTCGCGCCGTTCCAGGCCAAATTGCGTGTTTGGTATCTCTCTTAACTCGACTAATTAAAGGTATTGTCTCTTGTATCACCGAAAGACGACAAAATTAGAAATTACTATACTCTCAGACAATGAGAGCTTTAGTCACCTTTTCTCCTTTATAATTTTTTTTTCTGAATCCGATTTTTTTTATACCTATATTTAAAAAAATTGCAAAATTTTCCGCCATGGGCCGCGGTCCATGTGGCCACCTCCTAGATCCGACCATGTGTTTCATGGTTTAATCATGTTACATGTAGCTCCTGTGAACAATAGATGCTCCGATTATAGCGTTCCATGAACGCAGGTTGGTTCCCAAATTTTTTCACCTGATTCATTTTGCAAAAGAGATAGCAATACATTGGACTACATTTTGCAATGAGGTACCTACTATCATTTCTGGATCACCCATAAAACACTTATGTGCAGAGGGAAACTAACGTCACGCACGTGGTTTTTGAACTGAGCCAGAGATTGTAGCTCCCAATTGAAAAGTGCAATCCATTTATCAAGATCTCCAGGAAAATCAACCGGTAACCAATCACCTATTCGACATCACAGTATCATTTTTCCCGTTTTATTTCGGGTTTAAAAATAGGAGCCTAAGTTTCCTAGGGATTGTAATAGAAGCCCCTTCAAATCGGTGCGACACCACCAGCAGGACCTCGCGGCGATAACCACGCTCCAGCTTGGGATTCCGGGCTTGTCCTCGCCGCGGATGAGTTTTCACGCCGCGAGATTGGCTGGATTTGATTCGAATATAGTCGGAAAATAATATGTGTACTTACACATATCGATGGGGGCAGTGATATAGCGGGCGGAAGATTTTCGTCCGAATGCCCCCGTTGTCATGGCGACGCGGCTCTGTTTGCCGACGCGCGGCCACCGTCGCTCCGCCACGCTCAGGAAAAACGCCGTACAAGCATTCGAATGTTGCCAAATTTCTGTGTTTTCAAGGAAATTTACAAATTTTCTTTTTCGGAATGTTCGGAAAAATCAGATTACCATGTGAAGGGTACGTTGTCCTTCAGGCGGAACAACGCACCTGCATTCCAAAGTTGATAATTGTTCTGTCGCTAATTGTATTTTTGCCAGAAAACTGTTAGGTGTTTCTGACTGTAAAAACCGGTTTTTCCCGGATGAAACGCAAAATTTTGGACAGAAATTTTACAATAATATTTTTGTGAAAAAGTGAATTGTTTAAGTCAATTTTGCAACATCGGAATAGAGTTATGTTCTTGTTCGTAAAAATGACGAATATTCTGTGAAAATTTCAAAAAGAAAGGGAGGGGACCGTTTCGATTAACTCAAAAATAATAACCGAAACCGATTGGCAGCGACTCAATCCAGACCGAGTAGATTGGCCAGCAAAAATTTGATCGATTCACGGATCAGTCGATCGAATCGGTGTCGATGGGTACATGTTTTACCTATATCCCGGATCGATTCATGTTGATCAAAACAGTGATGAAGTTGCTTCAGTTTTCAATATATCCCGGATCGATTCATGTTGATCAAAACAGTGATGAAGTTGCTTCAGTTTTCAATATATCCCGGCTCGGCGATTCATTGATCAAAACAGTGATGAAGTTGCTTCAGTTTTCAATATATCCCGGATCGATTCATGTTGATCAAAACAGTGATGAAGTTGCTTCAGTTTTCAATATATCCCGGATCGATTCATGTTGATCAAAACAGTGATGAAGTTGCTTCAGTTTTCAATATATCCCGGATCGATTCATGTTGATCAAAACAGTGATGGAGTTGCCTCAGTATTCAATCATGCAGGAACTAAAATTTCTGGCTCATCCGTAAAACCCATTTGTGCACAGGGAGACAAATGATACATACGTTGTTTTTAAAGCGAGCCAGAGCAAAATAGAGTCCAATACCTTCCGATCATAAGGAAAATTCGGTTTTTATCGGCAGAAATTTGACCGCCCCCGCACCATGTTGATCGAGATAGTTATGAAATTGACCTCATTTTTCAATCAAGAACTACAATTACTGGCTCGATTGTAAAAATGCATATGTGCATAGGAAAACAAATGGTTCTTACGTTGTTTTCAAGCCGAGTCAGAGCAAAATAGAGTCCAATACCTTCCGATCGTAAGGAAAATTCGGTTTTTATCGGAAGAAACTTGACCGCCCTCGTGCGTCCATAGGGCGTTTTTCCTTATAACGGCAGCACTGCACCCGCTGTATTTTTTATCGTAGGGGCGGCTGGGGTGGCGACGTAGAGGAATTAAGTTCGTGACTTTGGCTCCCCCTCTCCGTCTTTCTTTCTCTTTTCCTTGGTCCCTTTCTTGAGCTGCTCAACGTGGAGCGACGGGTGACGTTTCGCGGGCGACAGGGTTCAGAGATTTGTCTCTCTCAGTATTTAGTCGGGCACGCCGGTATTTCTAGAGCCGTGCTTCCACAGGCGGCTCGCGACGCAATTTGCTGGGCCAAGTCAGTTTGCTAAAGCTTAATGCCGTTCAAAAGGCAGTTTGCGTCGCCATCTGTTAGTTCAAAATCATAGTATCCGGTCCGGCGGCACTAAAGGCGCAAGAGTGAGCGTACTTGTGGCTACTGGAGGATTCAATTCTGATTGGTGTAGCTATCTTAAGCCGTATCGAGCTCTTAGGAACGCCAAAAAATGACGGACGTCCCTTGCAGATCATTCAAAGTGATCGGTTTCGTTCGTTTCAAGGTGAATTTTATTCACTTTACATACTTCGGCGTATTTGCTCAGTTTTAAAATCGATATCTTGCATTACATTGGAAAATATATTTTCAACCCAGGCCTTTACTATGGCAAGGTTGGCAAAAAGTCCAGAAGATGATACATTTTTGAAGGTTGGCCACAACCCCCTCCCGCCCAAAGTCGTCTCCATTTGTTGTGTTTTCTGGGGGTTTTCGTAAAACCCAGTCTCCATACCGTTGGCAAAAGTTTGGGACCGCGTATCTCCTTTTCAGTATTTCAAAATCTCTCTCCTATTTCATTTTTTCGAAGAGAAAGAAGTCAACTATACAACTTGAAATTTCTTCGATGTATTAAGCTACTTTCAAGATAAGAATGAATCGAGAAAAAGAAATCAGAAGACTATATTTTCTTGAAATGAAGTTGACTGTTTTTCAAAGACAAAATAAAGTATGACCAACCAAGTTAAATCAACCCAAAATTAAAAAACCCAACCAAAAAGGAAATCCAAAACTAACAGAAAACACAAAATGTGCAGAACAAGAGAAAATATAAGGAACCAAACCTAAAATATTAATAATCAATTTTCTTGAAATGAAGTTGACTGTTTTTCAAAGACAAAATAAAGTATGACCAACCAAGTTAAATCAACCCAAAATTAAAAAACCCAACCAAAAAGGAAATCCAAAACTAACAGAAAACACAAAATGTGCAGAACAAGAGAAAATATAAGGAACCAAACCTAAAATATTAATAATCAACAGTATTAGTAATTAATTAATTTTATTAATATTAAATATTAATAAATATTAATATATCAATATTAATTATAATATTAATTATGTCTGCAACGTCGCAAACGGAGATTCGTGGTTTTGCACTATTATTTTCGAGGCTCTCTCCACAAAGTTACTCTATGCGGCATTATCGTGCACGTGCAGTTGACTTGGCGCGCAACTCCTTATCGCGCGCCGTCTGTGGGAGCGTGGCTTGAAAGAGACATGCGGGATTGCGAGGCTCGGCCGGACTGGTCCAGCTCCAGACTTACTCATGGAGGAGTTTTTGTGCTTGTTGAGTTTAATTAACCCAGCTTTTGCCAACTTGTCCGAACTTTTAATATCCTCAGACGTGTCTCGCTTCCTCGCGTCGTCGGTGTCCTTTGATGGGACACCCGCTTTTATCTATCGTAACTCCTTACTCGACGACTCTATCTGCTCAGGGATTCTCGTCGCTGCACTCGTCTCTTGGAGGGCGGATTTATCAGCTCGGAAGGCTTCATCCCATCGCGCAGCGGCCTGATTATTGAAATTGATAGACTAAGCAATAGACAAAGGAGACGAAATGGTTATGGTGGGATCCTATTGGTGGATGTGGGTGGTTGCAGTGGACAAAGGACTATAGGTAATACACTAACTAACGGGAACCCACGAGAGACCCGATAGTTAGTCCATCATTTACCCCCTTAGTCTATAAGAACCACCCATTTCAACCAATTGGATCGCTCTATGCGCCTCGTGTCTTCTTTGTCTGTAGCTTTGTCTATCAAATTCAATAATCGGCCCGCAGGTATCGGAGGAGGTAGTTGCGTGAACCCCCCGGTAGAACTGACGAAGTACAAATATAATATAGGTGATGAAACTAGAAAAACGGGCCATAAACCAGGGTGCCTACTAGAACAGAATTTCCGGCAAGTCCGGAAATGGTACTGATTTTTTAAGGTCGGTCCGGAACTAGTAAAAAAGTGCGGAAATCCCGCAAGAAGGTCCGGAATTTTTTCCTTCATACCACGCGTGTTTTGTAATAAAGTACTGAAAAGTACGAAATTCCCTGCGCGTTCATTGATTCGTAAAGTAGCATTTGCCTGCAAGATCACGATTTTTCAGTCGGTTAATCTTCGCCAAAATGTGCGAATTATATGGAAAGTAATGAGACCAGTGGGCAGTTTTTCGTGATATCTTGAAAGGTAAACATGTTGTCACGACCCTTCTGCTATAAACCGCTGGCACGCTTAACGACAATCCAATCTGCGTCTTTCTTTTCGATCTCAAACGATTCCCCAGGAAAACAGTTCGGTTTGTAGAAACATAGATTTCTCTTCCCTCTCGGAATCTTCCTAGGTATTCATTTTCTCTTGGATCCATTTCACCTCTCATCCGGATCTCGTGGCAGTTTGTCATTTCGCCGCAAGATTGTTCCCGACGAAGAATAAGACAGGAGGATGCCTCGAGGATCCTAGCAGATAGCACCTCTGAGAGATCCTCGCAGTATCTCAAGACGAGCGCCTTTGCTCGACGCATAAAGCATTCTCACAAATTTATGAAGAAGTTCGAGGCAGAAAGCAATGAACACGCTGAAAAACTCCTCCATCCCGGTTTCCAGGAAAAAAGTTGTTATTCCTTCCTCCCCCGTTCCGCCTCGTCCGTTTTCGTAAACGCCTCGGTGCATAAAAATGACAAATAATTCTCGTTTATTTTTGTGCGGGGGCGGGCGGGGGAGCGGGAGCATAGAATTGGGCGCAGAACTCCAATTTCATCCTGAATTAATGATTTTAAAGCATTCATTATTCGGCGCTCATTTCTTTTCGAGATTCCCTCTTTCCCTCGGTCCTGTCTCTCGAGTATCCTTTCCTCCTTTTTTACGCCGTCTTTTATGCTCCGTGGCGTAGCGTGCCGCCTCCAGGCGAGTTTCAGAGGGATTATCCGAAATTAATCTTGCGCCGCTGAAAGAGCAGAGGAACATGCGTGCTCCCGGAGAAATAAACCCTGACTGAGCGAGGATACGAAAGCCCTATTTATACCCACTCAATGCAATAAGGCTTTCTCTTGTAACTATCTGTCACTTTTTCTGACGGTATCTTATATTGTGTGAATCAAGCAAGACGAAGGTACAACGATACCTAAAGCCTCTTGAAGGTTGTACACGTCTTAGAGTTAGATGAATAAAAATATGATCAGCGCAACTGGTAAATACAAAACAATGCACTCTCGCGTAGGTAAGATTGCCTATAGCGTTGATTGAAGGATTTCCATAATCCAGCGGTTGGAAAACGACGAGTCTCGGTTTGAGCGTCCATCGACAGTTATACTTTCAAGCCGGGAATAATTACGAAGTTTTTGCTAGTTAAAGATTTTAATCTAACTCTTTTCTTCTTAGTTTCTTAACTTAGTTACTAAACGTGAAACAATGGAACTTGATCAGTTTCGAAGTGGCCTTAACATGGTAGGATTTTATTTTTTTTGACACGTCACGTAGAAAATGCATTTTAGAAACTCTTGTCCTATGAAAATCAAACTCTTCAAGTCCCTATACCTTTTATTCTCCACATTCAGAAGAAAGAATGAAAAAAAGAGAAAAACCCATATGAATTCCTCTAAAGTCCTATGTGTAGGAGTCCAAGGTATCTCGAGTTACTGAAGTTCAAAAAATTTGGGGAAAAGCTGCCTATTAAACTCGATCCAGTTGTGTCACAGCATCGACCTATTGCTGATTTTTGCACCCCTGACATGTTCCTGCAGGAAGTTAATGGTGGCTTTTTAAAGTGGCACGTTCCCCGAAATTACTTTTTCCCTAATTCTTCCCCCTCCTCGTTGGAAATGTAATGGATCGTCTCTTCGACGGTATTTCTAGAATCGCACTCAGTTAAATTATACGCGATGTTCAAAAAGGGGGAAGTTAAGTATTTCCCCCTAGAAGTAAGTAGTTTCGAACAGCCATGCTTTGGATGATAAAAAATATTCATTCCACCGTGAGGGAACTTCATTTTTTGATGCAACAGACGTACCTATACATAAATGGGGGCTCCGATTTTGACATTTGCCCGCGCTTTCGGACATAAAAATGTATAATATACCTAGAAGGGAAATAAATAAAAATGAGAGTATCTTTCCGGGAGGTTCGATCATTTGAGAAACGACCCCATTTTGTCGGTAGTTACACTTTTTATTCCAATTTACGAGCTTTTTTCGTCCATCTGATCAACCCGTGTTCGTGCTCGTGTATCACAACATCTTTAACCAAATATATTACCTTAATACTTCGGTATTCCACTCAAACCGCATGTTTAAACAGCCCGTTAAAAAAACATCTTACACCTCTGTCTAACAGCTCCCAATTGGACGTATTTCTATCAAACAGACCTATGTGGAGGTGAGAAGAAAGATGGGGTGTGCTCGTTGAAGCTGCATAAGAAGCAATGTAAAAATGGGCGTGATTCCTTTTGAAGAATTTGAAAAGCGGAATATTACATTCTATCAAACAGACCTATGTGCCAACTGAATGTGGCAATCATGAGCCGCGGGCATGGCAAGAGAGCCTTGTGGACAGGGCTCATGAGTTAAAGACTCCCTCCAACGATCTCCCCGTTGTGCCGGCGCGGCGCTCGTTCGTTGCCGCTGACGTCACTGGCGCACAATTATTCTCATTCACTCTTACGCAAAGAAAACTAACGAGCACACCCCATATTTCTCACTTGCACATAGGTCTGTTTGGTAGATATACGTCCAATTGATGCATTTGATCAATAATTTTGTCGACATCAAAACTTGTAAAATGAGCAGGTGCTTTGACAACAATGCTTTAAATTCATGGAGATTCCATCCCTTCCTCTCGGTTTTGTATTTTTTTTTTAAACTGTTGAGGAACTCGGTTAGAGTGCGTATTCATTGATGTGGGCTTGTAGCTTTTTTTTGCTTTAATTTTTTAAGTTCCTTATTCTAAGGTCAATCTAAACCCCTCTGTTTGAATTTCCAGGTATCGTCCTCCTGCAGCTCAGTCTACGTGGATGGAACCGAGGTTAGAGGATCTTCAAATGCGTCGGTTTTGGTCAAGTATGACACGTACATCGGGGTAGCAAAATTCGTCGTATGGATGCCCGAGTTTCCTCTCGATCTGAATGTTGCCGATTTCAAACTCAGCCAAATTAAAGGCTGGAAAGTTCCTTCAGAGTCCAACCCTACAAGGTAAAAATGAAGTTCTCTTTCATTCAATTTACAAATTTATTTTTATTGTTCTTTTGTTTTAAATGTCTACGCATCCGTCTTTCGCGTTTAAATCGGAAATCCTATGCCGTGCCTTTGCGAAAGTTCATGAAGAGACGGAACCAGGCGCCAAAAGGATTGAGAAAGGGGAGAGAGAGGAAGGAAGAAAAAAAGGGAATTGGAGAAAATTGAAAAGAGAAAAATGAGGTAGGAGGATACAGAAGAGGAAGAAAACGAGGAGGAAATGAGACGAAAGAGGGGAGAGAGGGGCAGGAAAATAGGGACGAAGATGTAAAGGCATCGATATGGGGGCAACAGAAACCTCTTTTGATAGAAAATCATCCTTTGGGTGTTACTTTTTCAACAAGAAGGCGCTCTTTTTGGCGCCTTTTTCTTCACAAGAGGTATATTCGGAGACAGCACGTGAGTGCGTGACCTCAGAGGTCGAATCGTTGCATCATTTGCGGCAAACTATCTGAGCATTTTTTCCCTGATTTTTTTACGTAGGTACGTCTCTAATGATCACTTACCTACTAACGTGCCTACAACTAAAACTGTATCCGTAAGGAGGAACCAAAAACGAACCGTAAAGTCAGTCAATTTTACAATTTTTAATGGCCAATTATTAAGCAGGAATTACCGAAACCATGGGAGGCGCNGGGGGGGGGGGGGGGGGAATCATAATTATTTCAATCTTTCATTGTTGTAATACGCACTTGAATTCATGTTTCCTCCTTTTAATATTTACAGCTCAATGAAAACAAAGCGGTCTTCAGATGAGACGAGTGCCAAGAGTAAAAAGCACAGTGGTTGGACCAATGTGGCGTCAATCGGTGGAGTAAATGTCAACACTGTGGTAACAGAAGATATCGGCAACTCCATCGACTCAGAAAAATCAAACAGCCCCTGTAGGTTGCGGTTCCAGCAAAGTCCAGTAGAGGTAATGGAGTATGCCTACATTTACCTTTTCCACCATCATTATGAAATTATGCCTGGCTCTGAATGTATTGAGAGTGAGACAGAGAGATTTTTGAGTGTATGAAGCAATTAATTTTTATAGACCAAAAATGAACCCATGAAAATTATATGTCAAAAAGAAACACCCTAAGTGCAAAATTTGCATGCCTTGGTATCTCCACCCCTCATATTAGTTTTAAGCAACTTTTGCAAACGACTGCTCCAAGAAACTAAAAACTTTCAATTAAATGACTTTTACAACAAAAAAATTAAACAAGCATCCAAGGCATTCTACCATCCACTAAATTTATAGGATTCGGAGTTGCAACATTTTTCGGATTTTCCCCCAGATTTTTTCTTTTTATTTTCCCTCTCTTTTTTTAGTGGTAGGATATAGAATAAAATTCTACAATCATGTTCATTTTGTGAGTAGGATATGCTCTTCATTTTCCCTGCACTATATTCATCTTCTTGTTTTTTATTTCTCAGGTTTACGCAAGATTTCTTGCAACCGACCATAACTCTGGGAGGGTCAGTTATTTTGTATCACGGCAAACATGGCTTACTGTGACTGATTTAGTCATTCCATATTTAAGAGTATCAGATCCCAGAATAGCTACCCTGCAAGGAAAAATTGTACAAGGAAGAAGTGTGGGTAGAACCAAAGTCCAGGTAATTAGCTCCGGAATTCTCTTGACAGTTTTCTTTACCTAGCTGCTTTAAAATATCATTAAAGAAAATATTAGTTTTGGAAAAGTGGAGTAAGAATATCTCTGCAAAATAAGGAAATTTAGGTATTTAATTAAAAATGTCTCTCATTTTATTTTTATTTTGCTTTTTTAAGTTTGTTCAAAATGTTATCAAACAATATCTGCAATCTTGTCATTTTTGAATGAACAAAAAAAAGTTTATCCAGTATGTATTATCCAAAAATATTAGAAAGATGGTCTGAATTTTTTTTTTTTTTTTTAAATTGTCAAAATGTCTCATATTTACTTTTGAATGAAGTTAAATGCGAAGGTAAAAACTTCACATTTATTCTTTAACTTGATGCAGATTCAACCTCTTTACACATTTTGTAACCACAAAAGGCAAGAACTTAAAAGAGTCTATAGGTACCATTACCTACCTGATTGCTCTGCTAGCATTTTTTATTTTAAGTAATAAAGATTTGTATATTCATGGTACCTTCTATTTTTATTTGTAGGTGATGTCACCGATCACAGGAAGAGTTTTAGGTTCAACTGATATCAGTGTAACAAGTGACAAAGTCAGTCTCACTCGAATGCGAGTTCATGTTGTCTCAGGCTTGCAGTTATCCATTACTCCTGATACAAGCATAGACAATGGCTTCATCGCTCAGACGTCTGTGACCAGGAAGCTAACCGCTCAATATCAGGTAAATTTATGCCAGCGGACTTAATTTCAGATTCGATCAAACTTTGGTATCTGTAGAGGAGGTGAAAAACAAAATCTTCTTTTTATTGTACTGTGGTTTCATTGAATTACTTCGAAAATCAGGTCCAGCGTGGGCCCTCTTCTCCCTGGCTGTAGCTGCAGGCAGCACGGAACCCCTAGTTTTAGGAATGAAATTGTGATTTATTGCTATAAAATTGAAAATTTTTTACCATGGAATGGCAATATTTTTACATAATTTGACTAGTAAATGCCGAATTTTTATAACCAACAAAAAGTTGGTTTAAAGTGAAAGTTTGGGAAGTGGTAAAAGGAAATGTTTTGGGCTGATCGGACCTCTCTTTTCCTCCTAACTATTCTCAGGTCCTGATCGGACTTTCATTATCATTCAAAATTCGTTCTTTGTTGAGCAAAATCTACTCTATTTTTCATTGAGAAATGAAATAGATACAACTCCTTAATTTATAGCAGTTTATAGCTGCCTATTATCCTCTCTAATTTCTTTATATTTTGCATTGAATTTTTCAGGAGGGACTACTAGATATTGATCTGGAGTTTAGTGATGGGATGCGAACTCCTCTCCAAGACATTTCTCTATCGGATTTTTCTTTGCAAGTTGAAAGTCTTCGACCTGAGGTTGTTGCTTTTGCTCCTCTTGTGACTTCCTCTCATCCGCGAGTCATTGCTGTTGGACCAGGAAGCGGTCAGCTGCTCAAAACCATTTTGCTACCTGCTGAGGTTTGTCAGTTACAGAGGAGTACGCCCCTGGCAACAGCCACTGCATCCGTTCAAGTTGATTTCGTCCCAAATGATCGTCCTGAATTCGTTCAAAATGATGGTGGCTCTTTAAGCAGCGTCAAAGAGAGAAAACTGCACAAGGAAGATCTTAATGACATTTTGATCGGTGAGTAATGGGCAATGTGTTTACTTCTTTCTTTTTAATTTCTCCCAAATCATGAATCAGATCAAAGCATTCATTTCTAAATCACTTTGGGTAGTAAGAGAGGCGATTACTGTTGAAAACGTAATCAGTGCCTCTGTGGGATTTTAAAAGCAATCACAATAATTAATAAAAGTTCATTTTTTTACATTTTCCTCCTCTCCATCGTTTAACCAGGAGTAATGTGAAACATCTAAGGTTTTCTGAAAAAATTCATTCAGACAACAATACTTTTACTTTCACTTTATGAGAGACCATGAGTCAGTGGCAAGGAATTTTTCCAGCGTTATAGTATTGTCACTTTCATGTAGAATTTCTTGAAAAAACCATGGAGCTCATTAGAAAATTAAAAGAATAATATTGTAGGGGAGAAAAAGCTAATTAAAATCTGGCCGATCTTAAGCCAACAACTGTTTGAAGTACGAAGCAATTAGTACAAAGTACTTATCATTATTTCTTGTTGCTCATTTTTTATTTTTTTGGGCTGTTTCAGGATTACCATTAAAGGATGAGAACAACCACGAACCTACTGTTCAAGCAAGGCAGCACCACAACTCTTTCATGAATCCACGTAGACATGGAAACGTTCACCTGTCGCCGCTTGAAATTGGAATGTACGTCTTACTGGCTGCATTCTGCTTCGCCATCGTAGTTTTTGTTGTTTCCTGCGTTGTTTACGCCTCTAAATTTAAGCCTCACCCTAATGATATGCCTGACCACCTACCGGAAACAATACCAGTCTTGGGAAACAACCATACTTCTGGCAATGGGTTGATGAACATGAAGAGGGACCATGAGGAACCCACAACAAACGTTCATGACTGGGTTTGGCTGGGGCGTGCAACCCTTGAAAGAGCGTCTGGCCTGTTGATTCCAGCCAGTGCCAATAGACTGAAATCCAATATCAACAAGCAAATTAGGATCACTTCCAATCCAACATATGCCGCTGCGCCCAATCCAGATGTTGACTTGCAGCTGGGCACCTGTTTTGATAATCCAAATCATGTAGAGCTTCCCTCACAACAAAACATCGCTCCTCCTCCTCAAATTGACTCAAAAACCTACTGCAAGAAAAACAAGAAGCATCAAACCTCCTCTAAAATGTAAGTTCATCTTATGACTTCCTTTTCTTCATCAAAATACGTAATATTCTCTTGTAAATGTTGATTCATTTCCGAAAGCATTAGGGAGCCAAAAATGATTTTCTTTAGCTGATGTAACTTAAGCTTTTTAAGTGATGTCCTTCAAGAATCAGGGGACCAAATTAAAAACTAGTGTATGAAAATACACTACAAACGAGGAATTTTCAGAGGGCTGGGAGTATGAGAAGTGAGAAATTGTTTGCCGATTTCATCTATCTTTGTTAGTTTCAGAGACAATACAATTTTGCATCTATGTACTTACAAGTGCACGCTGTATTTGCTGAGAGTCTATGTTCACTGGGCAATGTCCAATTTGTCCGAAAAAATGAAGGTACTTTTGTTTCATGTCAATAATCAAACATTTTTTTTTTTTGTTTGACAGTTTACCACCTTTGCCCCCACTTCCACTTGAGGGTTCAGTAGAAGATTGTGAATACAGGCCTCCTGTTCCTCCACATCGAAACACTCGAAGTTCGAAGCATCGAAATGTGGACTCAGTCACTGAACAACCGAAAGAAAAATCGCACAAATCTCATCATCATCATCATCACCATCATCATCGACATCGAAACATAAATGAATCATGTCATCCTCGCCATATAGATCAATTAAAAAACGTAAAGAAACAAAACAGCAGTGAAAAACAAGATACAATAGCAGCTGAAACAGAGTCAAGTGTTGCAGCTGCAAAGTTTGTAGAATATTCTAGTCCACCATCAGAGGTGAAAAGAGCAACTATCGTCGGAAATCCCATGTTTTCCTTAAATGACACCGCATCAGACAAAAATAAAGATGACTTAATAGGATTAGAAGATCTAAATCTTGGTATGGACTATCAACAGATCATGGAATATTTTGATAATTTAAAAGAGTCAAATGCTTAACTTTACCCATGAAAATTTCCATTTTGTTCTGTCTCATCGGTGCTTCTTGTTTTTCACAAGACTTTGTAACGATCAATCCTTGATCAACCTTACGTATCAATTTTAATCGACTCAAGTGTAATTTGACTTTTTAAAATATCTGTCTGTATTTTATTTACTACTTTACTTTGATTGTTACTATTTTTTAATGTATCTATGTCTTGAAGTTACTATGATACCATACCACCTAATTTCTCTGGATACTTTGTCAGTGTAAGTTATTTAAGTCAAATCGCGTATTACCTGTGGATCTTAATTTTTTTCGCTGATCTCATTAATTTTTTATTCTTTTTGTAATGTTATGTGGATATCATCTTCATGGGAAAGACCTTTTCATCATAAATAGGTTCATTCTTAATGAGTGTATTGTTTCCTCCATGCTATTCCATGGATATTATTAAAAAAAAAGTTGCATTAGCTATTAAGTTACCATCTATGCTAGATTTTTTAATAATGGAGGCTAATTTTACACTCCATAATTCAATTTGGCCTTTGTAAGTGAGAAATGAGAAAATAATCAGAGCATCAATGATAACAAAATAACCTTCCCCTCGGCCTCTCGGTCAATGCTACCCGATGGAGTTGACACAGTTCTAAAAAGTTGAGGAATATTCTCAAGGGGACCAAAAATTAGTGAAACTACTTACCAGCCATCCAACATTTCTTGCTGCAGTCTCTTCTAAATTTTAAGAGCAGCTAACAAGTTTGACATGATTTTCTCACGTTTCAGTCACTTTGATGACCTGGACGACAAATTTCTGTAACGCAACTAAAATTTTATGACTTAATTATTATAGAATCAACAGTTCCTACTATTGACTTGTATAAAAGAAATTCACTGAATCCAGCAATTCTGTTTTTGTTTTATTTTTAATTTTCATATATTGTTAGCAAAATGAGCTCCTTTTTTCTGACTGTCCGACATTTTTTTTTTCATGAATTTTCCTTGTAAATTACTAAGTATGTAGACTGTTTAGGAAAAAGAGAACTGTTCTTTGTAGATTAATGATGGTACATGATAAAATTCATATCAAAATAATTATCAGCTGGATTCTAAATCCATTTTATAGTGTATGAAATTTTTATTGACCAAGCTAGTTCTGTTCCATGCTACTTGATATTTCCTATCATTTACCAACGATAAACTTGCCATAAATGTAAGGAAGATTTGTTTCCATTATTTTCAAAAGATATGGAAAAAAACTAACCGGATATTAGAAAAACTATTCTTTCTTGTTCTGATCGTTTTTGAGCAAGAATTCTCCGAGTGGATCATTCAAATGTATTTTTGAAGCTCTTTAAATTTTAAAGTATGCATTTATTTTTTTACAAGTTTGACTGTTCCAGTTTTTGTAACGTTTCTTCTACTTTATAATGCACGTCAGTTACTTTAAAGAGAGAGAGAAAAACAGCAAAAAAAACAAAAGATAAAAACCAATATCAAACATAATTCCAGCCACTTCAAGAAATTTAATGTAATTTTTACTCGTTCAGATTCACTGTGTTTACCTCATAAAAAATCATCAGGAATGTAATGAAGTATTTGTTAGTTTTTTGCTCTCTATCTTTTACTGTTTATCGTTTTAAAGGTCTAATTATGTTTTGTTAATTTGTCGTCATGTTCAAGAAGACATGACCCTTTGCCATTTGCATCTAGTCATCCTTTACCTTTTAACTAATTTTATTTTCTCTCATTTAGAAATTTTGTAATATTTGTAGAATAGCATTGTTTTTAATTTTTAAACCATCAATAATTTATTTATTTCATAATCAGTACTATGAAGTAGACTATTGTAGATTAAGCTCTAATTTAAGGCTATGAGTATCTGTTTTCTTGTGTTTTTTTCTTAAACTGCAAATTTAAAAATTCAGTGAATTATCAACCTAGAAATCTACCATACTAAGTAAGAACGCTGCATGTATATTTCAATCTTGCAAGGATTGTGCAATTTTCCGCAACTTCAAAATTTATTCAGAATTAAGTTATACGCCTTTTGACCTTCGAGACAAAATGCGTATTGCGTATCTATATTATTTTGAAGTGGATAACTTGCCAAGCGACCCTAGCAACATTGCAGCACAGTTACGCTTTCTACCCTGGCTGGCAGAAGATAAAGCAATACTGACGGACAAGGTTATAATTTTGATTCAAGAACTGAAAATTTGAGAATATTTAAAACCTCATAAAAAAATTTTGACTTTGGCACGCTTAAATATACCATCTTACCCTAGTTAATCTGATTTTATCACCTCCCATGTTTTTGAAAATCTAAATCCTCAAGAAGGACGCATCTTACTCATAATTTTTGACCCATGACTTTTTTCCCCTTTCCTAAGTTATCACAATTTTGCTCATGAAAATTGAGAGTAACCCGGCTCAAAATGTAATTTCCTATTATATCAGCAACGTTTACTTCTTTTGTCGATCATTGTGTAAAAGGACATTTTCAAAATTCTCCACAATATATTTAGGAGCCTTATAAGGCGATGACACATTTTAATAATTGCACGAAAAGTCAAGCTTAAGAATCTTATAGACAGGTTTCATTTGTACTTGCTCAAAAATTCTACAAGTCTCTGTTAAGCAAATCTGATGTTGCATTACAAATTGAATAACAGTTTCCAGTCATGTTCTGATAGCATATGTCTGTCATTTCCTAAAATATTGCTTGAAGATACCGAAAAGGGTTGGTTGCCAAAAGTCATTATTGTAAAATTTCTTTTTTTTTCTTTTTTTTTCAAACATAAATGGGAGGAAAAATAGAAACTGTTGTTTTTTTACCCCCTTTAATTTTTTACTGCTTTATTTTAAGTTTTGTGAATATAAGTGTTTATTAATTGTTGTAAAAATTTTTATCATAGATTTATTGCTGTAAAAATAAAAATGTACTAAACTTTCGGCAAGTGTTTTAATTACTTAGCCCTCTTAAGATGTTGAAAAATACGCTTGAATTAGGCAAAAATTGTCACAAAAGTTTTTAATTAGGCAAGGATTACACCTTGATTGTTCTTGAACATCTCAAATTCCTAGCATCTCTAAAGGAGATGACATAACTAGCATCTGGTCTCGACTGCTCTGCTCTATATACAAATTGAGAAAGACAAGAAAAACACTACTTCAGCGGATTCACACTGTATTTTATTATTATTCTTTTTTTTTAAATAAAAAAAATAACATAAACGATTCTTGATTGCACAGGAGAAAGAATGATCTTCAAACTTAACAGGTACTTACACGAGATTTTTTTTACCTCCACCTTAAGCTTTTGTAGAAACCCAAGCAGAGAGAAAGTAGGTATATATCTAATTGGATGTAAAAAGTTCATCAGGTCTCCTTTTTTTCTGCTGCTACTGCATAATAAAACTTTGATTTGTGCAGATTCATCATAAAAATAATCGACAAATCTACTAAAAGAATACTGTTCTCTGTGCTCACGCTGTGTAATACCTGTTTGTGTGAACTTTAAAAAAAGGGTCAATTTTGATCATACAGCCTTATAGGAAATGGTAATTTATCTTAGAAAAAGGCAAGGTTTTGAAAACAATAATACGATTGACCTTGTTAAAAAAATACAAAATACTTACCTAAATTACAATTATCACAAAGTGCTCGAGTAAAAATAGAAGAATACATGCATTAACAGTTATTCAAAGGCAATTCAGCCGGTTAAGTGAGAGTTTTAGAAAAGACGGGCTAAACTTGAATTTGATGTACGTATATCGTTGAAATGGAGTGAAAAAAGTTAGATGAATGGTACTTAGTTAGCTTTGCGTTCCTCATCTTTCTTAATGTATCTGTCCAGCAGTTTCTCTCCTTCAGGATCAAACTTTGAAAGTTCTCGGTAGCTTTCATCTCCAACAAAACAAATTTCATGACCATCCTGCAAAATATAGAAGAGGAGAAATTTAGTAAATTGGGAGAAACGTAAGGAGACTAAGTCCTTAAAAGAGAAAATCAGGTGTAAAAGAGACATTTTTGCTCTCTTCGCATTAAGAGTTAGAGGAGTGCAGAAGCTCCTCCTTCACGCAATTACGGGACCGCAAGCGAGGATGAGATAGCAATAGGAAGATATTGAACTGGGTAAAGAATGAAGTACGCTTTACTACAAAATCAGTTCATTTTATTCAAATGATCCAACAAGGGAATTCGGCTACAATAGGTCATTGATACTGAATGGAATATTGAAACCACAGAGGATTGACTTTTAGAGAGCTAGGTTATTTGTGTGCACTTAGTTATTTATGCCTTGTTTTCAACTGAGTAATTTTAGGAAAATTAATTTAAAAAATTGATGCTTGAACAGTTTCTGCTATGATTTCAATCCATCACTTGAAGTGATTTGCTGCACAACAAGGATAAAAGTAGACTTGTTCACTTGAGTTCAAGAATGACTCTCTTATCTAAAGAGCTCCTTGACATGATCATACGATTGAGAGGGAGATTTAAAATAGACACTTAGATTAGTCAGATTTATTTGGACAGAGAGAAAAGTAAATACCCTTCTTCAAATGCTTTGCTAAAAACAGGTTAAGCAGCATTTCTCAGTTGAATTTGAAAAAAATCTTCTTAAGTTTTGCTGTCACACTGCCACAAGTTATCTTAAAACCACAGCGGGGCGATTATTGAAATGATATCGACTGTATGTCAGCGCTTTGTCGTGTCGCGCCATCGACTAAGCCATTGCTTAGTCGATGGCGCGACACGACAAAGCGCTGACATACAGTCGATATCATTTCAATAATCGCCCCGCAGTATTGAAGAATTATCAATAACTTACAGGATCTGCTAGAATGATGACAGTCACATCAGCTTTTCCAGGAGTGGGCAAAGTCACCAGAGGGGTTAAAATTTTGTTATTAGTGCTCTTGATGATTTTATCAATATCTTGAAGCTCCTTCACAGGCACAGAAAACGCTATTCTTCCATATGCTGTAGCGTGGTTGATGGGCTCACCTAAAATTGGAATGGAATTCGTCAATGGCATAAGAATTTGATTCAATAATTTATTTATCTAAAATACTCTACAATTTAAGCAGCAAGCACGGAGTGTCTTTTTTTTTTCTGGATGATTATTGCCTTGTATCAAGCAACCTGCTAGATCCATGAATTTAAAATTTGAAACTTAAGTGTAAGAAATTGAAAAGAAACGTTTTAAGAGAAACCTCTACAGTTACAGGTAGGGGTGTTAAAACGAATTCTTGCTGAAACACTATCGACATTGTCTCTTATTGAAACTGGCTGCAGTACCGACAGTGGCGATGATATCGACAATAGCCGGCCTTATCGGAGTTTTGAGAGCTCGCACTCAATGCATTGTTGCCCCATGTGTCGGTTTATCAGATTGCCTGGCGCGGCGGCGCGTAAAATAGATGTACAAATGGCAACAGCTTATTTTCGTCAGCTCCGAAAACTATCGGCAAGAGCGCTCTTATCGTAACTTTTTCTTAACGGAACTGTTTCGGTAGCTTACCGACAACCGATAGAACAGCCCTAGTTACAGGTGCTGTCTTAAATCAATTTTGTGACAGTGCATGTTTTTTAGATTATTCTTCACTGAAGGACATAAAAATTGTTTTTCCTCTTTTTTCCAATCTGCTTAAAAATTGCTAGAAATTTAAATGCCCTGACATCCTATTGCATTAATTTAACAAATTTATATTCCTATAAAAAAAAAATTTCATGGTGAATGCCATTCAATTCAGAGACTCTTTGGAGTGTAAATACCTCGACAACCCTCCCCACCCCCAAAAAAATTAAGAAAAACCAAGAAAATTAAGCAATATGATTTTTCCTCAGATCATGATACATAAACATGATATTCCCTGGAAACGAATACTTTAAAGTTGACAGTAACCAACCATTATTGAGGATAAGCACCCACACCACTTAGAAAATGAAACACTAAACAAGATACAAACTACAACACCCTGTTCATGTTGTCTCCTCAGAATTTTACGTAGAAATTTATTCACATGAAAGAGCATTTGGAAATCAACTCTTACAAAAGATACTATTGACGTCATTTCTATAATTTGAGTTTTATTCAATCAGTATTAGTGTGCATGTCCGTATCTTGCTAAGAAGTTGATTCCTGAACTTTCTGTTTCTTGTTTCATATTCTGCTTAAAAGTTTGAAACATGTCAAGCGGTGCTTGAAATCATGCCTAGTCTAGAGTTCCATTAAAATCACCAACTTTGCTTTTCATGTTCACAATACCAATTGTAATCTCCTAAGTAAATACTAACTTAATATAATGGGCCACGTGGCATATTAACTGCAAAACCGTATCTTATGAATAAATTAGAGAGAACTTTACCGATAGCTTTCAATTCCAATTTTGCTTGATCATCAGCAAATCCAACTATAGCATGACTGGAGTCATTTTCGTAAAGCTTCAATCCCAATGTTTTATTCCAATATTCGATAGATTTCTTAAGATCAGTACTTGCCAATGTAACTTTTTCAACTGGGTCTGAAACAAAAACAATTGGTGATGACAAAGAGAGTACCCATGGAACGTCAGAAAATGAAAGAGGGGTATTGCATCTTAGATTAGATGCTGTCATGATATTCTGATAAATTTCTGATAAAACGGTAGTTGAGATTATAAAATGCATCATTGACTCTAAACAGAGGAACTTCATAAAGATTTGGAACCCACAGACAAAAAAGACCAAGGCCAAACAAACAATACTATTTGGATTTTCATTTCATCTGATTCCTCCGACAAATTTAGCCAGTTAAATTAATGCCAAAAAATGATTCAGTGTCAATGGTCACCCTGCAAATGACTACTAAGAAAAAAAAGAGTGAACAGCTTGATTCATGAAGCTTCAAGGGGAATGGAATCAATTTACTTTGAAGCTTGTGAAGTAGGTTAACAGTAAAAGAGGGAGAAATACAGCGCGGAGGCAAATCACTGAACTAATGAGCAGTAATTATCTGAAACAGCTTTTCTTTTCTAAACATGACATGGAATCTTTCAATCTTTTCTTTCTGTTTTGATAATTAAGATCAACCAATGCACAAAATTTCTTGAAATTTTGACAGAAACTTTTGAGATAATGGAGAAAAATCACGGAAAAAATCTGGAGAAAAGCTTGATGGTTTTTGGCTAAAAAGGTAGCCATATTGTTGCAAACATTACAAGAGTCAGGCAAGATTTTAATAGGTGGAGTTTACAGAATCGCACATATCGTCACCTCCCGGCTAAAGTATGACAAGTGACATTTCAAAATTTCTGCTGCTATTTAATGTTTATATAGGGAAATTGTTGGTTGAATCTGTTTGAAAATTTCACTGAATTTTATCGGCAGCACAGAGAAAATTTAGTGAAATTACAGCTTCGTTGAAAAATTTCTCTGTAAAAAAATAGGATGGCAGCAGAAATTTTAAAACATCGCAAGGCACTTGTGATACTTGGGCTGGAAGGTGACGAAATAAGAAAGAAATATTTCTTTCTAATACCTTTGTTGGTTGGTTGTTCTTCATTCAGCAAGAAAAACTTGTAACCACCAGGGGCTTCCACTACTTTCACCCCATTCTCTTCCTTCAGGGGCCACCCGTTTTTCTTGGCATTTTCTATCGCTTGTTTCGATCGGACTGTGATTCCTAAGTAATCATTGCCAAGGTCATAGCTTGGCACATTGTAATTGTAAGTCAGCTCCACCACAAAGTGATTGTCCTCTGAACCGTAGCCTACCATGGTTTTACTCCAACGTCCATCGTAAGGACTGCAAATGAAAAGCAAACATTATTTTTCACCAACTCCAAGAAAAAAATTAAGAAAGAGAAAGGGAAAATTTATTATGTATTGAGAGGTCAGGAAATTTATTGAAGATACCTGGGAATATATGTACTTAATTTGTTGTTAGAAGTTGAAAGTCTCTCGACACATTTTATTTTTTACATGAATGGAAAACTAAAAACTAAAAACATTGAATACTGAGTGGTCAATTTTAGTTCAACTTGTCTCATTATGTTAAGGTTCATTTTTTCTTAAGATTTTAGATTATATGTATCAATTTTCAGCAGGTTCCTTTATCTCAAAACTGAAATTATGTAACACAACTCTTTCAGCCATGATACCCTGCAGTTATGTCCGTGCACTTGATTCCTTATTATTGCAAGTCGGTTAAATGCTGTGCATGACTTGGCTTTTATCATGTCTACCTAAAGGAGCAGAGATTTCATCAAAGCATTACCCATTGCAAGCAGCTTCACAACCCTCCTTGAATTCTTCATGTCTGAGTATCTGAAAGAAAAAATTTAAAGGAAATTTAATAAATGCAGTCCTTGTAGGAGAATAAAGATAATGAAAATATAAAATAAATCCTGTTTGAGAGACAAACAGACCTGCCAAAAATATCGAGAATGATTCAGGCTCGAGAGAATGAACGGACTTTAAAAAAAATTCTTCTTCAGAACAGATTATGTATGTACTTGATTTGTTCTGGGATAATTATGTAATGCCACAAATGATTAATTTTCTTACTTTTTCTGAATTGATCCTTTGAATTCAACTTGACAGCCTCCTTGCAGGCATGTATTCAACAGAGGCTACATTTCATTGCTTCCTCTGGTCAGGGAAAACGGATATTGACTTCATATGTCCATGTAAAGGACAGAGAGAGGCATTGCCGCATAATAGTTCTTTAGGGGATCGACTAGGTCTGACTAGCTTCAGAAAATTTGCAATTAGCAAACTTGCTGCTCTTTTGACAGCTACCTATGTTATGTTCTCTTGAGAGCAGTCTTGTAACGCCATGAAGGATAAACTTTTTGGTGCTTTTGATGCTTGGTCTGCATGAAGTGTAAATCATTCATAAGACAACTTGAAGTGAAGAGGAATATTATACAGAGGTAGGAGGTGTTATGTTCTATGACAGTGATTCTGAATACGGTCCAGAAACTCTACAAAAGCCCATCGTCTCTTAACCAGCGAGGGATCTACAAGTAAGTAAGCATGGTGCGAGAATATTTTAGTAAGTGGAGTACCTTCATTCCAAGAATTTCCCGGTAAAATTTGGCAGTCAATGTCCGATCTGCCACTTTGAACACGAAATGAAGGGCTCTTCCGGCTACCATTTTCAGTTTTGAGTAGAACAAGTAAGTGAGCAACAGAAGATGAGTTGACTTGGGACTGATAAGAAGAAATAGTCGCGAGAAACTAACGTAAACGAGCCGCTGGTAGCTTTAAGAAGTTCTCAAACCAAATGCAACGACTATCTGAACGTATGTGAACTATTGCGGGTGTAATAATTGAAAAAGCTTCGGGCAAACACAATAAACCGACTTGTTTCGTTACATAAACACGATTTCCTAATATTTTTCTCTCTCACATGACGTAACACGTAAACAACACACCTTCCAGGTTGACCAACACACCAACAATGAAGAGGAACGAACAGGGGAAAAGAAAACGCTTCGAGTGGTATGTATTAAATGGATTTAATTACCGTGAAAGCTTCAAAACTTCAGAGATATTAGGAAAATTGATTTCTAAATGATTAAAACCGGCACACACTGTGGTATTAGAACGAAAAAGCTGGCCTGACTCATTGGCATAGCTGAGTTATTTTGCTCTGGCCTCCCTACTACCGGGAGGTCGGGGGAGGGGGGGAAGTAAGGAATACCCCCCGGCGAAAGCGGGGTCAGGGGGGGCCTCCTAAGACAACTTTTTGTTTAAGATCTAGACACATTTTAAGGCTACCGTGTCGCAGATTTCCCGTCTATTTCTTCGGAAAAATATTGCTGTTCTTTTGTTTTCGGCTCAAAATACCTTCAAATTGTTTGATTCAACAGGTCAGGACAATTTTTGAAATTTCCGCTCTATTTGGCCGCATTTTGAAGCTTCCATGATGCAAATTTTAGCAAATGCTGACTGAAGGAGCACGGTGTTTTCATTTAAAACTTTGCATTAAAAGAGGTGATTATCCTCGACGTAGGAGGGCAGCAATGATACTATCTTCAATCCGAAGGAGGGGGGGGGGTGTCACGCGCAGTTGAAAAACTTAATTTCGCAATTGAGCAAATCGTAAGGATCAGCAATTCAACGAGAAAAAAACACTAACAATCAGGGCCGGATTTACCTACTTGCCACCCACGGACCGTCTGTATTTTGCCGCCCCCTTCTCATTCGTTTTGAAACATCAATAAAAGCTATCAAGTGAACGTGCCGGAGGGGGAGGGGTGCATAAGACGCGTTTACTCGTTTTGGGCACAATTTTTTGCTAAAGCCCTGTCAACACTACTAACAAAAGTTCACGGAACTTTGCGCGAAAGTTAAGTTCCGTAAACCTATCTTTGTGTGGAGAAGGCCTTTCATTTTCAAGAAATGAACGAAAAAATGATGAAAGAACAAACATAAATGCGGTTTAATAATTGTAACCCTCCTCTAGGTATGGCATGAATTAATTTTGGATCTTTCAAGGGGACACTAATCTATTTTGTAGCTTGCATAAAAAAAAAATTGAGTACCAATTTTTTTTTTCAAAATTTAAAGTTGTGGGAATCAATTTTACAAAGAAAGAAAAAACTAATGAAATTTTGCAAAATCATGCCACAGGGGAAAAATTCAATTTTTAAAAACCCCGAAAATATGTTGTTATTACAAATTCGTAACGCTATATCGACGGTGAAACTACCAGACCACGTATCTCGTTTGCGGTGTTTAAAAATCTCCACTCACATTTTATTTATTTGAAGGAGATCGAATCATTATCATTCCTTACAATTTTCACAGATTTTTCTCCGCACAAAGAGGAAAAATCACGGAAGTTTTCACAAATTGACGTTGAATAGTTTTCTATTTAAAAAATAAAGTATGACAGGAAGTCTGCGACGTCGCAAACCGAGATACGTGGTTTGGTAGTTTCACCGTCGATATGCCATAGATGGTTAATGGTTATTCCGCCGCCGTCGCGCCGTGCTAACCGCGTGAAGTCTTCCTTTAGTCTTGTAGGCGCTATGCGTTTCACGCTGACCGCACCGTGTTTGACGCCATGCGTGAAGTATTCATGCAGTCTTGTAGGCGCTATGCGTTTCACGCCGACCGCTGCCGCCTTGGGCGCCCTGCTGCTGTGTCTGGCGCTATGCGTGAAGTATTCATGCAGTCTCGTAGGCGCTGATATGTGTTACATGCCGACCGCCGCGCCGCGGGCTTCTCCTTTTCATCTTGTCTCTGTTTTCATATCAAGTCCTCGTCATCATTGCTCTCTGCGCTGCGTCGCTCCAGGCGTAATTGTGTGTTAGGTTTCTCTCTTAACTCGACTAATTATTAAAGGTGCTGTCTCTGGTATCACCGAAAGACGACAAAATTAGAAATTACTGTACTCTCAGGAAATAATAGGTTTTGTTGCCTTTTCTCGTTTATAATTTTTTTCTAAATCCGATTTTTTTACACCTACATATAAAAAAATGGCAACATTTGCCGCCCCCTAAATTTGCCGCCACGGGCCGCGGCCCATGTGGCCACCCCCTAAATCCGGCTCTGCTAAAAATTTGACCCGAACTGTATGAAATATTGTTACTTATGTTGAAATTTTCGAACTTTTCATGGCCTTGACTCATATTTTACCGCCTTGTTTAGCAACTTAATTGAGTAAGTAGTGAACCAAACTATACCTTACCCATGTCCTATTTTCAAATTAAAAAAAAAAAAAAACCCTTAATAACGATTAATAGTTCCTTTTAGCACGAATGCGTTCATTTGATATTTTTAATTTGCCTGTAATTTGCCTGAAAATGCATTTAATTGTATTCTACAGCGGTAAGCAGCCTAACCACTTGTTGTGGTATCTTCCTACCATTTCTGTCTTGTCCTATTCTTCAATGGATTTTCTGAGTTGATTGTACTTATTCCTAGTAAATTAAGTGCTGTGATAGTAATTTTAATTAAAAATAATTAGTTACTCTCTAAATAATAGACATCAATCCACCCTCCCATCTTGGCTTTTGTTTTTTCAAGATTCAAGAATGAAATTTTCTCCAGCAGAATTCTTTAAAGAAATTAATGAGAAAAGGCTCTCCTTTCCATTATTTCATTTAATTTCATAGTTGAATTGGCTTGTGCGAAAACTGCTGTTGTCCATTTCTCATGCTTTAAATTCTTTCTGTTGACAATACTTTTCATGGCTGTATCTCTTACCTTGGAAATTATCATAAACCCTGATGAAATCAAAATTGGAAAAATGGACATCTGCGGTTTTTTCATGAGCCAATTCTCCAATCTCAAATCAACAGCCATAAATAAAAAAACATTGGAAAGCAATACAATTGTCTAGTCTCACAATGACTTTTGAAGCTTCTTCTGATAACCTGAGAATTTCATAAATGGAAGGCTATAAAATGACACCAACAGAATGCAACAAGCCTCCTGAAAGAGTTTAATGTGTGGCAATAGTACCTCTAGTACATACTACAGGTATGCTTTAACTATCATGAAATTCAATACCTATTTTTGTTTTGTTCAAACGCATTCATTTGGTTCATTCTTAAAAGGAAGCATACTTTGGTTCTTTACAATGGGATGAGAGAATCAGTTTACAGATGCTGGCTGAGGTTGTCAAAATCTTGACACCACAAGTGTCATGGATGAAGTGAACCAGCAACAACCCTGCGAAGCAATTTTCGGGGAAAAAATCTGGTCGAGGATATTAACATATTATACTTTAACCAAAAACTTTCCCATTCAGTTCTCGAAAAAGATTGATGAAACTAAAAAAACCTTTGTTCCTGAATTAAATAGGGAGAAACTGCCAGAGAATATTTTGAACAGATCAGGGGTGGGGACCTGTTACTAGAAAATTCAGTTTTGGTTTGTAACAATTTATTTTTACAAGCTTTTAACAATCTTTTTTGCTAATTACAGGAGGTTTACTAATTACAGTAATATACAAATTTAAGAAAATTAAATTTAAAAAAAGGACAGGGACTTCTTCTACATTGCCTATAAGTATACTCGCACAAGTTCATAATACCAGTGCAGTTACTCTTTATAATGCTTAGGTCTTAGATCACAAAAAAGAGGAAATTAGTGTCATTTTTTATAATAGCATAACTACACAATACGTGTATTAGTAGAACAGCCTGTTTAATTACTTAAACAACTAAATTTTTATTTTATTTTTTTATTTTCCGGAAAACAGTCTTCTTTTCTGCAAATCAGGGAGAGAATTGATGATGGGTCCATTAAGTCTCAAAAAATTCGTCCAGGGTTATGGAAAACATTAGGTTGATAACATTTTTTTTGGACCAACCTGCTTGTAACCTTACTGGACACAAGAACAGAATTAAAATGCCATGGCAGTGATTAACAGACACAGATGAAGGAATGAAAAAGTTACGTCAAGAGCTTCCTAACCTTAGTTAAACATTGTTAGTTAATCTTATTGCAGTAGATTGCAATCGGAGTTTAAAAATTACCTTGAAACTGACCTGAGAGGTTCTCATGTCTATTTGAATTCCTGTGCTTCATAAACTTTTGATGAAAGTTTGAGTCAAAGGAGCTTCAAGGAGCGTCTTAAATGTTTATTCTCAGAGATCAGATATTAAACATGATCTAGCATGGAAAAGTATTCTCAGCATTTCACAAAAGTAGGTACGCACAAATTACGCACTTGTTTGCGCACAAATTCTTCATGGGGTGAACTGATCATGAAATAAGAGAATCATGATAAAATGCATAATTTTTTCATCATTCAGGGGGTGGAATAGTTGACCTGTTAAAATTTTGGCCAGTGCACAGGAAAAACAGTCATTAAGGAGAAACAAAAAGTTGTAACTTTGATGATCTTGAAATGAACATAGCATAAAAATTGATTACCGAGTTCGGTTTGTAAAAATCAAGAGATGTTTTTGGCACTAACTACGCAAGAGGATATGCTCATCGTTGAACAAATAAAATTCTTTGAGAAAACGCAAAAATTAAAGCATTCTGTAACAGAGCATAGGACCCAGCAATGGCATATTAAATTAAGAAGCATAAAGAAAATTAACCAAAAGGAAAAAAAAAAGAAACCAAATCTCATCAATATTGAACCCAGAGAAAGAGGATCCAAGTTTTGGGCCTCCATATGACTCAATCTAAGACATGAACTAAATCGCTATTTTCACATTCAAAATATTTCCTATTGACCCTAAATTTTTGACCAGGGAAAATGTGCGGCTGGTTTAATTCTAGATCTGTTCCTGACTCTTTTCCTTTGATTAAATCGCTCCTTTCTGTTTAAATGCTTCGTGGCAAATACAAGTGAAAATTATCACATTTATTCCTTACATTTTTTTCTTTCTCTTAGTGTTTCCTGGCCTTTACTTTCTTATTAGAGTTTGACGACAAGGTTAGATTGAGTACAGCCTGCTGAATAAGTGGAGCTGTAGCGAATGTTTTTAAAATTAATGTTTGAAAAGTTCGTAAAAAATCAGAATGCCTGCATTTTTCTGTTTTTCATCAATTCAAATTCAAATCAAATTATATTTAAGAAAAGGACTTTCAAAGTCACAAATAACGATATCCCGTTTCGAAAAGAAAAATAAGGCCCCACGGATTTTGTAACATCACGAGAGGGATTGGCTGCTGTGTATCAGGTTGCGATTACAACACAAGGTTATGTTTTCTGAACGTTTTTGCTTTGTTATCACTGTGTGTTCTAATTGCATAGCAATTGCCTGACCTATTCTGCAAGTCATACAATGCGTAGTGGGACTTCTTTCTGTAAACATTTGTCTTCATAAAATAGTCAATTAAATATTTGAAAGTCCTTCAAAATTCTAAATGTACAAAAATTAACACAAAATGCTTGTAAAATAAATACAAAAAGGAGATACTGTCATAATAAAACTGGGCTTTTCAAAAAAAGAAAAGGCTTCTAAAATTATTGACCTTGGGAATTTCTGAAATTATTTTTTATGATGTAAAATGTTTAAAATAATAATGGACATAAAGAAATTGTTGACTAGAAAATGCAAACATTAATTGCGATTCATCACATTAAAATAAAACAAATTAAAATTACTACCTATTAAAACATTGGACTCATTATTGGAAAGAACATACACACGAAATAATTAAGCAAATCAGTCGATTGCAGACAAGAAATCCTCTGAATTATTACTGTCCAATATTTGAACCGGAAAGATATGAAAAACTGCGAAAACATTTCAATTATGTTTTCCTTCTTTAACGAAAAAGTACTCTTCACATTATATCAATGATTTCAGATGAGTAGGATCTCCAACTTATACTTTTTTGACTGGCAAAAACAAAAATTAGCCAGTTTTTCCGATCATTTATTTTAAAAAACTGTTTTAGGTGCATGAGGACCACTCAAAATTCAACACTTCACTCTCAAGGACACGTAATTACTTTTCGGTGTAACTTTTATTTGACATTCGAATTGAGTAGGTTTGACTTTTTGATGATCCGTAATCATTTTGCGTTATTTACTTGTTTTTTAGTTGACATAACGCTTACATTTTGCTGCGAATTTTTAGGTAAACATAACATGTGACTAGGAAAATTTATCGGATCCTTGAAAATTTGTGGACAAAGAGATTCTTTACAGAGCGCTGAGAGAAGTTAATTTTTAGAAAATGGTGACTCAGGTACCCAGGGTCAGAAAGAATACCTAGATTGCTTTGCAACTAATTTTTCGAGTACCTGAAAGATCATATCTTTGATATCTGACAAGAAATGGACACGCTGCTGGCTGCTCAACATGTACTGGAAAGCCTTTTTGTGTCTTTCAAAATCAACAAATTTCTCAAATGTATGTTGAAAAGTTTGATTTGTTGTCAAAAGAAAAACAATAATAAAATCACTAATTGCACTGTTATTGAAAATCATTAAAGCATGTTCTATTGCCCAGTTGTAGGCAATGCCAGAATTCTCAAACGTGATCGCATGCATTAAATATAGCAATAATTTTTCAGTCATATCGCTGATTAAATACCTATCAGAAACAATGATAAGCTCCAGTAAGATGTTGATATCTTTCGGTACATTGTGAACGCAAAATTGCTTCAGTAATTTGACTAAGTGCTCAAAACACTGAGATGAAATACTTTGCAACAAAATCTCCTCATCCAGAGATTCTTTGAAATTGGACTCGCGAAACATTCCTTCAAACATTGGAGACCGGCTGATAAGAAGGTTTTTATCGGCTGAGACTCGCTTACCGTCGTTGAATTTAAATACACTTGGGTTTTCAGAAATATAACTTACAGGAGTAACGCACTTTTTGGAACAAGACAACAAAGAGGAACTAGCGTCATTAGATTCTTCCTCGATTTGCATATCAACAGAACTTTTGGTTTCTTCAAGTTGGATCACCGTTTCACTCTTGAGAATATTTACATTGTAGGAATGCCTGATGACGGTGTCTTTTGTTTCACTAGAAAAACATTCTTTCTCTGAGTCGAAAAGCGGATGAGTGTTTAATTTTAAATTTACGTTTTCATTTAAACCAAGAATCTTACACATGAAAGATATGCTGACTATAGCATCC
Source organism: Bemisia tabaci (assembly GCF_001854935.1). NCBI lineage: Eukaryota > Metazoa > Arthropoda > Insecta > Hemiptera > Aleyrodidae > Bemisia > Bemisia tabaci. Next base: position 2,864,262 of record NW_017556656.1, read on the forward strand.
TCATACAGAACAGGATCATCCAGAGCCTCGATGATGTAATCCAAACATTTGTGATGAGATAAGTAACTTAACAATGAACGCCCATTCCTGAAAGGAAAAATGGGAAGAATTAATTTAATTATGATTGATAAAAATAAAAATTACTTGATATTAAAATCTTCAAGAGGAAAAATCTCTGACTTTTCATGTTTCCTTGATTGAAAGAGGGAAAACTTGCACTTTATTCCTTAATCTTATGGCGCATTATAAATAGAGCCATATCATTTATCATTTATCTTTATCATTTTTGTTCATTTTATTTTTGAAGCCTAAACATTTTACGATTTTCTTTTTTTAAAGTTATAATTTCATAACAATAGCAATAATTACTGGCTCACACATCTCACAAAACTCAGATATTAAGTGAGAGGCAAACATTTCAGTCTTGCCCCAGATACCCTTGAGCTCAGTATTTTTTCTATTTTTTTATTGTTGGAATTTCAGGTTCCAATGTTAATTTTTGGAATCTTCTCTCTACCCCTTAAGCATCAACAGTGCTCAAAAATTTCTGTTCTCACACCCCCCTCCCCCCTCAAAAAAAAGAAAAAGAAAAAAAACTGACCCTGTCGATGCCTTTGTTGGTAAAGTGATAATCAAGAAGTCAGCTACTCTTTCTTTTCGATTCACAATGAACTGGAAGTTGTCCATGGTATACCTGCTACATGTAATTCTGACAAAGCTTTAGCCTAACTTTGAAATCATATAATATTTTTAAGGATGTAATGCTTGTCTACCAATAATAAATTATTCCGTGTAATCATATTTAAGTAATGTTCCTTGATTCATGTATTTTATTCCTGCAGTAACAATGACAATCCCTCAATAAAAGATGCCGAAAAATAATAAATAAATTAAAAAAATGGCAGCAATAGTACTTTCCAAGTGTGTTCCATCAGAGGAAGGGGCTCCATTTTTTTCTCAATTTTTGGCTGAATTTTAGAATGTAAAAATACAATATCTGATTCTGTCCAAACAAAAGAGAGATCTTTGCCATTTTCCCCTTTCTACTTTAACTTTTTGTCAGTTGTCACTTTTCCATATTTTTACTAAAATTTTATGAATACTATTGCAGACAATACAGTGGTTTGGGAACTATATTTTTGAAGCATATTAGCTGGAAGAAAAATAAGGAGGAAATTAAGATGTTTTCATTACCTGATGACTAATGCTACACTAATAGCCAATTCTCTTTTGGCTTGGGGCTCATCTTGAGCAAGTATATGTATTAACTCTCCGTACACCATTCCACATTCAGCAGCTTTTGACATTTTCTGAAGAATATATTTTCCAGCAAGGTACAAGTAAGCACAATGATAGCAATCATCATGTGCTGCACGTAAGAGTGTTCTCTCGATCTTCAAGACCAATTTATTTCTATAAATGCTCATAAAATGTTTGGGAGAACTGAAAGAAAATGAAAAAAGTAGACATGATAATTTTAAATAGGTATGTTGAAAAAAGTAATTGTTTAATTAAATTCCCATAAGAGTTTGGAATGATGCTGTTAGAAATTAATACATTTTTGAGCTCATCTAAAGCTTCATATTTGAGATTTTAATAGTTGGACACTCTGCAACAAGGAGAGAACTTTAGATTGAAGGGCCAATTTTAGTGCGTTGTCAACAAAAGACAAAATTTCAATTTTCATAACTTTTAGAGTCAATAGGCAGGGCTGTAATTATTTTACTATTAAACACCAACAATATCACATATAATATTGACAATATCAACAATAATGAGACATCTTACCTTCCCAATGAAGACAATATGTTGATAGCGTTTTTGCTAATTGTGTCTGGTACAAAACAAATGCAGTTCAAAACTGAGTTCCACACTTCTTCTGAGGTCAAAGCAACAATGATTTTCTGACTCAAATTCTCAAGACGGGTGACAGCCAATAATACTATTAGGATGGAGTTTATCTGTAAGAAAAAGTAAGGTGACAATGATGTACAAGATCCAAGAAATCAAGATAACAAAATCTGAGATTGAAGGAGAGCAAGGAACATAAATCCATGGAACTTAATTGCAGAAGAGCGCTCAAAAAGATCGAAAACTTTCTCTTAAAAATTTAAGGGATAAGCACATCCAAAACTTTAGAAAATTTGATGCAAAAATGTCTTAGTTTTCCCACCATGGGACGCTTTAGCATAGAGTTTGGAGACAGCAACAAAGACGCTTACAGTGAGAGTTCCTGCTTTTTCCTGAGTGAGAGAGTTCATTGTTTGGTCAAGCATGAAACATTTTTCGAAAGAGGGTCTGAACTGATGAAGAACTGATAGTACAAATTCACTGTTGGCAGTTACTTGCTCTTGAACATAGTAATCAGAATTTAAGAGTCGGAAAAATTGAGCTGTATCTTGCGCATCTAATCTATCGGCTATGGAGCATAAAATACACACATACTGAGTAAAAAAAACAAAGAATCAGAGCACTTTCTCATACAGCAAGCTATTATAATTTCGATGATGCCTTCCGACTGATATTTGGCTCTTAGTAATTCAAATAGCAAACAAAACATTCTTTGAATAAACCTTGAAAAATGATGACAGAAAAATATCAAGGTACTTACAGAGTGCCATGAATTATCTGCGTCATATCCTGAGCATTCCCCGCTTTTTGAGAAAGAGTGATCCAGTGACAAATATCGTGTGCAACATGAAGGGGGCTGATACGTTTTTTCATGGGCTATATCATCCAACTTTTCATTTTGTACAATGTCGTGTAAAATGGAAGCCAAAATGTCCACGAGACCATGTTCAGCCATCTCCTGAAATCATGCGAATAAAAAAGTAATGTAAACTGGTTCACCTTCATCCTTATTTAGTTACAGTAAGACCTCAATTTATCGGATTTCACAGGACCGGAGGCCGAATCCGTTAAATCACGCTGGAGAGTCCTGCTGAAGGGACCGGACAACCGATCCATGAAATCGCGGAATCTGTCAAATCGCGATCCGATAATTCGAGGTCTTACTGTATTCTTCAGTTTCAGTTTTCTATTCCCCGTCCACCAACAAGATGATTTTCAACGCAGCATGTACTGGTTTTTTATATCGGATCTTCATGATAAATTTTCAGACAAGAAAATGATTCCGGTTCATGTAGTAGCATTGTCAAATAGGAAACCTACAAATTACATTTTTTTGAACAAGGTAGATAATGAGATGCAATTTGCATTAGTTTCTTTTTTTTTTGGAAAAATACACTCTACTTTACAAAGAAAGGTTGAGTTAGGGTTCATGTCTAACTTGCAATTTTACAGTTTATCCTACTATTTCACTGTCATTTTCTTCAACCCACAGTAAAACCTAGAAAACCGATTTCTTTTTATTGGAATAAGAACGATTCTGTGATGATTATACAAAATTACATGATCAACTGTACCCTACTGATGTTTGTGCTCGGTGGGTTCAGCGACTGCTGACTACCATTCTCCAGTACTGATCTTGGGTCACAGTACATGCACCCCCCATGAAATATGTTGAAATGGAATCTCGGCCATCTGTTGGTCTAATTTTTACTCCTAATGACTTTTATCTACATCCTCAGGCCGATAATCACATTGGAGGTACTTCAGACCTTCAATAACTTTCTTAGAGTAGTTTTGAGCAAGTGTTTGAGAAGTGGCAAAATCGTTGGAAAAAATGTTCTGGACCACGCTGACTGAGCTAAAGGTAAAAAAGTTGAAATTGACCACATTAATGAACTACAGATTCAATATTCTTTAACGCTGTTTTTTCTACATTTCTGACAATCCTTATTGGACACCCTTACTTTTACAAAATAACTTCTTCCCAATATTAAAAAAGAGCATAAAATGAAGAACAACTTGGTTAGCCAAAAAAAATACGAAGATAAAAACTAAATAATAACAGACTTACCCTTAAACAATCAGTATTCTTTTCAAATTTTTCAAGAGTACTGACTAATAAATCCATTTCTTTAGATTTATATGAGAACTGTTTGAAAAGAGAGAGAAAAAATGGAAGAGAGTTGGATATCCTTAGACTGACTTGTAAGGAGCTATCTAGACACGCTAAACAAAAGGTACGAAGCAGGATAACTGAAACAGATGAAAAATTTTAGTTGTTAGGGATGAAATGATATTTCTTCAAACTTGATGCATTGATGAGAAGTTTCTGAAAGCAGGAGGTTCGAATGAACAAACAAAAAAATGCCCATGTACTCATTCACGAGTCGGATTAGAAAAAGTCCAATTTATTCACTATACATATTCTGCATACAATTTTGATGCAGTATTAATGTGCTTATATTTTTACAGTATCTGTTCGTCCATTATTTGACTCTCCTCAATCTAATAACATGGAAAAAAAGCTAGAGTCATCTTTTGAACTCAATTTCAAAATCAATCTTATCCAAATTGGATATTTTCACTTTAGAAAACGATTGGATTCTTCATAAATACCTAGGTACCTCACATTAGTTTTAAATCTAACCACATTCACTTAAAATTACTTCACAGTAAAGAGACTTTCAGAGAAACCTTGTGCAGGAGTCTGAAAGGGAATACTTACAATTATTTGGTTGAGTTTTCAGCTGATCAAAGACTGTGTAGAGCATTTTATTTTCGCTGAGAGGTTTGTAAACTTCACATGCACGAGTTCCCATTAAAGTTGAAAGAACGGTTCCAACAAGATCTGGATACTTTGGGAGCAGCGATATAATTTTTGCAAAACCTTTATTTTCACTAACCTGTAAAAAAGTGGAGAGACATCGAATGGCGGAAAATTTAGACAACACTTTAAGGTACATGTTCAAAAACGAAATTAAAGGCACATGCATAAAAGGAGTCCTTCCGCAAAATAAGTAGTAAGCAGTCCTAATTACCAATCATTTCTTTCAATGAGCAAACTGAACTCAAAATAGTCTTTTACCAAATGCAGTTGAATTGATCTTCAATACATTTAAGAACAAGAAAGTATCTGATAATCGTTTTTCAAAAGATCTCTGATTTGCAGTGAGTATAGAACTACTTTTAAAGGTATAAAAGTCCAACCCTAGCTTATGCATGAATCTTGCTTTGTAGAAATAATGATGAAAAAGCAGTTCTTGATCCTGACATCTCTGCGAATATTGTACATTAAAAACTTTGACGGACACTTTACATGCTTGTCAGGGGCTCCAATACACTTTTTCACTCAGTTCAAGAATAACCGCAGAAAGTCCTTAACTGTCCTTTTATAAAAGTCCCATTTTTTCCCCTCCTCTTTTTTTACCATAAATACGAATCACAGTATTCTCTTGACGCTCTGGAACACATAACTCTGTCTCTTTTCTGCTTTTCTTTGAAAATATGCCAGGATTTTTACACTAACAAGCGTCAGTCTTCCTTAAGACCCTCTCCACTTTATCGTCTTCCCATTTTTCAAAACTAGGTATTTCCAGGGTCTCCCTGATTGTGACCATCCTCTCGGAGAGAAAAAACATTTCAATCAAGGTATTGACTTACCTGCAAAGCACATTTAATTGATGCAGGTTTCTGATTCAACTTTAGCCTACTCAATGCGATCAAACAAGGTTTGTAAACTGATGTATTCTCCGACAGCAAAAGAGTCATGACATATTTGATTGAATTTGACCTAACAATGTCTGCCATAAAACACACATTCCACAGCCACCTGGAAAAAAAGGAACAATCTTTTTACTTCAAACCAAATGATAGACTGATAAAGAAGGGTGCGAAGGATAGAATTGACAGCTGGAATACAGATTGTCTGAAACAAGTTCAATTTAGTGCACGAAAACTTTATGGGATAATATTTAATGGAGGAAGAATAAAAACATTCATTCTAAGAAAAGCCCTTATTAAAGAGAGTAAAAGTTGTCATGTGGAGTTTTTTCTTCCTTGTGNTGGGGGGGGGGGGGACATCTTAGGTAAGTACTCAACAATGCTTTTTGTTCTTGTCTATTTCGATGAGTAAGCAAATTTTTTCAGAAAAATTCTACGATTTAAGAAAATAAAAAAAATAAAACGTAAAATATTGGAGAGAATATAATGAGACATCGTTGAAGTGGCTCTCTCAAACAAAAAATATTTATTGAAAGTAAGATTTAATACTTTCATCCACTTCTCAATTTTCATGAAACAAACTAGTCATATTGACTACTTTCATTTTGTCTCAACACTTCTTTGCCTTCTCGATCAATCAATTTGTTTAAGTGTTAAGAATAAATGTAGGTAAAATAAAGATGCTGATCTTCGTTTCAATTACTGGATGAAATCTTGGAAGAGGAAAAAAATCACTTACCCCAAAGCATAGAGTGCTGTGGTTTGTGTATCTTTCCAGCCGTTTCGGGTATCATTTAAAACCTTTGTGACGAATAATAAGGCTTTGGACTTGTTCAACTCCCCTACTAAATCCGGAGTGTTGGATTTTGCTAGCTTGCCGATCACTTTGCATGTGTAACTTAGAAGCTTGCGATCGTTCAAATTTTGTAAAATAAAAGTTAAATGATGCACAATATTATGTCCTGACAACTGAAAACAAAGAAGTTAGATTCAAATTAGAGACAATTAGAATTTCTGATGTTATTAAGGTGAGCGAGAGATTTGATTAAAATTCAATCGTAGGTGGAATTGTGGGTAAATTACCAAATGACACTCATCTTTTATTCCTAGTCTGGTACTTGCAGCATCTGATTGAACTCACTTGACTGTCACTTAATTAGAAAATAGTCGTACCCTCAAGCAATCAAATCCTTCAAAGCTGCTGTTACTTTCAGTGATACGGCTTTTATTAACAGATGAGATTCAAGAATTGGTATGGTCATCCATAGTATCGGTGCTGTCATGGTGCTTTACAATTCACAAAAGTTTAAATCACTATAATATGGCTATGATTGAGAGAAAAAATTAAAATAGCTGCCTCACAATTGTAAAAATAAGAATTATCTGACTAAACAGAAATGAGGGAATTAATACTAAAAAGTTAGCCACTCTATAAAATGTTCTGGTTATACTATTTGCAGTCTTAGACATGAATGTTCCATTTTGCCATGTGAACAATTCTTTGACAGGGTAACAGTTTTGAAGCTTTATGACAATGCAAATAGGGTGCTTCCTGGAGGATGCATATTTCCAACTATAAAAAATTCTCAGCAATTGAATGTTAGTACACTTGGATCCATGAATGATCATTAAATATGAGTACGTAATAATAATCAGATAACATGAAGAAAAGGCCATTACCTCACTGCAAAATGAGCTTTTACAGCAGCAGATGTCCAGTATAGATAAGAAGAGAATGGTTGTGTCACAGCCTGGTTTGGTCAGAGCAGCTTTGAGGATCTCAAAGAAATCTTGATGCTTCAACAAAATGTCGATTTCACTGTCATTATTTTTCAATCTCCTGAGAATATGTGGTAGGTATTTGCTGAACTTCGGATTTGTTGGACCCGTTATTTTGGAGATCAATAGAACAAGTTCTTTGTTCTCGGTTGACATGATAATGGATGAAATGGGAAAGAAAATCTAAATAATACTTGAGTATGCGATCATGATGCGATGACAGAGCAAAAATCTCACTTAATGTCGATGGGAATGATGTGAGAGCGAAGAGGGCATGTCCAGTGACTGAGAAGGCACACTATCAGCTTTGCACTGAATGGTTAAATTGACACAAAACTAGGAAAGCACAGCACAAAAAGGAGAAATGCATTTTCTTGCAGTGAAACAGCGATTGTTGATAAAAAAAAGAGTAGTGATAAGGAAGTCAACTTTGAAATGCGGGATTTTGATAAGAATTGGAATTTTTTATAGGTTGTGTTGATGTTATGATCATGAAATGGGATGGCTGTGCGGGCAGCCGCCCGTTCAGGGCGACATGTCGGAACCGAATGAGAAAGTTGGAAGTTCGGAAGGATGACGATGTAGGATCTCGCGTTCAAAGAGTGATAAAACGTACTGAGAGGTGGGAACAAAAGTGGTCGCGCAGCTGCGTTGCGCAGGCGAGGGGCGATGCCATTAGTTTCATAAGATAAAAAGAGACAGACGATAGCAAAAGGCACGTGCTGAAGAGAGAAGAAAGATTCTGAGGGGTCTCGGTAACAGCGCTAGCGTCGCTCTCACAAGTGAGAGATAGAGGATAAGAGCTGAGAAGAGGGAAGTTCAAATTGATGCTATCTCACCAAAGTTTAACATGGGAAGAGAACTTGTTTTACTTAATTTTTTTTTTTTTTAAAAAAAAAAGAGAATTACATTTCTAAGGTTAAAATTCGTTTGAACAGTCAGTTTTACAGTCCCCTCCGAGAGCTGTATAAAAGTCATATGAAAAGAAAAAAGATTTGCGCAAAAAAGTTTTTGCCAAAAAAATCCCATCAGCTCTACAAAGGGAAGTCAGAAATTTTCCAATAGTTTCAGCGTGGGAGCCAACAGCTTCCTTCAGAAATTCATGCCTGCCCCTGCTAAAGCAATATTTTTGAGAGAAAAATATTGCTGAGGTGTCAGAATACCTTTAAGTCATTCATGATTGTGAAAATTGTGATTACATATAGATCTTTTTTCATAGTCCAAGTATTCCAAGTTGACATTTTGGGAAAAAGCTTCATTCTCATTTCAAGAATCCTTGCTACATATTGGTTCTCTGCGAGTCTAGAATTATTATCCTGGATCTAGCAGCTTTTTAAAGTTCCTTCATTTTGCAGTATGAACAGATACAACAGATTGCAGTTATGGAGTTTGCTTCTTACTAACAATGAGTCTTGCTTGTAAGCATTTGGTAAATTCTACTTTGTGATTCATATTTCTTCTTAGAAATTTCTCTTTCAGATGTGTACCTGAATTGCAGCACATTTTACAGGATCATACAGTGATGACTAATAAAATATCCCCATTTACAAAAGAAAAAATACCCATAGAAAAAAAAAACCGTTTTTCCCGCATCTATACAGTATTTACCAATTTTGTGATGCTGAAAAACAATTTTATATCACAAAAGATCAAAATAAAATATTAAACTACATATATACTTAATTTGGGACTCAGACATCACTCCATCATAGTAAGGAGAAAAGAAGAAAAAATAATTTAAAAAAGAAAACAATAAATAGTTTAATTAATCAAATTACAATAAATCCTTACTAGACAGATTTAATTTAAGATATATTAACATCATTTCGACTTAAAAACGTAGGTAGACCATGATTTAAACATTAATAGTTCACAGTTTGAACTTACTTTTTATAGTTCTTGAAAATTGGCTAGGCAAAATCAAGAACTTACTAAGCTCCAAAACTTGGACCAGTACCAAATCCTGGACTAAACATCACAGCAAAACACCACTTCCTGGATTCTGAACAAATAAAAATTACAACATGGCTTAAATGGACAGAATTTTCAAATCGTTAGAAAGAAAGAGAAAGTAATCTAGACTGGAGGTTTCGCTCAATACACAGAATTACAGTACAGTTGCAGCACAAATCTCCACAGGTGAACAGGAGGAAACGACTTCCTTTAAAGATTTCAAAATAGGTTTTACAACTTTAATGAAATCAGGCAGGGAAATTATAAATGTTATTTAATTGATTCGTGATTTGCAACGATTCTACTTCTCAACTTCTGAAAAGACCAGCTCCCGATATCGAATTGGAAAAAGTTTAATTTCGTACAACCATCAGATTTAATCATTTTTTATTGATTAAAGTGATATTAATTACTTCATTTGAGGCTCAGACTGATCTACAAACAGAATACTCTTCAAGAAAAGGAACAATATGCTTAAAAGAATCCAGAACTGATTAAAAAGAGAGAGAATTAACTCACTGGGAAACTTATGAATTGAATAGACGTTCTTAACTTAGTCAATGATGAATTCAAAACCAGAATAATTTTTAATTGTCTTATAAAATTAATTTGTATAACTACTTATATAGCTATGCTCAGAGACAGGGAGGGGAGGCGGTTGATTATAAATATCATGTAAGAAGAAGCGGGTGATTGCTTACATGGTAAAGTATTACAGAAAAAAAAAGTATGATGTGTAAGAAACTACTTCAGTAAACTAAATTGAGCTGAGAGAAGTGTTACAATACACTCCTTATTAAATCAGTGTAGAAAATCAAGCAAGTGGGTACTTTCTCTAAAGACTAGAAAATAGACTGGTTAAATTTGACAGAATTAACTCAAACCAGTTTGACTGCATTTCAAAATTGCAGTTTCCTTTCATGTTTCATTTTATTATAAAAAAACTAACAAGGCCTCTACCTTGAAATTCGGTAAGAGTCTTCCCCATAATCTGAGAAATTTCATACAAAGTTTCAGGGTATGGTGTTGCTTGATTTCTTATGAATGAATAAAACATGAGAGCTACTTTTGCACTTGAAAAAGAGAACATTGGCTGATTCAAGTTAAAGCTGTACAAACATGAACGAGGGACTTCTTTTTAAAAAAAAAATTGATGACTTTTATGAAATGAAGACACCCCTTAAAGGACTAGACAAAATTTTTCAACAGTTCCAAATACAATTTTTTCTAACTTGTCTTCAATTTTTTCGTCAAAGTTTCCGTTGAGTTTGTCACATTTCTGAAAGTTTCCAGTTAAGCACTTAGATTTTACATTACTGGAATAGGGAGACGTTTTCCTTATTCAAATTACAGAACAGATATTAATGTTTCTAACGACTGCATTTGTGGGAAAGACCATTGAGGTCTGACGAACATCTTTAAAAGTGAAGGATTGAAGGGAGATTGCTCTTATGGGCATTTAATCTTTTTGGTATTTCTTCTACCGAAGTTTCAAGGAGTAATAAAAGTAAAGTGAAGGAAATGTTCAGGACTGGACAAGCAACAGTTTTGATTCTACATATTAACATGCGAAACATGAGTGTAGTGAAAAAGAGCATTGCTTAAGAGAGATAAATAATTTTCTGTGTTTTCACAACTTACTCCATGTCAGAGCGAAAGTTATTGCACTTGAGTGATCTTTCTGATTTATCAAACATAAAATTTAAATCAATAACAAAATTATTATGAAATTTGAAAGTAGCCCTGACAAGAGGTAACAAATTAAAATTCTCTTCATTTCATCTTCAAAAGCAAAACTCTCCATCAAACAAACTATTTCAATGAGGTAGAAGTTGCTTGTAGCCAATATTTCATTTCTTTTACAAATGAAATTCATAATAAACTGCGGATGTTAATCAGATACTGCACAGAAAGCTGATTTTTAGAGCAGTTTGAATTATTTGAAATTTGTTAACTACCTGTCTCAAAAGAAGAAAAGGAAACCAGAAGATGTAATTCTATAAGCCAGATAAGATTCTCTTTTCTTTCTGGTCTTTCATAATCGCAAAGTGAATAGTCTGCATGAAATATGCTTAATTAAAGTAGTCGGTAAAAGATAAAAACACCCTGTACACGATCTAAAAATATTTACACGAGAAAACAATATGTACAATATACAGAACTTGACGTAAAATAAAACTAAACTACTGAAAACTAGCACAAAAATTTCACTTAAAAGTATACAGATTCACTAAATGCAACGTTGTAATTGAGGTTCAAAGGGCAACAGTGGCTAGTAGCACTGTGATGTCGTCTGGCTTACCACCTGAAACACAAAGACATACTCGTTAAATTGATTGGAATGAATAGAAGCAATAAAATAAGTAAGTTCACAATAGATAGAAATGAACCTCTGTTGCAAATTTGCAAAGCAAAAGAACTGATCCAATAAAGTTCAACCGATATTGATGATGGGTCTTTGGCATAACATCTCTGCAGCGTATCAAACAGTCATCCAATGTAAAATTTCATGAAAAAACCAAAAAGTCTATTACACTAAAATGTGACCAACTACTTAGAGGCCGACAGCCAAAATGATAGGTAGGCCATGTCCTCAGTTAGGCTTCAACCAATCAGTGAATGTAGACTCTCTTGTCTCTCTAAGTCATTAGAGACTGCCAAACGCTTTGTGTATTAGAAAATTCTATCGTTGCAAAACGTTAAAAACAGAACCCGTGGTGAGGGAACATTAACTGAATCCATGTAAACTTCCACTCCCCCCCCCCCCAAAAAAAAAATTAAAAATTAATTATACCCTAATGTGTTTTCGCAAGCAATCTTTGTACGTAAACATTGAATAGCTTATATTTGTCATGGCTTTGTTGCTAATTATCAATACATGGATTGTAGTGTGAAAACGTTATCAAACACTGCTTGTCAGAGGTCTCACGGAACCAACGGTATAAGAAAAAAAATAGCTACTGTTGAATGATAAATAGAGAGAAAATATACTAGTACTCACCGACAGTGTAGATGCCATTTTCTCTAGCTGATTTGGCAAACGGTGACATGAACCTTTGATCAAAAGCTAGCTTCCTAGCCATTAGAGCTATTGTATTGGCAACTGTTTGAATCTTGACAAGATCACGCTCCCCTTGAACTCGACATAATTCACTAATTAGCAAGGAATCCGGAACATTATCAAAAACACCATCAGTTGCTAGTAGTATTACATCTCCATCTTCGACAGCAAAGTTACTAGTGTCAGCTGACTCCGGCCTATAGAGGAAAAAAGAAACAAGGACAGAAGTGATAAGAAGGAAATAGTTCAAAGCAAGAACAACCGATTGATAATCTCTCCATCATATTAAGAAATGCCATGATACGCTATAACAATATTGTTTTATTAAACGTATAAAAATAGGAAGAAGAAAAAAGGTGCTGGTGCTTGAGGGCTAGGTCTTTTGAATTTAAAAAAACCTCTTCTGGGACGCAATTTGTGGTACTAGTGATTAGCTCTGATTCTCATTGGGTTTTTGCTAAAGATTCAGGACAGTTAATAAATCTATTGCATTGAGAGTAAAAGCAGTAACTGTAATTGTAAAGTCCTCTCAGAAGGAGTGATCTTTGTAAATTTGCAACGCATTCAGATGGGTGTTTTCAACTTTTTATTCAGCAATGGACCACTAGACAAGGTACAAATTTAAGCAATCTTATACATGTTTCTGAACCAAAATTTCACGGAAAACACGATTAGCGCAACGAATATCACTGAAACTAACTCCTAACGAAGATTCCAGCGTTTTTATTTCACATTGGTTACGAGGAATTTGAACTGCCCGCTCACAAGAAACTCAAAGCTCTACGCGAGTCAAATCGCGCACTACAGCGGTTTCAGCAAGCTTCTCAATCGAGCAATGTTCATTTCCTACCATGTGTATTCAAACTATGAGCAATTTGCTATAGCTGAGCCAAAGCGTCAAAATCGAGGCTGCCAGATTTTTAAATCGCAGATACTGTCATGATAACTTTTAGCGCACGATGTGAATCACGTAGAGCATTGAGTTTTCATGAGCGGGTGGTTTGAATTTACGCATCAAGAATCATTGAATATCTTCGTAAGGGGTTGATTTTGATAATTTTCGTTGTGCGCATCGTGTTTTACATGAAATTTTAGCTAAGAAACATGAATCAGAATGCTGAAATTCGTACCTTGTCTAGTGGTCCATTAATTTTTTGAGGATTAATGTTCTATCAATGAAGAGATGTATGAGGCCAGAAAGATAATTAAAATAGGAGCAAAATCTGTTCAATCTGAGAGATGATACTTTAAAATTACACTCATTAGATTAAAAATTGTTCACACAGGATGTATTAGATAAAATTTGGCAGAAATGATCCTGATAGTCATTAATAATAGTTGGTGCACGAAGAAGAGGAAGGTTTTGTTAAATATTTTTTTCTCTTTCTATAAGAAATTAGTGACAAATAAAGCTTCCCTTTTACTGTAATATAAAATCATAAGCATTAAATGAAACCCATGCACAGCTCCTTTCGCTTGGCGGCGTACATTTCACCTTCAACCTAAATTACCCTACTTCAACTAAAATGGAATTTTTTTGCTCCGAGGATCAACACAAAGCCAAGGTATGTATGATGCTTAATCTGAATTGCACTCAAGCCTAGAACAGTCTGACTTAGATGTAATAAAAATTTCGGACAGCTTCTTTTCAGCGTGGCACAAGTTTTGGCTGTTTCCTGTTTTAATAAAAATGGATGAGTTTTAGATCTATTTTAGGCGGTTCAAGGCTAATGAACTTTACTGAATGATGAGTTAACTGAATGTAACAAACAAGGAGAACATTATTGGAAAATGAGCTAGAAAATAATGATATGAACCTACCTGTCCCTGATGACAGATTCCGCATGAGAGGGAGGTGGTAATGATAGCTGGAAAGGAGTATTGAAATAATGTTGTTGTTCCTCTGACTTGTGAACTACTTTGCCTGCCCTTACGACAACAAACCCACTATCACCAATATTTGCAGTCTGAACTGTACATGTTTCTTTATTTAAAACAACAATACACGCTGTGCTGCTACCTGTAAAAGCAAAATTACATCAAATAGAGGGATGAAGTGGTGAAAAATTTCCAAAAAAATGTTAGGAGGCATTAGTTCTTTGAGAATGGGCAGAGAACATTTAAGAGAAGTTTTGCTCCTGCTTAAAGGGCACACAAGATACTACTCAGAAAGATGATACACTACTACGAGCAGGCGGTTTTCTAGAATTTGCCCTTTATTTCAAATGAGGGGCACATCATGTAAGTATGTAGCAGTTTTTAGTAACACATGGACCTAAAGACATATACTTAGGTTGCTTCCAAGAAATGGGGCTACTTCGTAATTTTGAAAAGGTACAAAAGCGATTTTTTCCTGTAAAATTCTTTCTGGATGTAGAGGATGATTACATGTCAATGATACCTCAAATCCAAAAGTTACTTTGGTAGCCTTAGAGGCAAATTATGGCGATTATGAAATTTCCTCATGAGCTCTACAAGACATACGACGTAAGGTAGACTGTACGATTACTAAATGCAGCCAAAATCAAACTTTGCATTTAGTTTAGATGCATCAGGAGCTCAAGCAAGTTGTGCAGGTCTTTTGCAGAGACCAAGAGCTTTTAAAATTTTTAAATTCATATTTTAGGTGTAATAAAGCAAGGAACAGAGAAATATTCAAACAAACTCACCCACTATAGACTGTTTATTTTCAAGAAGTTCATAATAACTTCTTGCTAGTAGACTACAAGGTTCAAGATTAGTAACTCTGCCGCACGTAACTAGACGTTCACAAGTTTTCATTAAAACTAACGAAAATTCACCGGGATCTATACCATACTCTTGCCACCCACCGACACCGTCTGCTACTCCTAAAAATTACAAAAAAAAGAAGAAAATTGAATAAGTAAACTGAATAAACAGAGATCAGCTTGACTGCAAGACTTTAGATCACACCTCTCACTTAATCAGCTATGAATTAAATTCAGTAATATGATGATCAAAGGCTGAACATTGATGAACCATAAGCAAAACAATTGAGCGAAAGAGGTCTGAATCTCCTGAACAAGGCATTAGAATTTGAATTCAATCAGAACAGCTAAGTAACTACAAATAAGAAAAAGTGAAAGATGACATCCATTGTAGGTTCATTGTTGCCTAAATATTGTATGGAAAAATGTTTTAAGAGTATTAGATTTGTACTTGAGTGACATGGGAACAGTCTCTTCACCGCAGGTCACTTGGGTCAGTTTTTGATGGAGTCAGTGAAACAGCTAACTGACAACAGGAAGCTAGACGCAATACTCTAATGGTCCCCCAAAGAAAAAACATAACTCAAAATCATAAACAAACAGAAAATTTGCGGGGAATACTTGAATATTCTCCATGGCATTGACGCCTTTACATAAGTTAGGTTAGGTCCCAGTGAATGGATACCAGTTAAAAGTGATGACAACTCCTTGCGCCTGGCGAAGTAAAAGAATTAAACTTTCCTGTTAGAGTGATATTGGATAAAGCTTTTAAAATGATATAAAACTTAGATAATTGAAGTTGACCTCCAATAATGTAAAGAGCCTTTGTCGAAGCATGCGTATGATGTTGAAACGGGTTTGGGTCGCAGGAAAATGTTTTCGCTCTTGCTTAGTATGACTCCTTAAGAGTAAATTTAAAGTGGCAAGGGAGCTAAATGATATTTAGGGAGTGAAACTTATAAGAGGAGAGGTGAGAATCAAAACAAATCATGGGTGGGTCCGGTGGAAGAAACTTACCTAGGACATCGGCCGTCCTACTTTTCGCTGTGAACCAGGCGTCGTCACCAAATTTTCCTCTTAAGGAAACGGATTTAGCAAAATCTTTGGGAAATCCGCAAACTGCTGATAACATGCATGGCTCACGCTTACGACTGACGTTGGGATCAGCTACAGATGAATAACTAGAGATTCCATTCCACAAGGCACGAGATAATAGCCTTCCCGTCAAGACTAACGAATTCATTATACTTTTATCACTCGAAAAAATCACTTCACTAAGTACAACATTTTGATCGGAAGGAAATAGATATTATTAATGAAATATTAGAATGACACACAAGACAAGGCCACTAGCATTGCGCTTCGATTATATTTCTACAACACACGGCTGATTACAAACTCCACCATTGCTAAATTTGCCCTTTGATCCTTCGATCTCTGTTCTGAAGCTTGTGCAATGTTGTCAAACTACCACCGCAATGTTTCGGATTAAATTCAAAACATGGAACGCTTGCATACGTTCAACAGAAACGTTGCAACATAGTAGATGTGGAACACTCCGGAAAAATGGGAATCATGAATGACGAGGGGGGTGGGGGAGAGGCAGGTCTTCACTCTTTGCAAGGGATGAAGTTTACCCTGATACATAGTAAATTAAAGAAAAGAAAACATTTAGGCGCCGAGCGAATCCGCAAGCATATGTGTCTGAAAAAGCAATACTGGGAGAATTTCGTGATATAGCGCAACTTTTTGCGACCTTCCGGTCAGGATGGTAGGGAGAGGAGGGGACAAGGAAGGGCACAGGCGCGGCCTCCTAGTGAACCTGGAGGTTCATTCTTCGCTTTTTTAGGCTTTATAGTTTTTTTGCAAAGAAAGCAGTGGCATTATCTTGTTTATCCTGAAATTATTCACAGGTTACCGGGCTTAAAGCACAAATCCCTGACGTGTGCAAGCGCCCTATTCGATTGCTCACTTCCCAACCATAGTTCGCCTTCAAAAAAAGAGGAAGCAATTTAAGCGGCTTCGGAGTAGTAATAGTTGCTTTTTGCGCCTTGGCAAAACGTTCAGAACTTTTATTTCGTGTCCTTATAATCCGTGCATCAATTAGAGAAAAACCATTTAATTCTTAAAATTTTTTCTTTCTCTCGTAAAAAAAAAAAAAAAAAAAAAAAAATACTGAAAATCCTGGCGGGGTCAACTTGACACGTCACTTTCAAAATGCTATATCTCAATACTTAAATTTTAAGTTACGGAGCACAATTTGGTCTTGTCTAATATGTAATTACTGGGAATGTAGGATTATTACTGGGATGTGGGGATATTCCCTGATCTGCTTTCTTCTACCCTGCTGTTGGGGAAAAAAGGGGCAGTATGTTCCTTCTTGCGGAACAGCCGATTCATAACGAGTTGTCTTCCTTTTAAATAAAGATGAAAGTGAATAAAGTTGGCTAGTCATCGATTTCTCCTTGACCATTCCAAAAAGGAAGAAAAACCATATACTTTATCTTTTTTATAAGTAATTCACGTATTAATTTTTTAAAAATAAAAATCGTCCGCGATAGTTGGAATGCAGAAAATACGTTATGTACCTTCAGTTGGAGCGTTGCAAATTTGATGTTCATTTCTTTGAAAGAGGAACGACTAATTGTTTTTCTCTAATTATTATAAGAATTTTCTTCATTTTTCTAAATATATTTACCTACAGAAAATTTAAAGATAACGACTGTTTTTTTTATTTTTATTTATTTTTTTTTTTTTTGGACGATAGAATATAATCCGAGATTTTGAAACGTTGCGACTGGAAATTTCGACTTCTACTATCGAGATCAAACATCAGTCAATTGCAAAATTGTCGGCCCATTTGAATCGTAAGTAGGAGATTAGACAAAACGCGGAATTTCATTATTGAGGATTGCACCATGTGTGAACAGACCAACAGTAACACCGACACGCCGATCGCATGATTGAATTTGCACAATTTACCACTTTCATTATCACTTCAATTATCACCTTTGATGTTTTTTTTTTTTTTTTTCAACTTTTCTGCTCGAATTCCTAAGTAAATGCAGGCTGCCTGAGGCTTCCGTCTAGGTGCACGCTACCAGCTGTGAGGCATACTCCATGTACATAGATGATTATACTTCTATGAATGCTGTAAGTCGCAAAATACACACCTCGTTTTGCCACGGCGTTTCAAAATCTCTGATCTTATTTTATAATTTTAAGGAAAAATTATTGAATGTTATTCTTTAAAACTTTCACAGAAAATTCCATTTCTGATGAGGGGAAATCGATAAAAATTACAAGGGTAATGCTCCCTGGCTGATTTATGAGTAAAAAACAGGTGATACGAAACCTACTTCTCACGTCGTAAAGTGACGTACATGTTTGGTGACATTCAACGTTGTCATGTTGTATAATATGAATGAAGTCGGGTCAACTCGACCCGAGGCGCGAGGTTTGCCAAAAACACGCGGCCCGTGGGTTGTATGAGGCTGATATATACGAGCTTTAGCTTACAAATACAAATACATCGCTTACAAATACATTGCAAAAGAAGAATCAAGCATCAAAACAAAAAAATGAGTGTCAGGGAATTCTTTTTTAGACAACTACCCCATGAAATCTCAAGTCGGGTCAAATAAACCCGGCTATCTTTTCTGGAGGAGCGATGGTGCCGGCACATACACAAGCATTAGTTGGATTGCATTTAGCAAAAAGGAACCAGCGCGATTACAGTGTTTTCAAAACCGTGCAACTTCTCCTTTTATTTTAAAAATAAACTTAATATAAGAACAATAATAAAATTCACACTATTATTTTCCTTCAAAATTAACACTTTTTTGGCGGGGAGTTAAAACTATTTGCTATAAAGGGAGATTTTTTAGACAATCGTGAATGAGGAACATTTTTAAAGCAATGTAATCTCGCTCGTTCCTTTTTGCTAGATGCGATCCAGTCGTAGGTTTGCGAATATACATATCAAAAAAAGAGTCAGACATCAAATTGAAAAAGAGGGGGAAAATGAGTGTCAACCGAGCCAAGGTATGAGAGACGTATTCAGGCTTTGCTTTTTAACTTTTCTCCTCAATCCGAGCAACATTCATTAGCAGCACAGAGAGCAGCGCGTTGCGAGTCCACGCCTCGCGCTATCGCGCCTTCAATTTTGCAGACGCAACACGGGCATCCATCAAGCACGAATAGTTGTATCTCTGCGCCGTCAAAACGCGCGGCCTTTCCCTTGCTCTATCTCCATTTTGAGTTGGATCCGTTTGTTTTTTTTTACAGTGGTGCTTCAGAGGCTACATGAGCAACACAGCCGAAAATAGGAGAAACATAATCCCGCCTCGTTTTTTAAACTTTCCTCCCGAATCTGAGCGACACCTTTTTCATTATGACGCCATCGTAACGCGATCTCCGCATCGAATCGTCTAAAAATCTTCGCTTGTGTTCTATTTTTTGGAAAGAAAACTATATCCAATACATCTCCTAGACATTTTCTACGAATATTTATAGATGAGTGAACGAAATGCACAAAAAAATTATTAGTAAAATCTTTTGATTAGTTATCCTTTTAAAAATTACATAAATGTAACATGTGCGGAAAGCATTGTCGTTACTGGATACGCATTTTCGGACTATAATAGCTGTACCGATATGCCACGTACATCTCCAGCAAACTCCCTCAATTTTTTTGGTGGGAGCCAAGTAGATTTCTAGGCAGAGCACATGCTTGAAAGTATAGGTACGCGTACAGGGCCGTTCCTAAATTATTACGTAACGCACTTAGGCATTTATGACACCTCCCCCCTATTGTAACGCTTTTGTGACGTAGATCCCTATCCTTTAACACGTAAAGACAGAATGGCGTGAAGCTTTCCTCGACACCCCCCCCTCTCACCCTAAAGCGTCACGTAATTTTTAGGGACGGGCCATACCTCGTATGAATGAAAAATTGGAAGGAATCATGATGGAAATTCCGAAATAAACTGATGAAAAAAACAGCTTCGACACATCTCCAAGGTGGAACTCGTGGATTGAATCGTTACCTACACCATTTTATCGGGGCAATACGACTCGAGAGTGCATGAGACAATAAAATATCCTCATAATTGCCGCCAACTTGCCCCGCCGAAACAATATCATCCGGGAAAAGAACCGACAGCGCTTTGCAAAGAGGATCCGACTTGACACGCAGGTAGGTGGCGGCACTGGGCGCTTACGCTGCGCCGCACACTGGATCGAGTCAATGAGAGAGGTCGGACTTGAAATTCTTGACTAAAATTGCAAATTTCAATGTTTATTTCGTCATATTTTAAATTTCAAGGGGTGACCGTAGAAGAAAATTTCAAAAGGAAACCATTGGAACCGCCCTTAAAGTCAAAGTTTTGTATAAACGGAGTTACAAGCGTTTGAAGTTTCCAGATTTTCACTATGTTGTAACAACGCATTATTTTTTTAAAATTTTATCGGCACTATGTACACATGACTTGATGCAAATTGAAATTTTTTCCAAAACCGATTATAAATGACTTACTTTTATTTTTTACACTATGGCCATTTCGGGCGGGGTGAGTCATTTATAATCGGTTTTGGAAAAAATTTCAATTTGCATCAAGTCATGTTTCCAGATTTTGTCCGATCTCTCCTATTGACTCGGTCCGCTGTGCGGCGGGCACGTGTTTGAGATGGATACGCATAGCAACCACCCCCGTTTCTAAGAATGCCAATTTCAAAACAAGCCGCATCAAAAACAAAGAGTGGCGTCATGAACATGTGTCGCATCAATACATTTTTGCATCCTTCATAGCCTTTGAATTTTTCCTCCGAAAATGTGAGTTGGGGTGGAAGAAGTTTGAACATTGTTGCAAAGTGCAGGATGGCCAAAGTGGATAAAGCTAGGAGATCCGCAGACAAGACCCGTGACGCACCGCTTGAGCTTAAGTTGACAGGATCTCAGGTATCTACGTACTTTCGTTGTCTTTTATTTACCTATGCCCTGAAAAGTATGAAGGTTAGGATTCATGCTCTCGAGAATTTTTTTATACTTTTTTTGTACGAAATTGATGAGTTTGTTAAAAGTAAAGAATCTCTCATCAGATGGACTTGCCGGCCTCAATTTAAAAATTACTTCAGAAATAGATTTTTTCATGCGAGTGGGATGTAGGAAAATTAATCTTGCATATAGATCGAGAGTAGCTCAAATTTTTTCATCTACGGAGATTAATCAATTCCAAAGTGAATAGGTTGGGAGGGAGTTTTAAAACAAGAGGAACTAAAGGAAGACTTTTTATTTTTGCCTGTAAATAATGAATACCTATTTCCACATTGATCTTTTTGTGTCACAAGAAAGTTTTCACTCTAAGAGGTGTTGATTACATAGCTTTTAAAGAGTGCTCCGATCACCTAAGTAGCACAGTACAACAAAAGTATTGGAATAATGTTGCAATTCAATGCAATAAAATGGCAATTTCTTTCACCACGAAATTGTAATATTTTTACATCATTTGATCGGTAAATTTCAAATTTTGAAAAATCACCAAATCGACTTCCAAGTGTCAGAAAGTGGGCATATTGCAATGCAAAACAAATTTTAACTAATTTTTCTTTTATTGCAATAAATTTCAATGAGAGGAGCCCCTTCGAGTCGGGGAATAGACAACATAATTACACGACACTCCGATACGACGGCAATAATTTTACTATGTAATTGCAATTCGTTGCAACTTTGCGCTGTTTGGGAAGTCCGCGTAGATAACGATTCACAGCTAAAACAGGACAAAATTAATTAATTTTGAGTTGAGTCAAATCTTCGCCGCCAATTTTTTTAAACTGTGGACCGTATTTGAAACCTAGACACCCATGCACTAAGAATCCTTTTTTTATTAAAAAAAATCAAACATGAGCTGATATTTCCAACGTCGCAATGGGAGATACGCATTTTATGGCCGCAGTAATCGTCACTCTATTCTGTAAAATAATCGGTGCCGTTCATAACAATGTATAAGTGTATTTAATTTGTTTTAATAAAAAAAAAATATTTCATTTTTTTCTATTTTCTATTTTTTTCATTATTTTTTCCTCTTTTTCTTTCGTTTTCTTGTTCCGATGATCAAATTTCATACTTGATGATCTCATACTTTCTCTACCTACAGATCAATTTACAAGAAAGACCGCGAAGTAATCATGCTTTGAGCAGGTATTCATCTCGAAGCTCGTTGAATAATCTCAAGCGTCCTGTCTCAGCCACACCTCATCTCGGATATTATCAGGTACTCGCAAACCGCCAGCCAGCATTCAAATTTACCAGTGGCGTGGCGTGCTTTGCGATATATAGATTGATCGGCCATTTAAACCTATAGAAAAGTATCGATAAACACGGTGTTCGCAGCGAACACCTAAATAATCGATTATTTACCACAGCTTCAAAAGGGGAGATATCGATAGATCGCAAAGCACGCCACGCCACTGAAATTTACTGAATTTAGTCAGCTTTTCAAATCGTTTAAAATCGTCATTCTGTGGTAAGCATGCGGTCTCAATTAGACCACTAGACAGGACAAAAATTAAACGTCCATCACGTATTTCCGCGTCACTCATAAGACGTTGATGATAAATATTGGAAATTTCTAAAACTGACTCATACAACAGAAGTTGACATTATGTCTGTAGTTAACATTAGAAACAACGTAAATTCAAATTTCTTCAAATCGATGCGAGTCAAATTGGCTTTTGAAAATTGCCTTACGTAAGGCTTACTCCTGAATATGTTTGATATTTGTATGGAATCGCACGTTTGCTGTAAGTAACCAGAACATTCTGTATTTGTCGTGTTGCATTGCACAGAATGCTCAATCCTACAGCTAGTGAGCGTAAATGGTACTGTTCTTGAGTAGATACTTATTCTATGAACTTGATTTATTTTGGAATGGTTAGGAAGGTACTTGGTACTACAAGAATGTTGAGATATCATTGAGCTATACCAGCATGGCACTGTTTTTACAATTTAACAATTTTTTTTTATTTTATTTTTTATGATTCCGATGATGATCTCTCTCAAGAATATGCATTTTTCTGCCCACATCTGAGGCGAGTGGAAGATGGCAAATTCAAGATTTATTCACAAAGCAGTGTTCTAGCTTCTTTCCAAAATTTCCGGGGTTTTTTTTTTTGACCGGCGAGCCTGATTTTACCGAGATACTTTTCATTTTTTGTCGAGCCATATACAAACTTCAGAAGCAGGGATGCAAAGAAGTGAAAGCCGCACCAGTTTTCTAGGCATTTTATTTGGCCGACGCCCCTTATTTTCAGGTTCATTTGTCGCATACTCTGTCCGATGAAGTTCGATCACTGACTTCAAGCAACTTTTTCGACCCTCTGAAGGGTTCAAATTGATACATCTGACGAGATAAAGAAATTTCGAGCTGATCCAGTGACTATATGAGGCTTAGATCGTAGCAGTCTAACAGGTGTATTGGGCGCCGCTCCTTGCCTCGAGCAACTGTTTGAACTCCCTGGAGACGACATTGCATACCCAATTAAATGAAGGCGTTTTGAGTGATCACGGTGACTTGCACCTAGTTTTACCTTAAAGGTCTCCGGTTCACGATGCCATGCCGTTGCAGAAATTTTCCATTGATCTTC
>NW_017556656.1:2888004-2966692 GCF_001854935.1 Bemisia tabaci
GGGGGGGGGGGGGGGGGGGGGGAGCAATTTCATCCTAAATGTCTTGAGCCTCTCAACCAAGCAAGTTTACTTCTCTTTAATTTGGTAAACCTCATAAAGAATTGTTAATAGTGCAGCCGGAAATTTTTCCAGAACTAGGAGCAAAACTGAGATGCCGCGTCATTAATTTTTAATAAAACTATTTTCTTTCCCATGCATGGGAGGACTTGGAATCCTCATTTCACTACTATATCAGTTATTTAACGCAATCGGTCTAGGTTCTGGCTCCTGACTCTTGAACGACGGCCAAAGTGCGAAACCTCGTATGTCCATTGGTGACGTTGCAGACTTCCTGTCATGCTTTGTTTTTCGTCGGCAAACGAGTCAACATAATTTCCTGAAAACTTCCTTGAGTTCCCTCCCTCTTAGCACAATATTTTATGTACATTTCAAACCATAAATTTGGCTCGCCTCTTAAAAAAACTGAAAATTTTTTTGAAATTTGGAAAAATTTAAAAAACTTTTATAAAATTTAAAATTTTGAAATATCGCAATGGAGATACGTGGGTTCGCACTTTATCCATAGATATGCACGAAAAGACAATTGAAAGCTCGCATTCGGAACATGTTCTTTTATTGTTATTGAATTTTTTTTAAGTGACAAGATTTTTTCTATCTTCTTTTAATGAGCTTTTAAACCTGAATTTTTAAACTCACAGTCAGTGGTAATATTTTGCGAATTGCTCAAAACTAAAAAGTAAAGAAGTTGCTTTTGAGGGAAGATTTGTAAGTAAGCTCTTATTGAAAGGAGCCGTCTCCCACAGATAGAGTAAAATCAGCTGATACGAAAAAACGAAGTCTCAGCTCTGTTAGCCATTGCTTGATTACACGCAAAACTGGGTGACATCACGCGATGCGCAGACGTGTTTAGTGATAAATGCGAAGTCTCTGAGAGATACTATATCTGGTTCATCGTTCGCAAAAATTTAAGCTGCTGCGTGAATTTGCAAGCGGCACGCAAAGTGGATTGAAATAGTTCTGAAAAGCCATTTTCGCTGCAGTGGCGTGGCGTGCTTTGCGATGTATTGAATGATCTGTCATTTGAACCTATAGAAAAGGATCGATAAACAGGGTGTTCGTAGCGAATACCTTAATAATCGATTCTTTACCATAGGTTTAAATTACATATCAATCGATGTATCGCAATTCACGCCACGCCACTGTTTCGCTGTGCAGTCACCAGGCTTGTTCTATACGTCATTCGAAATGAGAGTGCTTTCTAGAACGAGCTCAACACGATTTTTGACGATTCCACTCCGTCCCATGACCTTTAAAATACGTAGGTTTTTTTACACCTTAGGTCCTGGTTTTCCGAGTTCTCGTGCTTCTCCAGTAAAAGTGATCGGAAAAATGGAACCGTGGCTCTTTCGCAACACTCATAATTGATTTCAGACCCGACCGAAATCTCTAGTTTGAGCCACATTGTTACTTTTAGGATGGTCATTATTAGAATTCCGATAAAAATGAAACACCGACCAAAACAATAGTGCCATCGCAAAAGTAACATTCCCTGACAGGAAATTGTAATCGAAGTCTAAAGGCAAGTGTCCGCAAGTGGATTTGGTCGGCTTTTTAAACCAAATCAATTGGGTTGCAAACAAATGAGAAAAACGCTTTGCTGAAGTTCAGAACTAGACTCAGTTGCTTGATAAATTTTTGAAAACGTTTACATCCATCCACTTTTCACCCTACCTCCTTGGTAAAAATCGGCAGTAGAATCTGTGTTCCAAAATACCATAGACCCACAGCCGGCTGTAAGATTTCCAATAGCTTCTATAGCCGGCTACACCATTTCTTATAGCCTTTTATCGCTGATGGCGATTAAGCAACAGCCAGGCGATAAAGTGTATGCTAAACGTTACTAATTACGGATGCTAGGACTTAGTGAGTTTTTGGAATACTGCTCTCTTTTTGGGCCGTATTATCTTGATTTATTTTGCGAGGAAAGCTCCGTACTTTTGATGGATGCCTGCCATTGCTAATATATTAGAGCGCCTTCAGTTTCGTATGATACTGTGCAATACCTATGGTGCGAAATAGTTGCTTCAAGCGCCGTGGCAGGCGGGCAGCTAGCGCGAAACACGCATTGGCGCCTACAAACCTAACAGGGATACTTCACGCTTTGCGCAATGCATGAAGTATCTCTGTTAGGTTTGTAGGCGCCAGTGCGTCGCCGCTCCGCTTTGTGTTATCTGGCGGAGTCAGTGTTATTCAACTCATGATTTTGAAATGTTTGCACATCCTTTATGGATTATTCTCATTTTAATTGATGAAAAAAAATGTGTATTAAAGGAAAATATAATGCGTGTTTTGTAAATATTAAGGTGGTTCCGTATCAAACTTAATGATTTCCAAAGCACACGAATTTCTACACAATTTCTTATAGCCTTTTATAATCGATGGCGAAAAAGCAACAGCCAGGCGATAAAGTGTAAAGCCCGGCGATAGGAACTATAGCCCGGCTGCGAGGTGGGTTAAGAGTTTTGGATGTAGTCGTCATTGTAGTGCCAACATGGAAACCATATGTTGTAGCAAGTACCAAACTTGAGACTTTGAAACTTTAGAGATGTCACATTCGGACCGCGTCATGCAGAAAGGAACAAAGCCACGTCAGCTATTGCCAAATGTAATTAGGCAATCAATTTTTTTACATGAGAACGGTTGAGCGGATTTTTGTTGCAGATTTTAGAAAATTTTCTGCCGAGTGCGAAGCAAATTCCTTAAAATTTTCGACGAAAATCCGCACAACCGTTTTCTTGGAAAAAATTGAATTACTCAGTTAAAGTTGGCAATAGCTGATGTGGCTTGGTTCCTTTCTGTTAAACACGGTACATTTGTTTTACTTATAAGAATCTCTCAAATCTGTTCGGAGGGATCCGGTAGATTTCTGGAGGAGGGAGCTCACCCCTTCTCCACCCACCCTTAGTTCCGCTCATGGTTACGACAAGTCAGAGTCTGAAAGGTAAAAGTTTTCACGGCGCTGGTGAAAAGATACACTAAAAAAAAACTCCGGCCGTGGGAGCCGCAGTAACGGGCTATATAGACATACCGTCTGTTCCGGGCTCAGAGGCCGACAATTCCGGCTGCTGTAGGCGTAGCTTCGATTGCTCCGGGTTTAGAGGCCGAAGCTACGGCTCCAGCAGCCGGAATTTTCGGCCCTTGAGACGGTATGTCTATATAGCCCGTAATTGTGGCTCTCACGGCCAGAGTTTTTTTTTCAGTGATACTAATGATGGGGCTTTCTTTATCCCTGGTTTTTACCAAGAAATTTCTGACAAGACGTGCGCGATTTTGAACTCTCATCGATTTTTTCCCCACAGCAAAACACGATGCGGAAACTTGTGAACTGGAGTCGACCCCAATCCGCGGAGGCCTCAACTATTGGGATCGGGCGTAACAGCAAACTGGCCGCCAACTTTCGTCAGAGTGTCGCATGTCTCGACGAGCACGGTGAGCACCCTGTCAAGTGTCATGACGCGCAGCTTTGGCTGCTCCAACAAGCTGCTTTTTCAAGTTTCAAGTATGAGCGCAGGAACTTTTTAGGATATCGACGGCGAAACTGCAAAAATGCGTATCTCCGCTGGGGTGTTTTGAAATTCCCGCTACTACTTTATTTTTTAAAAGGACATCGAACCAATACCATGGCTTGAAGTATTCACAGAATATTTTTCATTAGAAAAGAAAAAATCACTGAAATTTTAAAAAAATGACGTTCAGTAGTTTACCCGGCCCTGTAGAAACTGAAGTATAACAGGAAGTCTGCAACACCGTAAACCGAGATAAACAGTTCTGCAGTTTTACGATTGATATATTGTCATCCGTCTAAAAAGTATATCACAAGCGCCATTTTGCTGGAATTCAGTCATTGGTCGTTTTGCATTTCTCAGATATTTTAACGAACAAAAATTCTAGTTTTTTGTCGAATTATATGTATGATGTGCTTTAAAAAAAAAAAAAAAACAAGTCTAGGAAAGTGCGTGTCACAAGCGCCATGGTTGGGTGGAGAGTCAAAAGCGCCAAGTTTAGCATTGTGCTGTGCTGTGAAAAAACGCCGTATGAACATTCGAATGTTACCGAAATTTCCCCTGATAAAAAATATACATTGGGAAAAAATCATACACTGTTTTTTTGTTCTTGAAACTTTCAGCTATTTTAGAGTAAATTGCAAACAAAATTGTTTGAAAAATTGGAAGAAAAACATAAACAAATTTCCCAATAAATTCGTTTCTTATCAAAGGAAATTTGGCAACGCTTGAAGGTTCAAACAATGTTTTTCTGCAGCACTGCAGCATGGTTGTAAGCATTTTGATGGTTTCTTTTACTTTTTTGGTTGTGTTTAGCCATTTGAGTGGAGAGAAAAGCACAAGTTAAGAACGCTGAGAAACATGCATCATACCTACATCCGCTCTGTACATAAAGAATCATCTGAAAACACAGTATCGTTACCGCTAATCGGAGATAGGGAAGGGGGGGGATTGAAGTGGGTAGAAAAATATATTAACGTTTCCCAACAAGACATTGAAAAAAATGCATCAAGCTGAATCCATTCAAGAGTTCTACTCCTAAGCGGCGGTCGATTCGCCTTCATCGAGTAGTGTAGGCAACACGAGTTCCCTCGAGCTTGAATAGTGGTATATTGCGCCTGATAGTGTTTCACACGTTTAGAATAAGGAGGAACTGTCCAAGGAGGAGCTGAATGAGAGAAAAGAGATCTGTTCTCTTTCTTTTTATCATCATTTAGACTGAATTTTGTCATAAAATTACACTACATCCAGTTCATCCATTCAATGAACATAAGTGCACCTAGTTGCAAGGGAAATCTAATGGCTACTATTGTGTCACTTTTTAGATGAGTTAAGAATGGACCGCGTTTAGCAGAAAGGAACCAAGCCCATCACCTTTTTCCAAATTTAAGTGAGCAATTTAATTTTTTACAAGAGAGCGTTTGTGCAGATTCCTTGGAAAATTTTAAGAAATTTCCCTCGCACTATGCAGAAAATTCACTGAAATGTGCTCAACAATCTGCCCAACCGTTTCCATTTAAACAATTAAATTGCCCAATTAAATTTTGCAATAGCTGATGTGACCTGGTTCCTTTCTGCTTAACGCGGTCCGAATAGTAGTGCCTTATATTCCTGAGCAAAGGCGGACTGGCTCCTCGAGACGGTGCACAGAGACGCTTGAAAGACATTACGGAGGGAGCTCTCTGAGGGTTCTGCTCCTGAGGGCGAAGGACCCACCGAGATATGTCCTAGAGCCCTGATAGGCCACTCCAGTCTACCCTCGTATTTAAGTCATCAACTTTAATATCAGTCAGATATGCACACTGAAAAAAAAATCTCGATGTTTTTGTTAAGAAATGGGTAAAATTACTAAGAATTCAGGGTTCTATTAGATTCCAGTTTTTTCTTGGTAAAATTACCATTTATGGAATAGGTAATTTTACCGAGAAATCTCGGTAAAATTATTGACTTTCTCGGTAATTTTACTGGACCCCGGTAAAACGCCAATATTTTTTATCGACTCTGGTAGAATTACCGAGATAAAATGGCAAAGTTACCGGGAATTGATTACCAATAAAAGTGGTATTCTTACCTGAAAAAAACAGTAGAAATACCGGTTTTTGGGTAAGCTTACCAGTCTTGTCTTTGTAAAATTACCAATAATTGGTAAAAAAAGTGAGATGGTAAAGGTACCAACGGACCGTGGTAAAAACGCCGAGAATTCTTTTCAGTGCTGATTGGCCACTTTAGTCTACCCTCGTATTTGAAGTCATCAACTTTAATGTTAGTCAGATATGCAGTGTCTCAGTGGAGCTTTAATACGTGACTTAACATTTTTCCAGATTTCGGGCTGTACTCCGGTTCGAACCACCTCTCAAGCGATTCCGACAGCGACCTGGTGTCGGCCTACAACCGCCGAAAGCCGTGCGGAGGGGCAGGCCCGAGTGGTGGCGGCGACACCCGCAACAACCCCTCCTTCTCCAACCGGGGCCTCCACACGGCGACCGACCCCAACCGCGGCCACCACCCGGACCCCGCCATGGACGTCGTCAACATCTCCGACGAGGAGAACCTCGACGACATCGTCGCTCTCAAGTTCCAGCGCTGGTTCCCGAGCTCCCGCACCGACAAGGCCTCCATGATCCTCGAACGGAAAGAAACCACGACCGACTCCAACGGCACCGTCTATCACGCCAGCAAGTTCGAGCTCCGAAACTATTCCAACACCGAATCCGTTGTCAACGTCCTCAACGACATCGACGACGAGGAACTTCTTCGGGACGATGAGCCGCCCCGGCCCAAGAGCTCCAAAGAACGCATTCCGCAAGAACACGACGTCGCCAAGAGATCCTGCACCTCTCGCCAAGAATCTAGGACCATAAGTAGTATACGAGAATCCGAAAGTTATCACAATGGTTTGGAGAACCGAACTCTGGATCGACAAAACCAGCCCGTTGAAAATCAGAAGAACGGACTGCGCAGTCCTTATCCATCCCTGAGCAAAAACGATAGTAACAATAACGCGAAACAGTCCGGGGAAAGCTACGGAAGTTACAGCCTTCTCAACCCCGTCGCGGCGAAGTATCCGAACAAGATGAATTATGAAAGTGTATCGGAGTTGATCGACGGCACGCTGCATAAGATCGGTTTCTATTCGCCACCGCAAGCGAGTAAAACGGAGAACCCTTCGTCTCGACCTCAAACTGGGAACGGTCAAGAAGATAAATCGCCGAAGAATCATTTTTCTTCGACGTCGTCGTTTTTGTTCAACGCGGCCAACTCGAAGAGGTTCGATAGCTTCCCCGAGGTCGCGGATAAGTTCGACAAAGACGCGTGCCAAAGCTCGAATGTCAGCTCTTGCGGAACCGATAAGGTGATGTCGAGCAGCGGGTATTCGACGGGTAAAACGTCGTCCGATGTGTACTCCCAACCCAGCAACAGTAAAACAGATTCGCCCGTCCCAAATTGCACCCAAAATGAGCTCGATTTGACCGGAAAAACGGAGAGTGATCAAATGGAACAATCGGCCAGTTTTCGCACGACGCAAGTCAAGCAAGATCGGGTTTTGGAAGCTAGGAGTGCAGCTTTACGGGAAGCCGAGCGGAAAATTTCGGAAAGTAAATGTGCGGAGGATAAATATATCCCCACCGTTTACCCTATTCAATATAGCACCAAAGTTCAAACTTTATCGACGGTTGTGATAAACGGAGGACCGATCAGGACCACCAGCAAGGAACTCAGAGAAAACGGCACTTCCTTTGAGCCGGAGCATAAGGTGAGGTTCGAAACGGACGATCGTGATAAAAATCCGGAGAGTAGATCCTCATCCTTCCCGAGCGACTCGGTAAAACTTGGTACAAATATACAAAACATTCTCTCGAATGAGAAGATAGAGGAAGTGACAAAATTTGTGATCGACGGGCATTATAGCAACGAAATATTCTATTCTGTCAACCGGCAGATAGACCCCTTGAAAAAGTTCGACTCGGCTGAGGAGAGTCGCCACGTATGCATGTCTTCCGAATTGCCTACTCATCGATTTGAAGGGGAGGGTCCGCGGCAGAGACCTGCGACCTCCGGCGTGTCCGATTTCAACACGTGGACCTCGACTAGAATCGAATCCGAGGGGATGATAGATAAAACTCGAGACCAATCCAATTCGACCAACTCGAGGGTCGGTTCTTCAAAACCCCAAGACGACGTCAAAAAAAGTCTGCCGTACATGGAGCTGATGGATGTGATAAAAGCCATAGAAGAGGACGAAAAGGAGACCTCCAAGTATGGTGCAGGCGACAACGCGACCACCAGTAAAAAATCAAGTTCCTCCGACATTTGGACTCTGTTGGACGAGATCGACGGGAAGACTTTTGACAAGGGAGCCGTCGACCACTCGACGCCGAAATCGGGGACCAAACCGCGACCGACCCGGATGAACGACTTGATTTGTCTGAGTAACGCGGAGCTGGCGCAGAAAGTGATGACGTTGTCGCTGCAGGTCGAGGACATGGAAGTCACCCTCGAGACTTCGGCGAAGAGGCTGAGAGACATGCAGCAGTCGCTGAAGAAACAGAAGGAGGAGAGCGAGGCGGCTATCAAGCGGCACCAGAAGTTCATCGACCAGCTCTTGAAGGAGAAGCTGACTCTGACGAACCAGTGCACGAAGATCATCGGCGAGATGGAGAAGCAATACGACGTGACGCTGAAGAATCTCGAGGGGAAGTACAAAGTGGAGATGAAGAAGCAGGAGGAGCGGCATCTGGCGGCGGAGAAGCTGAGGAAGGATAAGTGGATTGACGCGAAGACGCAGAGGATCAAGGATATGACCGTGAAGAGCCTCGAGCCGGAGTTGAATCGGATGGCCAATCAGCATCAAGAGGAGCTGGCCGAGATGAAGAAGATCTACCAGAAGCAGCTCGAGCAGCAGGAGGAGATGTGCAATCGGAGAATGAACGCTCTTAGAGAGAAGATGGAGACTGAAAAGGAGAACGCGTTGACGTTGGAGAAAGAAGCCGCTAGGAACAAGTAAGGCACTGCATACTTATCGTTCCGTTTTATGAATTGGATATCGCATCTAGCAAGAAGAAACTACTATTTCTGGCTTATTTTAAAAATAACATGTAAGCCATTGGTTTCCTTATGTTGAAAGGTGCTTTTATGGAAGAGCCAGAGATAGTGCGGTTCCTTCTTGCAAAATGTGATCCAATTAATAGCCCCTCAGCACATTGAGGTGATTCGTCTTAGCTTTTGGGCGTGCCGATATATTGCATGTTCACTGGCGTGTGTGATGTATCCAGGGGCGCCATTTTAGGTTTTTACAGGGCTGGGAAAAAATACGAAGGTTTTTCTCTTTTTTTTTTTTTGTTTGCCTTTTAGTGAAGTGGTTAGTAGCGGCGGTCGCGTATTCGGCCGAAATCATCGGAATTTTCACGCCTTTCCTCCCCGTCATTCCGAGCGGTTTCCATGGGCCTGACTCCCAAACGCTACCCTTCTATCCAAATGACGCCCCTAGATGTATCACATCGATTAAGGAATACATCTTGGCAAATTTTGACATTTTTACAAAAAAAGAAAAAAAAGAAAAAAAAAAACGACGACAGCCTTGCGCATAAGTCTAAACGGTCATTTGCAACGAAAAAATTGAAAACTGCCAAAAAAGAATGTTGAATTCAATCAATCTCCATGTCGAATGCGACGTTTTTTGCCCCAGGAAAATACTGCTTCAATCCGTCCAAAATCTGCAATTTTTTCGGTGAGAATGACTCTTTAAGCTTATCCGCAGGGGCTCTTCTGTCATTTTTTGGCCACGAAATCAAAACTGGCCGAGACTTTCTACTTACACTTTAATACTAAATGAATTAGCATGAAAATGAAAGTTTCTCCGAGATCTTTCTCTCCAAAATAATATAGTGCAATATTTCTGGAATATCTTCAGAAAAATATTGAGCAAGATTGCATCTGCCCTTGAAAATATATCAGAACATTATGACAATACGTCATTCTCTGCACAAAGGAACGTAATTTATTCAATTTGGCAGCACTGAAATGTAGTTACGTTCTTTCGTAAGGGAAACGATGAATAGTAGAGTAGTAGTAGAGTAGTATATTAAAATGCTAGAACGTAGAATGATTGAGATAATTGATAAAAAGCCTGCTAATAGTATAATCGTTTCTAGTTTTTTTTTAAACGAAATTTCTGTTTTTCGGGTGTTGCAGGCTGGAGAATGAGCTGCAAGAACTGGAGAGAAGATATCAAGATCAGCGGAAAAAGTTGATTGCGGATTTGCACGCTGAGCGAGAATCGATGGAAAGAGAAAAAGACTCCGTGCTCCTAGAGAGGGAAAGGGAACTTGAAAGAAGGTTCGCGCAAAGGGAGAAGGAGCTCGAGAAATCATGGACTGAAAAAGAAAAACTTGCCACGGAAAAACTAGCGGCTATCGAAGCAAATTATAAGGTAAGAGGCAATAAAATCAGGGTGCCGATCCCGAAAAGTTATAACCCGCAGAAAAGATGGAAGTAAAACTAATTTCTGGAAACACGAGATCAATGTTTTTCATTCATAATCCTGGAATTTAGACATCAAACTAATAACATTTCAATGGCCAAAGTGCGGAATCCCGTCCCTCTATTAAGGTATTTAAAAATGTCTGCTCCTATTTTATTTTTTTGAGAAGAAATAAGTCATCTTCATAGCTACGAATTTTTACAGAATATTCTGCTGAGAGAGACGAAAAATTAAGAAAGAATCCAAGAAATTACACTTCCCCAAAGCAACAATGAAGTAAATCTGCAACGTCGCAGACGGAGCACGGAGGATACGAGGTTTCGAACTTTGACCATCGATTTAGACGTTGTTTGAAATATTCCCTAAACAATTAAAGATATGATACGAAGATAACAGCGACACCTCGCTGTATTCTTTCTTGCAGGTTTGCTTGCTTTCTTTACCTTGCGTTTGAGCTCCCAATCCAGCAGCCAATTCTTAAAACAATTACCATTGTGAAAGAGGGTGGGTTCAGCCTAACCTATAGACTGTTCGCTAATTTCTTCCTATGAACGCCGTCAGGGGGCTACACAAGTCTCGACTTTTCTTTTTTTTAAAAAAAAAAAAAACACGATAAAAATTGCGTGTGTTTTCTTCCCTCTTCCTTCATTTGTTTGGTGACACTAACCCTTAAATGTCCAATACTTTTTTCATACGTACAGTCCTAAGTTGGGGTCAAATTTACCCGTTGTTTTATACATCGATTTTGATAGATTTAGAAGTTTTTTCAATGCTATTTCTACGATTTTGAAGGTTAGATATTCTTTTGGTCATTTTGGTAACATACTGAAGCTTCTCCTCTCATCTGACATATGTAACTCTCTCAGAAAAAATAGTCGGAAAGGTATTCCTGAGAGTGATTATCAACGAAAAATTCCTTCACTCGATATAACTCTCACCAAAATACCAAATTTTAGACATGAGCCCTTGGCAGCTCCCGAGAGATCTTTATCATTTTTTTTTTTTTTTTCAAAATGATTTTTTATTTGGACACATTATAGCATAGTTTGGGCAAACTTAACCACAAACTTTCTCAAATTTCAAAGAAAGAGACGCCTCAGCGTGCGTAGATGACCGAGATACAACTATTCGTTCCTGATGGATATCTTCATTGCCTTTTGCAAAATTGAAGAAGTGATGCCGTGAGGCGAGAATTCGCAATACTCCAATCGATGTTGCCAGTTAGATGTCATTTAGCTTCAAGAGAAAAGTTAAAAAATACTTGCTATTGAGCAAGTATAACCCTTGAAGCACTACTGGAAAAAAAAAGACAAACGGAACCAACACCATATGGAAACATAGCAAAGGAAATGACGCATGTTTACGAAGGCGCAGAGATACAACTATTCGTGCTTGATGGATGTCTGTGTTGCATCTGAAAAATTGAAGGCGCGATGGCGTCGAGGCGTGAGATCGTAATGCTCCGCTCTATGCTGGTATTGAGGTGTCGCTTGGGTTCGGGAGAAAAGTTAAACACTATATCTTCGGGTGTGTCACTCACGTAGCCCTTGAAGTACTTTCACAAATAAGACGAACAGAAATAAACACGATTTCGACGGTGAAACCTAAAATCTCCTTCGCTATGTTTTAAAATCTCCGATCCCACTTTATTTTTATGATGGAGAAAAAGTCGTCACCATTTCATGAAGTTTTCGCATTATTTTATCAGCATGAAAAAAGAACAAATTTTGAAGATGAAGAAGTAATTTTCCATTTGAAAGATGAAGTATAGCAGGAAGTTTGCAACGTTGCAAACCGAGAGACTTAGTTTGTGAGTTTCACCTCGGTATAATTCTTTCAAATTGAATTCTGAAATTCTTCTTTGCTGTGAATTTTGTATCAGTTGCCCATTTAGAGAGCGATTTAAAATTTTTTTCATTTTCAATTTTCTTCATTTTCTCTGGAGGATAATTGAGCAACCTTTACCCCATAGCTGTTGAGGCATTTTCCTTGTCCTAAAAATATATTATTCCAACTTAA
Source organism: Bemisia tabaci (assembly GCF_001854935.1). Taxonomy (NCBI): domain Eukaryota; kingdom Metazoa; phylum Arthropoda; class Insecta; order Hemiptera; family Aleyrodidae; genus Bemisia; species Bemisia tabaci. The sequence continues at coordinate 2,900,068 of NW_017556656.1, forward strand.
CATGTTGAAGTTGAACATCGTAGGTATTCCATTTCGTTTGCAAAAATTAAACGTTTAATTGCGATGGAAAGAGACAATTCCTTGAATTTTCCCGTGATGTTGTTCCTTTTTTTTGTGGCACCAATTTTTTGTTAATTTTTTAGTGCGAAATTAAGAGGATAAAGGCTGCTGCGGATGAAGAGAAAGAAAGGTGGCGAGAGGTTGAATTAGCTAAATTAAATGAAAAAGAGAAACTAATGAGAGAGCAATGCAAGAGAGAAAGAGACCGGCATATAGAATCAGTGATCGAAAAACTTGAACGGGAAACCAGCGAAAAAGAACAGGCCATCGAAAACAAATTAAAGTAAGTTGGAAAGATTTTATTTCATATTGTTTTTTTAATATTAGCTTAGCATACTTTTGGGAGATATGTAAGAGAAACTGGGGAGGAGTAGTAGGGGTAGAAGAAGAAGAGGCAGGAGAAGGAGAAAGAGGGAGGGAGAGAAGGAAAGCAGAGAGAGGCGAGGGTCATTGCTGAGGTGGGTATGAAACAACTCGTGTTTATCTCATTCATCCGAGTGAAATTCAAAGCGCCTTCAAAAAGACCCGATAGGCAGCAAAAAATCATAGGAGCTGATATAGTTGCCTTGTCCATTAAATTTAGATATTTCGTCATTCTGGTATCTTGTTGGAACAAAACCATCGTAAAAGATATTCCAGCTTGAATATTTTTTTTTATCTCTCGTATATTTCTGATTATAATGAGTGGTGAGTTTCATTCCATCGTCATCCTATCCTGCAATCGGAAATTTCTGATATGTTCAACTGTTCAAGTTGCTCATGAACTTTCAATGAGGAAATAAGCTTCATGATGCTTTAATTCTTACCTCGGCTAGTGATATATCCATTCCAACTTTCGCTCACAGTCCAAATTTGTAACATTTCAATGAGACGGGGAGGGGAGGGGAGGGGTTAGATTTTAGATAATTTTGTTTCGTTAATCTATTTTTTCCTGTTTCAGACGTTTGAAGGAGCAACTCGAAAGAGAGAGCGAAGAACACGAGCAAACGACCGATACTTTGCGGAAAAAACTCACCGAGACCAGGAATGAGACTCGTGATAAAGAAGAGCAACTTTCCCAACTCAAATCTCAACTCTCTAGAGTCGAATCGGAAAACAACATGCTCAAAGAGGTATGTTCTGTTCAAGTGATCGAGGGACGAGATCCGTCACTAGGTTTGCGCTAGTAAACAGTGTTTTTAGAAGCAATTATGACCGAATTTTTTAAAGAGACTGTTTGATAACTCGTAGGAGCTCGGTTGTCGTTCATCGACAGTGTGTAAGAGTGAGATCACAACGCTATCTCTCTCTAATACACTATGACAATTACTATGACAATTTTCAATCAGTATTGATTTACTTATGCATGAAATTCCTCACAAAGACGCAGATATTAATTAGTTATGCTCCTGCACGTTATGATCAGTTTACGCGATAATGCGATCGGTAACCGTAATAAGTAATACTTCTCAAAGATAGAGACTGTGTAGTAGCGTAACGTGGTGGCGTATCTAGTCCCTGGATAACCCCCTTCCCTCCCCCAAAAAAATAATTTTCTCGGCAATTGTTCGGAGTTTTTCCAGCTCAATTTCTCGATAATTTTTTGTTAGGTACCCCTTTTCTCATTTTCAAGTAGCTCTTGTGGAACTATATGTATTTACGTAGAGGTTACTCAATAGATGACATTGCATTTTCGTTTCGTTTCAGCTTTGCGATCGTCTATCAAAGGACCAGGTTGAAGTGCGTAATTCAGCTTCGAACGAGCTTTCAAACCACATATCTAAGCTGAAAAAAGAGTTGGTGCAAATGCGGCTCAACCACGAGGCTGAAATTGCTGCTCTCAAGGGCGAGAAAGAATGGGAATCAACACAGGTTTGCAACAGGTAAATATTTTTTTTTTATTTTTTCAAAGAGAATATAGTCCTCATTAGTATTATATAACCTCAGTTTGATCTGTGTGAAGGATACTTGTTAATAACGTGCCCAGGGGTTGATTTCCGTGCGCGCAATATTACAATTTTATTGTGATTTTCATCCGGACTAGCTCCTTCATTTAGTAGATAAGAAACACACAGCACTCCGATACAGTCGCGATGATTTAACCACGGAAGGACAGTCTGTTGCAACTTGTGTTACTTGGATACTCATTTAAGATATTTAGAATTCTATAGTATTCTGAACATTTAATACACAATAAGGTAACCCAAACCATTGGAAAAATTTACTTTCTTGAATTCTTGAGTAAAGTTTGGTAAAGTTAGCCAATATTTGAGAAAATTATTTTGAAATTTCAGGGTTTTAGAGACGGTTGCGAGGAAAGACGAGCGCATCAGTCAATTACAGAAGGATCTAGCTGCTGCCTTAAGCCGATGCAGTCACTTGGAAAGAATATCGGAGGAACAGTATGGAAGTCATTCATGACAGTCGCACAAAGTGTACTCGCATTGGAACTTTTCCGCGGATTTGTAAAATTAGTTTTTATGAGATATCACCTAAATGCTTCAAACATAGCATACAAGCTTGCGGCAAGATTGATATTAGCTTGTGCAAGATTGTGTATAATGATGCAGCAACCTTGCCGCAAGCCTACCGCAAGGTTGTTGCTCCACAATTTTTATGGCGAATCCGCAAGCTTGCTGCAAGCTTTTGAACAAGCCTCCGGTAAAATTTCAAAATTTTCTAATCAATCTCATCAAATATTGCAGAGAGCTTACTGCTTGATTTCATAATTTTACTAAGGTTGCTTATCAAGTTTTGCTGCAATGTTGATGTATGAACTTGCTCTAAGGTTGATACTCGGTCGCACATGGGCAGGATTCCAGGAAGCTTCTAGTGGTATTTTGATGCGAGTTTGAAAAATTTGTTAATCTGCAATTTTGATGCAAAGTTGATACTAAGTTTCTTGGAAACGCTATCCAGTGGCATGACCGCATGGCTGCAATTCTGACTCGAGATGGCGTTTATCGTTAAACCTCAAATAAAAACTGACTATATTATAAACAAATAAATATGGGTACCTATACGTTGTCGTATGTACCACTTGCGGAACGATGAGTTACAGAGTGCGATTCGTCTTATGTCTAAAGTCGAAATAAGTCGAAACCCGAAACCTCCTTTTCAACGTTTAAAAATTCACGATCATGTTTCTTTTTTTTTAAACGAAAGCCAACGAAAATAAAGAACCGAACAAAAAATCCAAATGAAGTGTTTTCGCATTTTAGCCATCGAGATATAGTCGAACCGATGAAAAAGATGTTAACAGAGGCTTCATTTCACCCAAAATGTATTGGGAGGGGGAGGGGGGGGGATGAAAGCTGTCCGGAAATGGAAATCTTGCGTCAGAGGAGGGCTGCACATCGCCAAAAATTCTCTAAAATTGATTCAACTTCACCAAAAGTTTCCCTGAAGTGGTCAATATTGGTATGTAGGGGATGGGGCGATCGGTCCCTTGCGGTCTTCAAATGACGCTATCTGCATGTTAACTTTTAGCAATGTTCAATCATTTTACATTTTGTTAACACAGAAGGCGTTTACTTCGATTGAAACGGACAGAAATATGACGAAGCAGCTATATATCGATAGCTATAATCGATATATCGATTAGATTCAATTAATTCTTCTGCTTTGGTTTTCATTATTCGAATCGCATAGCTCATCTAACTTCAGTTTCTTTACCTACAGAAATGTTCCTTCTCTACTCTGTAAGACTCCTTGTTATTGATGTTTATTACCTATTTGTTGAATTTTTTAATTTCTCTTGTATTATTTAGATGTTATCAGCCCCGATGATGGTGCTATTATGTACGTACCGAGAAACTTCGGAAAAATATAATTGAATAAACAATGCATGACATTGAGACTACCAATTTATTGATCCGCAGTATGGACACCCTTTTCTACCCGAAATGACACATCAGACCATAAAGTTGATTGCATTTTATTAGCAACGGACATAACTAGAACAGGTCTTCATTCTTTAGCTCTATGGTATAGTAGTGTCCTTAGTTATTGAGCGCAACAACAACTCAGAGCTCATTGCGCCTGAGGAATGCAACTATTCGTGTTCAATAAATGTCCGTGTTGCGTTTAAGAATAATGCAGGCGCTATGGTTTTTCTTCCGCCCACAGGAACCTAAGCGTTTGGCGTTACGGTCCTGCACGCTGAAGTCATAGCCTTACTCCGATGAAAAAGAAAAAAAAGAAGAAGAAAATAATGAGAAAAAAATTAGAAAAAAATGAATTGGACGAGGAACATACATAACACAGTGACTATCCAAAGTAGCGACGAAAATGAAACAACTGGTGAATATGAGATACGTCTTGAAGAAGCTGAGTCAAAAGAAACCCTTTTTGCTACTTTGTTTCGGTATACGGAATATTTAAATATGAACAGGGTTCGAAAATTCTTACGAGATCTGTGCTTTTTTAACGCTTAAACTGTTCAAGATAGTTGTGCTCATTCTTAGAAAAATGAGGTAGTTTTTTTTAACTCTTTTCTTTACTTAAATACCTCTCGTAAATTTTTAGCTTTTTTCAGTGTATTTACTCAGGAAAATACAGCACATTTTTTAAAGAGATTTTGAAAAGGGGTTTTCAACAGTATTTGCTACTAGGATACAGAGACAATTTGTCGCTCCTCTCACGTAAGGGCGTACCTCTATTTCCACGTGAGACCTGTGCTCCGCATTACTATATGCTCTCTGGGGCTCATGAAGAATCGGAGATACGTTAACGCCCTTACGTCAGAAGAGCGACGAATTATATGGGAGCAATCGGATTTTTTCTTTTTTGCCTCTACACTCCGGACTGAAAAAAGGTATATAGGCTTAGTGAGTGTCCAGTCTTTTCTTACTACCTCATTTCTCTCTCTTCTTATCTCTGTCTATTTATTTTTTGTCTTTTTCACTTTTCAAAATAATTGATTTTGTAAAATATGGGAGACGTTCAAATTTAAAATTCCGAGTAAAGTTGGGGGAAAATGGAGGAGGGGACCAATAATGATCGACGAGTATGTTCAATTTCGTTATTAAGACATGACAAAGTTGCCGAAAAAAAGTTGTTGCACTCGGCAAAAAACCATCACAGAGTGATATGCTCCGCTCCGTTTTGTAAAAAAAAAAGCGCAAAAAAGTCGCGAGTTTTTGAAGGATCTGCAATTTCATTTTAGCTTGTGAACATGGATCAAAATGGCGACTCGATAGGAAGATGCGCTGCGGCTCATGTATACCTTAAGGTTGGCAAACTAGTAAGTTACATTGGATCTGGTGAAAGTTGAAAAGGTGCGCTCGGTCATTTCCGGTCCGACATTTTAAAAGAACCGCGCTTAATTTTGAAGCAACGCGCCAATGCGCATGCTAACTGTTGAGACCCGAATCTCATCAACTCCTCTCATTGGTCAATTTCAAATTCTGATCGGAGTCGTTTATTTGTTTTTGAAATTTTGATTCAATCGTTGATAACAAAGCTTTTTCCTTTCAGTTGGTACTAACTTTCGTTCTATTATTTCGCCGTTATCAGTTTTATCTCACTTTTAAACTGATTGAAGGCACAGCCTGTTCTTAGAACCGGTAAGTATTTGTTTCTTATCATAGCCTACACCTAAGATTAGATCAACAAGTAGTCTGAAATCAATGAGTCAACCATCCTTCACATTCAATTCTCAGTGTAGTACCCAATCTTTTTTAAATATCCGACCGTTTTACTTTTATCGTTCTCTTTAAAAGGCCTGTTGGTTCATGCAACACGTCATACGTCATAAAGTATAATTAAAAATGTTAGTGATGGTGATCAACTGACAGAAACTTAGAACTCAACATGTGTGCTCCTTGCACGGTGTTACCCTGAAACAAGATTTATTGCATCTGCGCTAATGTCACTTACTGGAAAATCATTCGCATACGAGGTATGTGGTTTTTGTTTCATTGTGCACTGCGACGATTTAGCTCACTTTCAAACAGTTCTGCAGCTTGTTTCCGCACCCACAAGCCTCCGTATACTTTGCTTGAGTGGCGGGTGCTTGTTTTCGACTTGTGCGCAGGCAATTGTAAATGCTGGATTAAATCAACCTGTGCCTAGTGAGGGTTTACAAGTGCAGGAAGCTTACTGTTTGACCTATTGGTCCTATACCAAAATTTTGGTAATTTGTGTTTTTACCTCTTTATTGTGCCCGTCTTTTTCAGATCAACAACACCAAAAATTGATATGGCAACAGCTAGTCAAATCGATAGTGATGAGGAGGATGTATTCTGGGGGCCGGTGACTATGAAAGAAATTAAACTTACTTTCAAGAAAGAGCTAGAAGAATTGAATCGCCGACGGTCTGCAGAAGTGAAAAGTAACTAGACATTTCAAATCATTCTAGATTTGGTTGTAAATGTGTAGTTTTGTTTTTCAACTCTTACCTTTATCTCAAAATAAATTACATCACAAGTTAAAAAGCACAGTATAATGTTTATTATTGTCGATGACTGAAAGAAAATATTATTGAATTCAACATAATAGTCACTTATTACTCCGAAACCAATCACAATGCATGCTCCTAGGTTTGAATCTCTTTAATTAGACAATCTCGATAATACAAAAAAGAAACAATCTCATCGGAAAATCTCTTTATTCTAAAAGTCCAAAGTATTTGATTGTGACAACATCAATGAGATGTGCAAGAGTGACCTAAAAATTTGGATAACTGCCTTTACAAGGTATTCTTATGGGTAAACTGCAATATTGCAATCATACAATATCCATTTAGTACCTAACTTCAAAAACTATGCCTGCTCGTTTTAGCTTCATATTATGTTTTTTACCTTTCAGAGGATTATTATTAAATGCTCTTTCTTATTATTTAAATTTAAAACTTTGTTTTCTGAGTTACATTATGTCCACAGTTCATTTCTGAAATGCATATGTAGGTATCTATAACTAATATTGCAAGGAAGGAGGCCCAAGGTTGATGACTTGAGCGATATTTAGTTTTGCTATAACTAATGCTACTAATTTTAGTAGTCTAGCTGCTTATTTTGTAAAATGACAGTTAAAACTCTGCTTGACCATGTTACATTGATTGCGACGTTTAAGGTGCCGCATCGCTCCTCCTTAAGCACTTCGCATTGATTTCTAATTGTGCCATGATGTAACATTTTGATGGGGGCATTCATTCCTTGCTTCTTAGTAATTGTGTTCTTTCTGAATTTCAGAGACTGATGCAGACATAAATAATGGAACATCGTATTCTTTACCAAAAAGGCTTGAAGATGATCATGTCTCTCCAGTGTCGCACAAATCAACTTTTTTGAATACACAAAGGAGCCACCCTCAATCCAATGGTCACACCATCACCAATCACGGTGATCCGCAGCCAGAGGAAGAGACCTGTTTTGCCTCTACACCACAAAAATTAGTCAATATTTCAGGTAATGGTACCTCTCAGCATAATAAAGAAAGCACCTTCAACTCCTCCAGTACGACACCGATCTCGTCTCCCATAAAAGAAAACTGCTCCTCAACTTACACGACTCCATCGTTGGCGTCTCAGTCTCGTAATGATTTTGATTCTTCTTTTGCGTCAGTGGCATCCTCTTTTATTGATGAGTCAGACTCCCCTGCTCTAGAGGTTGCGTCAGAAAGTTTTGAAAAAGTCGATCCAAAACGTTATGACGCCAGGAGTATTAATATTCCTGATGTAATTGGAAGTCACATACAATCCTCTGTCTCTCCATTGTTGAGTATCACTGAAAAGTTGAACCTTCAACCATCCGAGAAAAATTCACCTGAGAACATTCTTCAAGATATTGATTCTATCTCAAATAACTCACCGGTCCCAGTGAAAGGTGTGCTTCCAACTCCTATCATAGAATCAAAAATTGATAAAATGTCTACTTCCTCTACATCTTTGACAACTGGCAACAAGGTCTCTCAAATGAATGGTGTTCAGAATATAACTTCAGATTGCAACTTGTCAGATAGCTCTGATAAAGCGAATCACCTCAGTCCTAAAAAAGAGCTAATTTTAGGCGGGGGAACTGCTCCACAGAAATTTAAGTCCGAAGATAGTCAATGTGTTCCTTGCTCTGCAGAAGAAAAAGTTTTGAATGAGAATGTTCTGTCCAACGTTGCCAAAAGTCGCGATTTGAAAATGAGCTCTGGATCAGATTCGCCTGCTTCTCTAAAATTTCATGCAACTGATTCTCCATTGAAACCATTTAATATTTCACAATTTACTGAGGCAGATTTATCAGATGTATCTCCACCAAATTTCTCTGTGTTTGATGATTCTGTCATGTCTGTCAATCAGACCCAGCTTCCAACTTTATCTAAATTGAAAAGAACTTCTGAAGTACCTAGCAGGAAGTTAGCAGGAAGCAATTTACCTAGATTTGGACTAAAACTGCCTCAGAAGAAGAGTATTGTCAATATATCAGTGCCAAAAGCATCTGTAGAACAGCAAAATACAAATAACTTTTCCAACCATTTAACTTCCTCGAAAGCTTCTACGAGTCCCAAGGTATTAAGAAACCTTGGAACTCAGATTCCATCTATTGTTGATACTAAGACTGGGCTCAACCAGTGCTTACCATGTGGCGAAAAGACACCACAAAAAAGCATCTCAACTTCAGGAAAGAAAGAAAAGTTTTTTAAAACACCTCCATCAATCAAGTATTCAAACTCCAAACTCAAACAAGCATTCGGAAAAACTAGTCCTTTCAACCCGAAATTCGATCGCTTGTCTCCCACTAGTGTGCACATGTCGACACCATCTTTCTCTGAGTCTATCGTGGAAAAAAATGGAACCTGTGAAAAAGTGGTTTCGGAACCAAAGAAAAAATTTTTCTCAGGACCTCACTCCCTCAACTTATCCACTGGACCAGTGAGAGTCAAAACACCAAAGATCATCTCACCAAAGTCAAGCAGCAACAGCAATACTTTCAAGCCTCATAGATTTGCTAAAAATGACACGCTTTCCTCTGAGCGCAACAATTCTACTGTGCACTCAAAGATACCAGCAGCATCTATTCCCAGGTTTTTCCCTAGAAATGTGAACATTACGCCATCCTATCGAGAAAATGTACCCAACTGCTCTCTCAAATCTGAGGATTTGGAGATCTCCGTTGCTGCTTACAGTAGTGACTCATCTTTGCCTCTTTCTGAAGCCTCTTTCAGTAGCAGCAACACTGTAAAAACTTTTGGTATTGCTAAAAGTAACACACTCTCTTCAGAGCGGAACAACACTTCAGTGCGCTCAAAAATACCATCAGCCTCTATTCCTAAATTTTTCCCCAAAGTCGTAACCAACACACATCCAAATCAAGAAAATTTGCCCAACAGCACTCGTAAATCAGAAGATTTTGAAAAGTCTGTTGCCTTTTACGGCAGTGATACGTCTCTCCCACTCTCTGATGCCTCTTTTAATAGCTCTGCCAATTCAAACAAATCTCGTATTGGTGGGATACCAAAACCCAAGTTTTTTGCGGACCTTCCAAAAAAACAACCAACAACTCGATTACCACGCTTGAATGACTCGTCAAGAATCCCTAAAGTTAGTGCTACTAATTATTTCCAAAAAAATGGCAAGTAAAGGAACTTCTAAGGCCTCTGAGTTGAACCTCTTTTTTCTTTGATCACTGGAATATTTTTAACTTCATTCAGTGTAGCTGAAAGTCGTAGCGATTTTATGTACCCACTACCATAATTTTAATTATATCATTCCCTATTTTTCTGAGCATGTAAGCACATTCAACCTCATGTAATATAGATTTTAAGTAATCAGCAAGATTTTGTTGACCGTTTGGTCATCAATTATGATTTTACACCAGAACAAAGAGTTTTTAAGTATCTTCACTTATTTTTATGAAATCTCATCTTTCTCTTTTATAGCAAGTAAAGGAACTTCCAAGGCCTCTCTCTGTTTCTTTTTCCTATCATACCTTGCATTACGGTAGGATAGGGGTGCATTAAATTTTTCAGAAATTTTAAATGAAGAATGGATGCAAAGTGACAATTTTTCATGCAGAATTCATCACAAAAAGCCAATAGAGGGAAGGGGGGTTAAATTGTAAATTTCGTAATGTTTCAGTGTGTAGACTTGAGTTATGTTGTGGGAAGTCAAAAAACCTGGTCTTCCGTGTTGCGTATTTGATGAAAGGCCCTTGAAAGAAAAGTTGAGTACTGCTCAAAACAATGTTGTGGTTGATGTACTGATCAAATTTTTGAAATCTCTGTATTACCACTGTTTTCTTGCATGGAAAATAGCTTGGAGTTGATGAATGTTTGTGTTCAGCTTAGAAATACCAAACGGAGAAAATTTTGACTAGAAAAATAATTAGATTTTATGTTCTGAAACAATTCAGGCTGTGGTTCCTGTTGCATCTTTTTTTAACTGTTTCAACTTCAGTGATTCACTATGTTTTTAAGTCCTCTTCCGTAGTCTTTCAAGTCATCGACCTTAGGAATCAATTTTTAACCTCTTCAACTCAGAAACTTGTGAAGATAATTAAGTTCTACATAGGTGTTCAATATTACTACTTGAGCAATGAAAATGTAATGGTATTCTGTCATTCATCACAGATACCTAATTGAATGCAAGAATGAAGTGCGTGAGACAGAAGTCCAAATGCTCAGTCCATGTTTCTTTTCAAGGCTGTTTTTCAGTTTAGAAGTCTTCGGGCTCGCAATTAACTAGGGTACCTTTTTTTCATTAAGTAAGAAACTCAGGTTGCATATTTGTAATTGTGCCTTTAAAAATCTCTAAATAGGGCGTGTTGAGTCCTGTCTGTGACCCAAAAATTACACTTAAGTCGTAATGGACAAACAATGGTGGTCCGGACGATTTCTATTTTAACCCCCATTTTAGAGAAGTGTGATGCGCAAATATTAAGGGCTTCACTGAGCTATTTGAATGTACCTGATGCCATGTCCAAAGTGAATGAAGTGGAACCACCTGTGTATATCCTCCTTGCAATTAATTAACCCCCATGTTTCGAGTTTATTCGATCAATTCATTTCTTACTTCAAATGACACCTAAGTGACAGCCAAGGGGGCAATTCTTTCCATCTCTTTTTCTGATCTGTGCGTAATATGGTACCAGTAGTGCCCCATCTCATATATCATGATATAGGTATTAGCACCATTTCTGTTTAACTTAACCAGCAGCCTTACTTCTGTTCAGTGTTTTAATCATGAAAAAGTGTTATGAAAGATCAATCATCTTACAAATTTTTTTTTTTAACTTAGTTGTTTTCTTTATTAGTGCTGTGAGACATCATGATTTCTAAAAATTGTCATGTTCACTTTTAAGTAGTTTTGTTTGAGAAATTTCTTGGCTATCAATCTTTCGCTTACACATTGGCAACTTATAATTTAAAGGAACTTAGTGATGTACCATGTGCCTCCTACTTGAATGGAGTATTTTAGATGTTTTTAATTTTTTACTTTTTGTAATTTTTTCTTCTTTTTTTAAAAAACCACTGTTTCTAGAAATTTTTACCTGTGAATAAAAAATTGATCTCAATTTGTTGTATTTGCTTCTTCTCATAAGTAGAGAAGGCATATCAAACGATAAACTCCCAAAGCACGTTTCTCAGTTTTAAAAGGTTGCAGACTTCCTGTATTACTCAATTCTTTAAATGCAGAACTAGTCATTGTCAACTCTCAAAACCAACAGTGATTTTTCTACTGTACAAAAATTATTTTGTGGATAGTGCTGGTAGCTAGAAACAAGTCTGAAAATATTAATGCTCAAATGATTTTATTCCTTGTGAAACAGCATTAAATTTAAGAGAAGGATTAACATTATATAAGAAACAAAACTGTTTAAAAATACAAAAGACAAATTTGAAAAAAAAAAATCAATAAGTGATTAAACAATAAAGAGGAATAATACGAAATGCTCACGTAAATAAATGAACTGAGAGTAATCTTTTCATGGAATTCAGACAGGTACGAAGACAGCGAAAGAATAACTTAAGCAAAGTACAAAATTTCTGAGGTCTTCGAATGCAACAAAAAGGAAACAGGGTTTGGTGAGCAGGAAAGATGGGTTTAGAATACCCCAAAAATAAGAATTTAAATAGGTACTTGACTTCTCAAAAACAAATAATAAGTCCCTTCATGTTTTTCTTTTAACTTCAAAACTTAAAAGAAAAAAAAATGTTAAGCTGAGACTCGATATGCAGGAATTTGTAACAAAGACGGTTCCTTCTTCTAAAATCAAATTAAAATTCATGGAGCTTTAAACTAAAAGGGTAAAAAAAGATGCACATCATCCTACTGTTTTGACATTTTTTTTTCTTATACAAATTTGCTATTTTTTTTTTCTTTTTTAATTTTTATTTTTGGAATCCCCAAAATCTCCCTGGGTTCAGGAGATGTTTTTTGTTTTACTTTTTTTTAAAAAAAGTTTCACGTTGTTAGTTTACTGGTTTTTTCCCATTTCATTTTAATGGTCTGAGCAGATCTTATAGATTAGAAATTTTAAACACTATCAACTGATACAAAAATAGGACAGCGTATAACGGAGTGTGACAGAAAAAACGGAATTAGTCGTAGACTTTGGAAAAGGCAAAAAGGAAGAAAATGAATATTTCAGTAAAAATACTATGGGAAAAATCTAATGGAGGAATAATCGTGACACCAAAGCTATGATGTAAGAAGAAACTGAAAATAGAGGGGAAAACCCAGAGTAAACTTCGTAAGAGGGGGAAAAATAAAGTTTCTTTTTTTTCTTCATCTTTTGTCCATTTTTCCTTTTTTTTTCATTTTAAATTTTTCTGTTTTTTTCTTACTTTATAATTTTTTAAATTTTTTTTTAAAACTTTTTCATCAGTTTTTTTTTTTTGTGTTTAATTGTATTCATTATGCCTAAGTACAAAAAAAGAAAAAAAAATCTCTGCTAAGTAATTCAAGATACAGCAATGGAAAGGACATTTGCTCGAAGTTAATCTATAATTAAAATATAATTATAATAAAACTTCATCCTTCCACAACTGCATTTGAAGAATATACTGACAGCTCCTTCGTTGGATGTTAGGGAGGAATATTCAAGCATAAATCCTATCAAAGACAATCATTAATCTTTCTTCAATATTTTTTTTTTCTCTTTTTTTGGATTTTGTTTTTGTTTTACTATTTTTTTCCTTACTTTTTCATTATATTTTTTTTTCTTCAAACTCAAGCTAGCAGTAAACTGATGAGAAAGAGTTGCTCAGGAGCTCGTTTGACGTTAAAATCCACCTTACTCCTTCTTAACTTGAGCTGCTTGCTTGGCTTGATGGGCTTGCAATACAGCCACTGCCTCTTCGACCTATAATTAAAAAAATTATAAATTAGTTTTACACGCTGATAGTGGTGAAAAAAAATTATTAATGGCAACTGAATTGAGCTTAAGCCTTCGTAATAACGAATGTGAGTATTTCAGACCATTCAGGATTAGTTGAGATCCTGAGTAATTTCTTTAAATCTTCATAAGACTCCATACAGACAATCGTAAGTTTCTACGTACCAGATGGATGAAAAGGTTAAGAAAGTGGTACGACAGAAGCAGTTCTTTTTAACATTGTACAATTGCGTCCTGCACCTTTACAGAACGCACACTCCTTGTACAGGATAAAAAGCTAAAAAGAAAAGTGCATCTTGGGAAACACAAAATTTATCTCCAAGTTGAGGTACTGCACCGAAGGTGCTCAAGAATGAGATTGAGGACAGCGAAACAATCTGTCATAGGAAATCTATTTGAGTTCTTGGGGTAAACTTTTGCCTAAGTGTTAAACACTGACACCAGTTTTATACTAGTAGGAAATTTCCTTACTTAGCAAAGGAAGAGAATAATTCGAATTATTTATTACAGATCATAATTTGTTCTGGCCAGAGATTAAACATTTTTGTACGTCTCCAGTGCTGTGACAGAGACTACTCATTTTTCAAAAAGTGCGAAATTTGTTGCATACTTGTTTTGCACATCTTCATTTTGAGAACACTTATTAAAGTAATCATTTTTCTAATCAATGCGACTCAATACGAGAAAGAAAAAATGACAGGAAATCCTGAAGATAACTTACCTTGGATTTGAGAGATTCATTGTCCACCAACATGTGAAGTAATTCAGCATTCTCAATTTCCAACAACATACCAGTGATCTTACCAGCCAATTCAGGATACATGCGCTGTGGAAACAAAGCGGAAAAACATATTTTTTGAAAAATCAAATACTCATGGGTCATCATTTGCACTTTCAAAGTGTTAAATAAATGGTATTGAAAAATTTATGGTGGTTTCAGTCAAATTTTGTGACAGCTTTGAGGCATTTTTCAAGTGACGTGGTACAGAAGCTATAGAGAGAGATTTGGTTTCAATATTAGCGAGAGAGTATAGAGGAATTTCTGAGAGGAAAACAACTTGGAAATCCCCCGAGAGGTTTTTCAAATACTGAAACAAAATCTATCTCTAAGAGACAATCCCGGATGCAAACATTTTTTTCGACTCTCTTGTTGCAAAATTCCTTTTTTCTTCACTTTTTCAGCTCCCTGATCTCTTCTTCCAAATCATAAGAAGCTCAAAAATAAACCCTGTTCAAAGCGAAGTATAGGTCAGGAAATTTCCACGGGAAAAATTTGCTACCAACTGGGTGAGGAATAAGGAGGTGCGTTGCTTTGTACTACAGCGCCGCTTAGTTTTGCAAAGGCTCTGGTTCTTGCACATGAGTTTGCAACTTTCTCAGCAAGGCGTATATTCTCTCTGATTTTCCCACTCGCTAGATACTCTGCTAGCAATTAGTCAAACTTCATTTTGGTGATGTTGGACTAGATATTCATAAACTCTGCAGTATTCTGGCTGACATCTGAACTTGTGCTAATAAAATGTAAAAAGTGATGATAGAGGAGTATAATAAGTAACAAATCGCTCCTACCTGAATAAGAGGGAACAACCTTTCACCCAACATTTGTTTCTGGTCAGAATCATTGGCAGACGCCAACATGGATGATGTGAGCGGCTCTTGACCTTGGATGAGGACAGCCTGCAAAATAAAGATGAAAAATGATTAGATAATCGTTAGTTTATCAAAAAAACAAATACATATTTTTAGACATGTGCAAGGATTGCTAACATTACCAGTAAGTCGATCAATCATGTACAAATTAAGTATGCAAACACTCTAATTCAGGGCTGATGAGCGCTCTTTGATTAACAAAATAAAATTTCTATATGTACGACAGGTAGTATTGATAATCAAATTAGAGATGAGGAATAAAAAAAAGAAATCTCGATAGGAAGGACAATCTGACTTCAATACTACAGATTTATTTTCCATACTTCAACTACCCATCCATGTTTTCTTGACAAACGGCTTTCCAAACTTGACTTTGAAATCATGCAGACAATGAGCATACAAAATGAGGTAGTGGAAATACGAACGTGGCCACGTATACCATCTTGCTCATGGAAAAACCAGCAGTATTTTGCAATTTATACACGTTTATAAGAGATTTAAATGTCCTGATTCTTTCTCATGGTAAATGCCACCAAACGTAACTGAGCATATAACTTGAAGCCAGTGAGAACCCCTTTTTCAAGTTTCAAACGGTTTAAAAGACCGCGTCCTTGGCCTGGTAAAATTTTGATGAATGATGATGAAGAATTTACCTGTTGCACTTGTTGTTGTTGAACTGGCATTTGCTGTGATGGATTGCGCACGTTTGAGGTGTATTTGTATCCTGATGTGCGAGCCTGGGCGGACACTGAGACGGGTGGTGGTCCAGTGCGAGCAGTGACCATGGTGGTCTGTTGACCTGTGATCGGTCGGGCTGCCATTGGATTACGGATTGCGGCTGGTTGAGCGGTGGCTGGCCGAGCTGCTGCTGATCGGAATGGAGCTTGCATGTTTGCGAAACCTGAGAGAGAAAAATAAAGGCGTTGTCAGTGCTTTATGTTAGCATCATCAAACAACTCAGAGGAACTCCATTTTCTTGAAATATTGAGTTCATTACTTGAAAGTTACTTTGCGCTGGACATGTAATGAGCAGAAAATACATATCTCTCATATTTCACTAAAAAGCTAACTTTGACTGAAATTCGACCTGGAAAATTGGGGGTCTTTACAATGGGAAGACAAACTTGAAAATGTGAAGGCTGAGAACTTGAGTCTACATCTCTGGTGAAAACTTAAGAACCATTGCCTGTAAATGTCTCTGGGTGATTGACAGCATGCATCAAAACATATTTGAATTATTGAGAACTATTGGTTTTGGCCAGTTCTTTTCTTTCTTGCGCCTTTTTATCCTTCACAAAGTTTTATTGTAAGTTAATGATTTAAATATCCTGAGCTCAAAGTTGCACTGGAATAAAATCTGTTTTTTCTAATTATTAACAGGAGAGATTATGGATACATATTTGTGCCAGGAAAACCCCATAAAATAATTCGACAATGTTAACTTTTCGGCCTGCAGGATAGTGTGAACCCTGCACTAATTTATCATTTTGTTACTTCCAGTTCGGGCTACATTTTTAGTGTTTAATGACTAACCTGGCGAAGATTGAGCATTGGGGCGAACTTGTGGCTGTGCCGACCAACGTGGCTGAGGTCTAATTTGCGTCATCTGGGTTGGGCCATAGAAGCGAGGAGGTTGCTGCATGGTGGGTACGAAGTAACCATTGCTGCTTGGTTGGAAGAGCGGACCAATTTGTTGCATTCTCATGTTAGCAATACGTTGCATGTACTGTGAGGCAAGATGGGCTTTGCGATCTTCTTTTCTTTGGGCTAAAGCAACGTACAGAGGTTTGGTGCCAACAATTCTTCCGTTCATGTCAGTGACAGCTTTGGTTGCTTCCTCAGGTGATGAGAAACAGACAAATCCAAATCCTTTGCTTCGGCCTTCTTCCATCATAACCTGCAAATTAACACCATGAGGAAAAAGTCAGAACACTTCAATATGAATAATGAGGGGAAAAAACTTTTCGCTTTCAATTTTACATGCATTTAATCTTCCCGAAGAATTTTGAACAGCCCACTTTTTCAACTTCATGTGAAGAACCTAGAATTCATCAATTGGCATCCAAAATCAAAATGGAAAATTTTGGATGAACAGTCAAGAAAATTTTCTATCATATTTTTACATGATCTAATCTTCCTGTCTTTTACAGTGCAGAATTATTCATTGTTATTTGCAAAAGAGTGGCTGAACCTCCAATTCAAATAATTTTAGGCTGAAATTTCCTGCTTTGAAAGGAACATCATCATCATCATCATCAAAGATTATGAAAAATTATCAATTAAATGGCTTCTTTCTGATATTGTGGCTGTATGATTTTACCTGTAATGAGAGAAAGCTAAGCTCTAAAAGAAAAATTTGAAATGACTCTTGGTTAGGAGATGATATAAAAGGAAATCTACCTTGGCGCTAGTAATGGTTCCAAACATATTGAATTCTTTGCGCAAGCGTTCATCATCAATGGTGTCATCAAGGTTCTTGACGTATAAGTTGACTCCTTGGTATCTGCTCAATCGTTCGATCTTGAGTTGTTCAAATTTGCGTTTCAATTCCTGTTGACGCTCTGCTTTCTTCTGAGCACGGCCTACATATAATGGCTACGGAAAGAGGAAGAAGTAAAAAAATGAAAAGGATTCATTAGAGTAGAGAATATTTCCTGATGAGGGAGAGTCTGAAAATTCATCCTTGACAAAGATATTTTCTTAGTTTTCTTTTCTTCATCCTCTTTAAAGTTGAAGTGAGATTGAACACCATAAATTTTCAACTAGTTGCAACTTTATGAAATTAAACTCTGTGTAAGATGTAGATTCGATTAAGAGAATTCTTCGCACTATTTTTTTAATCGGAGACACAGTTCGTCTCCTTTCAGGAAAATTATTGCAAGCAGTTCTTTACTGAAATTGAGATATGATTCATTTCAGATCCTTCAGATACTGCTATACACAAGAGTAAAAGTTGAATGTAAACTAAAGTGACTTCAGAAAACTGTTATTTTGTAAAGGACAGTGCATATACGAGCGCTGTCAGGGGTTGTATCTCATGCAGTTCAGCAATGGCAGGAAACAGTTTGACAGCACCTTTTGCTATGCTTTACATTTATTAAAATTTGAGGAGTCAGGAGCAAATCAAATCATCAAAAGCACTGCAGAAATTATGACAATGCTTATCACATCGACCACTGTGTTCATGGACTCCTCTAATGAGAAAGTAAATAATTTATAAGTCAAGTCAAGGCAATTTTTCATTTTTCTAAAAAAAACCGGGTAAGGGGCAGATCTGGCCTTAACTAAGGCTAATATCTAGTTAGAGATTAGTTTGTGTGGATTACAATCATACTAATATGCTAAGTTAGCGATATAACTGATTTATTAAATCAAACATGCATCAAATGAATGAAAATAAATAAGAAACTGGAAAGCAAATGTTAGCTTACCTTGCCATTTTCAAACATTTCTTTGCCATTCAATTCTTTGACTGCTCGTTCAGCGGCACCAGGCTCATCAAAGGCAACAAAACCAAATCCACGAGATTTGCCATCATCTTTGAACATGACCTGAAAATCAAATCGAATATTAGATGCGACTGACTGATTCAAATTTCTAGAGATTAGAACATGTAGAACTAAAGCTGGAGCTAACCATTCCTGAGAGCAGTGACATCGAACAAGCCAAGAGAGATTTTTCATCGTTTTGATACAAAGCAAATATTTTCATTACTTAGCCTCGGAGGAACATAATAAATCAAATGTTGATTCGAGGTTCAGGATAATCCATCTATATTCTGGTTGTATCACGGAATTAAATTCTTTCAGACAATGCTAAGCCCCCCATAATATCCTAGGAAAAATGTTTGCATCAAATCTCTGATGAAAAAGTCCAATTATCTGGATCCGACAGTGATCTAGGAGTTAAGAGAATGAATTTCATGATGAGAATTTGAGTGGCTGATGACAGAGGCGCCAATTGTAATAAGTCCATGAATATTCATTTATGTTCAACATCTATCCCCTGCAAGTTTTGTATGGTAAAAAAAATGGACTGTTTTGTGAAATTCAGTTTTGCAATAGTACTTACTTTGTGGCTTGTTATTTTTCCGTACTTTTCAAACATTTGTTTCAACAACTCATCTGTGAAATCTTCTGGGAAGTTTTTGACGTATACGTTGGTAAAGAGTTTAGCCTTCTCACCAAGTTCCTTCTCACGTTCCTTGTGAGGAATGAATCTGCCTACGAATACCTGGAGGACAAAAATTTTAAAATAAATAAATTTTGTTGAGAAATAAAGAAACTGTATGTATCTAAATTAAATTTAATTTTATTTTTCTGACTTTAAGTTTCCTCATGTACCTGATGTTTTAAAGTGCAATGTTTCTGACGTACCTGCCAATTAAGTGAACATTTGAAAAACCTAAGTTTCACCGCAACCATCACTAAGTTGATGGTGAACTATGTGCAAAAAGTTATTGTTTTCTTATGTGACTGTGAGATGGGTGCATCTTCGGGACTATTATTATTATTGTTATTTTTTTTATTTTTTTTTTTTTAAAAGGAAAATGGCCTTAAAGATTTGTCACCAACGCATAAACACTACTTTCATCAAGAAAGTGATGAAGACTTAAATACAATAGGGGAAGGGATAAATTCTGTATAATCATTTTAATGAACTCATTTTGGATGCTACTTTTAATAAAATGAACAATTTCCTTTTGTATTACTTCTCAGCTTTCCCTGATTGAGGGGAAATCAGGGTGACGCTTGTTTTTTGTGGTGTCACACAGGCATAGTTTTCCGATTTTAGAGAACCAAGTGGCACAAAAAGTGCAAATGAAAAATCACCTTTTTGCCGTTCAACAACATGCCGTTGACTTTGTCAATGGACTTGTTCGCTGCTTCTTCTGTTTCAAAGTGCACAAAACCATATCCTTTGGAAGCGCCAGTGTCATCTTGAGCAACCTAGAAAAAAGAACAAAAAAGATAAGCGTCAAAAGTAGCTTTTATTGCTGCTTTTTGATCGAAAAAACAAACATTAAGCAGGAGTGATCTAATCCTCTCTTCAACTAGAAGACACGGGATGTAAGAGAGGAAAAAAATAAAACTCGGATGAATCTGAGGACTTGATGGGTTGGTACACTCAGGAGAAAGATAAATATCATAGATCAATCATAGGTGTCCTAAGGCAAAAACATCATAGTATACCTTCGAGTGTTGGAGTCTTCCGGATGTCAGTAAAATAGCTAGTATACTCAGGATAAAGATTAATATCATGGATTAATCATAGGTGTCCTAAGGCAAAAACATCATGGTATACTAGCAGATAAAGGATTATGACTGAATGACCTTAAACATTGCTGGGCCAGTGCACTCAAGACAATGTTTAACGTCACAAATCAATTAAAGGTATCCTACGGCAATACATCATGGTAGATTTAACCAATTGGGGACTATAATGGGATGATGAGAAAAGTGCAGGGCTCGAATACTCAGGATGGGGGTGAATATCATGGAGCAATCATAGATTCGGGAAAAAGCATCATAGTATTCAAGACAGATGAAGGATTGAGATTCGAGGATGAAAACATTGCTGAGCTAGTGCTTTCAGATTGTGAATGGATACTTTGGAAATTTAGACTTGTTCCAAGGCCAAGCATCATAATATAGTTAACAGATAAATGACAAGTGATTGAATGATGAGAAAATTGCTAGGCTCGTATACTCAGGATATAGATGAATATCACGGAACAATCATAGGTGTCCTAAGGCAAGTGCATCATAGTATACGAGACAAACTAATGATTGAGATTCAAGGATGAAAACATTGCTGAGCTAGTGCTTTCAGATTGTGAATGGATACTTCGGAAATTTAGACTTGTTCCAAGGCCAAGCATCATAATATAGTTAACAGATAAATGACAAGTGATTGAATGATGAGAAAATTGCTAGGCTTGTATACTCAGGATATAGATGAATATCACGGAACAATCATAGGTGTCCTAAGGCAAGTGCATCATAGTATACAAGACAAACCAAGGATTGAGATTCAAGGAATAGAAAATCTCTAAGCAAGTGTAAGTACTCGGAGTGTTGACTGTTGGTGGATTAAGAGGAGCAATGAGACATGCCCTGATACAAAACATCAAGGTTTTTGCAAATTATTGCAGGGTCTACTGGAACTGTGATGTTAATCTTCAAGAGTATCTTCAGGCATGTATACTCAGGTCCAAGTTTCTAAATCATTGACCATTCATGGAACTAAGGTGTAGACATCACAGTAGACATGCTCAGTGTCAAAGGCTATTCAAAAGGATGTTTTGGTGTTAGTAATGATGAAACTAAAATGGAATGAAGTTGTTTTCCTACTAGATAGAATTAAATTCTGATTCAAACTTTACAAGAACATAGGTAAAATCATTGAATACTTTTGAAAGAAAGCAGAGATAATTGAGAAGTTGAATACCTACTAAGTAACGATCGTATAAGTATACTCAGGGACAAAAAGTTAATATCATGAACTGTTCATAGGTGTCCTAAGGCAAAAACATCATTGTATACTCAACGCAATCAGAGTTAAAGGGGTCTGATACCTTACAATGTAGTGGCTAAGGCTGAATTGAGCCTTTCTTCACTCGTTTAAAGTCCTGACAACACCTCAGCACAAGAACTTATTGCTTAATTTCTTTACATCTTGGTTGGATGTTCTTGATCAGTTCTTAAAAATTAACTGCATTAAAAATGGAAAAATTTTTCTTCCGCAAGAACTAAAATTCATCAAACGATACCAAGGCATGACTTGTCAAACTTTCGCACAAAAATCTGACACAGAAAGGGGGTGTGTAAAAAGGATGGAAATATTTACCTTACAACTGAGAATGTTACCGAAGGCAGAGAATGTGTCATACATGGCTTTGTTGTCAATACTTTTGTCAAGGTTCTTAATGAAGACGTTTCCAACACCAGATTTCCTCAAAGAGGGATCACGTTGGGACCACATGATACGAATAGGGCGTCCTTTCAAGGCATCAAAGTTCATTGTGTCAAGAGCTCGTTCAGCTGTGTTGAAAGAAAAAGAGGGAAAATTACAACTTGCCACTTGGTTTAAAAATCCGCAAAATCAGGAACTGTAAAAAGTTAATCGAAACCAAAGATATCTGTCTCGCCGAGTTGGCGATCAGTTTAACAGTATGGGATTAATAAGATTATCTTGAAGGCAGACTACAAATTTAATTGAAGTTACTAGATGGTAAATAGTTGGATTGATAGAATGGAAGGATTCACATTTTTTCATGATCTCCCTCTTGTCAGAATTTTGTGCCTCTGGGACTCTGTAACCTCAGACTAATTGGACTGCATTTTGCAATTTGGAACTATACATTCTGGCTCTTCTGATAAAACACGTAAGTGCATAGGGAAACTAATGGCACTTACGTTGATTTTAAACCGGACTAGAATTTATGGTTCCAAATTGCAAAATGTGGTCCAATTAGGACTTTTAAATCCAAACCACAGAAGATTATGAACAGCTTTACTTTTCTGCGCAGTCAAGCCCATTCTATACATTCCAGAGGTACTTCAGGATAGCTCTTTCATGGTGAGTTGCAAAAGATCCTAACCTCTTGAGGCAATGTTTGGAAAACGCTGATAACTGAGATAAACCAGATCCATTGCAAACCCATGGATGAAAAACAGCACTCAGAGTATTGAGTTTGCTATCAATTCTTTCTACAATTTTCACAAAATCATTAGAAAATCCTCATAGACCTAGAAAAATTGCTCCGCTAACTTTCCCAGACAGATTTCTCTACATGTACAGATGTGATTTTCAGCAACTTGATTTTACATGTTCGTAGATGCATATAAAGCCATCCACCTTAGTCACCAAGAGGGGCCACTTTGCAACTTGGGCGATAGAAAAAATATGGAATTCTGCCACACCTAACCATCTCCGCGAATCGGAGTTTTATACATACTTACCAATAGGAGAGATTGCAGGTTCATGTTAAAAAAAAAAAAAAAAAAAAATGTTGACCCCTATTTACTTCAGTAAATGGTGTGCTTGTACTAATGGTGTGTTTTGATGATATGAAATTCTTACGATTGTGACATAATCTGACCATGGGCTAAGAGCCATGTTAGGTATCACCGTTGCCTACGAGAATGGAGGGGCTGTAACTAGTCAGTTTTGTATGTCAATCTAGTAGATATTTACAGAAAACAACAAGCATCTCCGGGTCATCGGTGCATTGATGAGTGAGGCAGTCGCTGCATGGACCAATCAGAGTGGCCCACAATCGGCTGAAGTTGCACGAACGGTCCGCAATTCACCGAAGTTGCGCGAGCGTTTAGTTTGAATCTGAGTGGAGTACGGATTTTCAGTAGTACGCTTACATTTCCTCGATGATTAGACAGTGTCACATATCGGTTAGGTAGTTTTCTAAAGTGAAATTTCATCCTCTTCCGAAGAGGTTTTTATACATTTTAGCATCAGTACAACCCTCGAGAAGATATCAGCATGAGAGAAACACACATCTCCCATAAGAACGCACGTCAAACCGTGGCCGAGTTACGTCTACTAGCAGGACGTCACAGAAACAAAGTTACGGCCTCTCCATTCTCGTAAGCAACGGTGTCACATGAAACTTTAATGGCGCCTTGATAAAAGTAGCACACAAGAGAACAAGGGAAAACCTAATCTCTGAACGGGCGTTAGTTTGCTTTGCATCATGCCATGGGGAAATGTACGGAGGCGTCGTCACATGGTAAGTTGCACGCCCTGGTAAAGTCTCTCTCCTTCACTGTCCATGGCCCCAGTTAAAAACGAACAAAATAAGAGACTTCTTTAGGCCTTAACAAAATGAGTGTTGGAGATACGAATGGAATGCAGTTCAAGGGACAATACATGGTGCTATAAACAGCACTGACAGCTGGAGAGATCGGGCGCAGCAATCAATAGGAATCTAGATGAGTTGGCAAGATTCATCTCTTCAGCATGGTGTTTGAACCTGAATAAAATAAATGCATACCATCAGCAGGTTGCTGGAAGTTAACGTAGGCATAACCCAAGGATCGGCGGGTGATCATGTCTCTGCAGACTCGAATTGACAGGACAGGTCCTGCAGTGGAGAATTTTTCAAAGAGCATGGCCTCTGTGACATCTTGATGAAGGTCGCCGACGTAAAGCGACGCCATCGGGTAGTTAGGACCTCCAGGACCGGAATTCATCTTGCTTTTTTGTGAGTGGCGTTAAAGATTAAAAGAAGAAAAGGGCAATTGGCAAGAATCAGAAGCCTATTTTCACTTCCGATGTAGGGAAAATGGATGCCCCGACCACGTTGCACAACGGAAACACACGCACGAACTTGGAATATTCTCTCCCCTTAAACGAACTTACACGCACTATTTTTTTGTTATTTTAATTATATTTTGAATTTTTTTTGTATTTTTATGTTTTTTTAAAAAAATTAGTCTAAATAATAATTAATCATGAGTTGTGTGACCTAGCAGCCAGGACACAACCTCACGCGAAACACAGAGCGCGAAATGCGGAATGGGTACTGGGTAGGGTAAAGTTGGTGACGAGACACGGCCGCTGTCTGTGAGCCAATCAGATGCCAGTATGATGGCACATGACCAGGGACAAAGTTACCTACGCGCTCCACGTAAAAAAATAGTGCATTTTTAATCATTTGATAGATTTATTTTATTTATTTAATTGTACAAATGTTGAATATTTGAGTTTTTAAATCTAATTTTAAACTAAGAAACATGTTATTAGGGCAAATTATTTCATTTTATGCGTTAATGAATTGAAAATTTGAAACATCCGCTACAAATTGGCGCATGAATCCTACGTGCGCGCAGCAACAGTCGAATCGAATCCTCGATTCATGACTCACTGCTGCATAGCCACATTTCAGCCCTTGAAATCAAATAAAATTATTTATGACATCTGGCACAGCTCATACATCTCAACGCAGTCAGCTGATCAGAATGTGGCGCCTGGCGCTTAGGTTTCGTTGGTTTCCCAGAAGAATTTCCGAGAAGACACATTCCTTCTTCCTCTTTCTGACCACCCACATACCCATGTTGGACTGATAAGATAGAATCAGAATGCCTATGTTTAGTTACTTACCTTCATGCTACGGTAATGTATGATACATCATTTCCCATCAATTTTTAACGAGGAATCCGAATCTGAGCTTAGATTTTGGATAGCTCGCGTTTTAATTAAAATATGCAGGAGAAATAACGGGGTGTTCCTAAATTCATCACGCGGTAAGGGGCCGTCCATAAATTATACGTATAAGGCTCTTTAGAGAGAAAGGTGGGTCTCTAACAGCCTTGCGATGCCTTACGAGGGGGGAGGAGTTAAGTGGTAGGGCTGAGCCTTACGTAAGCTTTCCGCAGCTTTTATTTAAAGAAAATACAAAAATACATTTTACGTCAGGTTGAAAATAAAATTTAAGAAGAAATAGAGGAAATCAGTAGATCACCGACAGCTGACCAATCGGACCATACTCCTTGAATACTTCCTATGAACTTTCCTCAAAAATTCAGTTTCACTAATACAAATTTTGGCCTAAAAATGACATTGTTTTTCTAAAAGAAAAAGTAATGCATCGGTCTATAATAATTGAAAAAAGAAGGGGGGGGGGATCAGTTGAGCCTTACGTAATTTTTAGAGGGGGGGTAAGGGATGCCTTACAGTGCCTCGCAAGGGGGGGGGCTAAAAAGGGGAAAAAGTGACTTACGTAATTTATGGATGGCCCCAATGGTTTTTTTTCTTTCGTGCTTTCATTTCTTTTCCTTTCCCGCAATTTTTTTAAATATATTTTATCGGTCACAACTTTAGCTACGCTTCCTTAAGACGAACAAGAATGAAAAATCCCGTGTCCTGTTTGGGATCGTTTAGGTATAAATTACGTCATCCATTTTGCTCGACTTTTGAAGGTACGGAACCTTAGGCGCGTCTGTCCGCGGCGTCCTGACGCCGCGGAGAGACGCCGATGAATCTGCCAATCTGCCTGATGATTTTGCGTACCCGTCCCTCCCCCTTTGCATGTCCCCTACATGCAACTCACCTACATTGCAGCCCTCCTCTTAAGAATTCCGTCATTTTAAGCGTAGGTATCACCGCTTCTTTTTGCGAAGTTGTTGGTGCAAACCTGCACCACAAGTGCGGGCCCGCCACAAGGGGGGGGGGATACTGGGTCCCTGGTACCGGGGCCCGGGCCCCGGAGGGAACCCGTGTTACCCGTGAAAAACCTCTACGAATTCACATGCAACCCTTGTTACGTGAGAAAAAGGGAAAAATTTACCCTAAAAATTTCGCAAAAGGTGAATAGATTTTTAGAAACACGCTGGGGCACTGTAGTATTCTTTTTACAAGTATACAATTCTAGCTGGAGCGCACTTCAGCTATGCATTCACCAGCGCAAAAATGTCAAAGGAAATCGACAAGCCAAGCTTGCATGGAGGCTGTTCCCATTTAAATCTTCAGTCACATTCTTACGGCGCAATGATATAACTATTTGAACTCTCCGGAATGCGTGAGGTATCACGCCGCATTTGAAGGCGTTTTCAAAACAGCCAAGTTCCGTTATCGGATTAATCGTTCTGCATAGTTCATATTATTTTGTTTCCATTTCTAACCACTTGTTTAATTATAATCCTCCTATAAAAACCACCCATTTGCTACATACAATTCTAGCTGAAGCGCACTTCAGCTATGCATTCACCAGCGCTAAAATTTCAGAGGAAATCGACAAGCTCAGCGTGCATGGAGGCTTCTTCATTTAAATCTGCCGTCACATTCTTACGGCGCAATGATACAACTATTTGAACTCTTCGGAATGCGTGAGGTATCACGCCGCATTTGTAGGCGTTTTCAAAACAGCCAAGTTCCGATACCCGGATTATCGTTTTGTATAGTTCATATTCTTTTGTTATATTCCGTACCGCTCGTTTATTTTTAATCCTCGTAGAAAAACCACCCATTTGCTAAATACAATTCTAGCTGGAGCGCACTTAAGCGCATTCATAACTGCAAAAATTTTAACGGAAATCGAAGAGGCCAGCGTGCATGAAGGCAGGCCCGCCACAAGGGAGGGAAAATTGGGTCCTTGGTACCGGGGCCCGGGTCCCGAAGGGGGCCCGTGTTACCCATGAAAAACCACTACGAATTCACATGCAACCCTTGTTTCGTAAGAAAGAGTGAAAAATTCACCCTAAAAATTTCGCAAAAGGTGAATAGATTTTCAGAAACACGCTGGGGCACTGTAGAATTCTTCTTAAATTTTCAAACAAGTATCCTTCTTGGAAAACATCTATCTTTTTTCAAGATTTTCAGTACAGGGGGATATTTTTAGTAACTACGTTTCATTTTCTTTCGTCGTCAGATGCTAAGAGTCTCCAGTCTGGGCATCTTAGACTTCAATGGCTCATGGCTCAACTCCCTTGCCATAGTTATACGAAGGGGGAGTCCAGGGGGGTCTGGCCCTCTTAGAACCGAAAATGGTATCATATATATCCCCCCCCCAAAAAAAAAGAAAATTTTTGCAGATGTTTTGAATGCAATATTTCGCAAGTATATTGTGCTGAAAGTATAAAAAAAAAAAAAAAAAAAAAAAAAAAACATAATTATTCCGCAGAAATTGATGGAAAAATTCTTCACGGAAGCTTCAAAATGCGTCCAATTAGTCGTATAAATTCTAAAATTTCTCGGGGATGCCCCTCGGACCCCCCCCCCTTCGTGCTTGGGGCCCGGACCTTAAAACTGGTACCAGGGCCCGAGATGGGATGTGGCGGGCCTGCACAAAAGAATCACACATTAATACTGATGTTAAAAATTACTCGAAAATAACGTCGAGCACATTTGGAAATTCTAAAATCAGTCATTCTCTCATTAAGTTGAATGCTTAAAGTCTCTTCACTATGCTTCAAAAGTATACTACGGCAGTACTCTCTTTCATGAAAAAAAGCAAAAGAGGTAGGTGTTTAGTGAGTGAAAGAGTGAGTTTTAGTGTTTGCCAGTGTGCTCAACGTTATTTTCGAGCCATTTTACATTGGAATTGGACGCACTTCTACCAAAAGAGAACAACATATGTGCATTTTTCAAACTTTCCAGTGGAGAAAGTTTTGCTAAAACCATCGGTGTTTCTGCTCTGATGGATCAATTTTGAATGAACAGAAAAAGTATAAACCTTTTGGTCCATTTGAAGTTCGCCTTCAAATGGGCAGTATAGGCAACACACATACCGAGGAACACTAGTTACATATGAACTGCATTTTGCAATTCGGAACTATTATAAATTCCGGCTCTTCTGGAAAAACACTTATGTGCATAGGGAAACTAATGAACCATACGTTGTTTTTAAACCGGGCTAGAATTTATTGTTCCAAATTGCAAAATGTAGTCCATACGGAACAAAAGGAACAAAAATATTGTCCCCATCTATCGTGCCTCTGTTCGTCAGCAGACCGAATAATGATGCCATGAAGTAGACATCAAAATAAAAGTGATGAGGTAATAAAGTAAGAATGAGTATTACAAAACAATTTCAAACTACAGAGTATTCGTTATTTCAGTTTATTGTTCATTTTTATTTTACACTATTCTGACTGCGTTTCATTAAGTTGTGTGAGATCGTCGAGAAATGATTACATACATGCTCCATCAACTGCATTTTTCGCCACCTTTTTTCAATTTTGAATCGACGGCTATCAGTTCTACGCCCTCCTGAAAAACAAATAAAGTTATTTTGATCACAATTTTTACCTTAGAACTTGACATATCGGAAAGGATAACACTAGTGTAAGAAATTTTCAAGGTTAGTTTAATAGCGCAATGGCTAGGAGGGGCATCCATTTCATCGGAAAATTTACGATTGGTCGGAAGGCCATTGTACTGAGGATTTTTTGCCATTTATGTGTGAATACTTTTAATATGAGTGCGTCTCACATCGTGAATTAATATACACCAACGTAAAAGGTATGAATTTTTTAAACCCATTTTTATCCGAGTATTATGACTCTAATATTGAATCGATCAACACTCATTGAAGTCACGATAATTGTCAAACATTTCAATCTGCATGGGACAAAGTTTTAAACTTTTTCGGAACTATATCATCTAAATATTAAAATCAGGATTTATTCCTTAACAATGTCTCAAAAACTAGGTGTATAGAAACTAGAGTATTGTGGCACCCTAAAGCATTGATCAGCCAAAATTATTGAGCAGATTCTGCTCAGAATAATTGCACAGTGAAAAAATTGAAGTTCCACCTACATTTTTTGGATACTACCGCAGATCTCCCTCAAAATACCAAAAATTAGGGAAGGAAGGGCCCTGTGCGTCATAATGATAGCCGTCCCCTGGTAAAAATTGGCGATAGAAGTGCGTCTCAAAAGACCATAGGAGTTCTAATAGCCGACTAAAGAAGGCTATTGAAAATCATATAGCTGGCTGTAGAAAGCGGAGCAAATCATACAGCCGGGCTATACGAAGCTATAAAAAAGGATACAGTCGGTCTATAGTTCCTATCGCCGGGCTTTACACTTTATCGTCATTGGCTATAAAAGGCTATAGGAAATTGTGTAGAAATTCGTGTGCTTTGGAAACCATTAAGTTTGATACGGAACTACCTCAATATTTACAAAACACACATTATATTTTCCTTTAAAACACATTTTTTTTTCATCAATTAAAATGAGAATAATCCATACAGAGTGTGCAAACATTTCAAAATCATGAGTTGAAAAACGCTGACTCCGCGATATTAAAAATTAGAGCCTAACACAAACGGAGCGGCGACGCACTGGCGCCTACAAACCTAACAGGGATGCTTCACGCATTGCGCAAACGCGCATGGACGCCTACAAACCTAACAGGGATACTTCACGCATTGCGCAATGCGTGCAAGTTTGCATTGATCACTGTTTGAAGATAATTTCAAGTTCACATAGAGTTCAACTGCTAACATTTATGATATCTCAGCAGGACTTCATTTCTACCAACTTCAAACTTACCGGACTAATGGCGCTCTGTATCCCAGAGCTAGACTTGTCTTCAGCGAGGAACCTGTAGATAACAGGTGACAGTAGATCCCTGTCAACTTTCTTCGAATCAGGTCTCAAGTTACTGACGAGTAGACCCACGCTGATAGTTATGAATAGTCCTATCAAACCGTACCACATGTAAGAAATCCTAAACATGTACAATGGCTCCATTGCCACCTCAAGGTTGCTTCTGAAAATATAAAAATAACGTAACTTTATCGCTCTTTGAACAAAAATTTCCTGGAAATATATCAATTATACGATAGCGTCACAAATGCTCAAGACACTTATATTACCTACCAGGAGGAAAGGACCTGGATTCTCCTTTGTATAATAGCCACTGCATGCCCAGTTGGATTTACCTATAGTTTCGTTTCTGTACAGAACTCGATTGTGTCCCGTAATGCGCACTTCCAGCGTATTTAATCCCTCATTAATTTTCTTTGTTTTTCATCAGGATGTTTCGGAAAGTATACTAACCTCAGCGTGAAAATGAGAAATTCCATTGATTTTACCTAATCTCTAGGAGACGAGTTCAGTAAAAAAAAGGGATGTATCCGTAATAAATATTTGGCGCTCAAAGCTACTTCAAATTTAACAAAAAGCAAGAATAATTTCATAATCCGCTCTGGAGTTTGTAAGTAGAAGTTTGTGAGTATAAGACGATTATGGTCATAAATGGAGAAACCATTTTCTGATTGGCTCAGCCATCATAGGCTCAGGCTCAGACTTAGTCCATCATCGAAAGTTCCAAAATTATTACAATAAGAAGGCGAATGGATACCGCAACGTAGTAAAATTTTGTTATAACATTCAGATGTCCCATCGAGTTTACAAACTTTGGCTACTTTTAATTCCGCATACTTACTCAAGCGTCAAAATCGAAGGAGCTGTGGGCGTAAACAGATGATCGAGAGGCTCCTTGCAACCTGACACGTTCACAGATTTTGTTGGAAACTTGATGAGACCTTTGGAAATGACCGACTGAGCGCCAAGTGAGATCCAACCCATGGTACATAGCGCCGTAATTCCACCTACCAGAGCACCCTTGAAAATAAGAAATCCAGTTGAGGCCATTTTGTTGAATTAAATAAAGTAATTTGTAAAAGTCATCATGTTTCATACGTTTTTTTAAAAAAAGTCCTCCTTTTTTTATCCTTATGGAATCGTGGTAGTCTAAAGTCTAATATTTTTGAAGTCAAGCATAGCATGGAATATTGGAACATCTATAGCATGCGCAGGGTGACAACATTTCATGGAAAATAAAATCTTGAAATTTTACATGAAATATTACGTGAAATATTACGTGAAATTTTAGAAATGTATGAAAGATATTAAAAAATACCGGTTCCTTTAAATATTTTGCAAAATGTAAAAATTGTGACTTTCCTGTATTTTTGTGTGTTTGAGTGCGGGTTGCATACTCTAGCCCCTGAAAAATATGAAATATTTGACAGCCTAGTGAAATTTCATGAAATATTTCGCTGAAATTTCAAATTTTTTATTTATTTCTAACGTTTCATGCCACCCTAAGTAAGTATGCGCAATTGCGCATGCCTGCCTCTTACAGGATTCTTGGGCGGTTTTGCCCCCATTATTGACCTCTCATACGTTTGGCGGGGATTTCACTCTGAAATCTGAAAGCATTTCACTCCTAGGCCTATTTTCTCCCTAAACCACTCGAATGACATGGATAAGTTGAGAAATTCACTTCGTGGGAGCTCGCTCTCTGTGGTTTGGAATTTGAAAAAGGTATAAAATACGTAATGATCTGGATGGAAGGTAACTTACAAAAGCGTTCGCGGATGGGAAGAACATTCCGAGAGTAAAGAGACCCAGAAGAGGTCCATTCATAACATTAAAACACTTGGGTGATATGTATAAGTTGAGTTTGCTTCGTAGGAGTTCGCTCTTTGTGGTTTGGAATTTGAAAAAGGTAAAAACACATAATGATCTTGATAGGAGGTAACTTACAAAAGCGTTTGCGGATGGGAAGAACATTCCGAGAGTGAAGAGACCCAGAAGGGGTCCATTCGTGATTCCGAGGAGACTTTTGGTCATTTGGAAAAGAGTTCCCAGTTGCTCAACGACGAAGACCATAGAGACGCACAGGATTCCGATGAGGACAACGACTAATTTGAGGACGCGACCCGTGGCTCGCTCAGATAGGCCCCCCGTCCACGGTTCAATCATGTCCTCGAATATTACTCCTGTCATACTGTTCAATCCTGTAGACATTGTGCTGTTGTCACATCGAGTCCATGAAATAAATATGACAAAAGATGAATTAAGATACATAAAATAGATTAATCTAAAAATACATCTGCACAAGGAACGTACAATATAAAAGAGCTGCCTAAAGAAAATATCTTATACACGTGCTCAGGGTTACCGAAAGTCCCTTCACCCCCCCCCCCCCCNCCCCCCCCCCCCCTCTAAATTGAACGTATTTCTGCCAAACGGAACTATGTGCATTAAGACATGAGCCCTGAGATCTATAAGAATGCATGCATAACAGGGCTCACGTCATAATGCACATAGTTCCGTTTGGCAGTAATACGTCCAATTTTTCCTGATCGAAACGGAGATTTGAAACTTGGGGTGCGTTCTCAAGTTTATGTTCTTTCGGACGAGGTATCATAAGAAGGTTCTTTCCAGTTGAAAAAAGTTTTGGTCCGTTCCTCACCTCTTTAAAGGATGCCAATCTTGAACATTTTAGAGGGGATGGGGGGCAAAAAGTAGCTCTCTTTGAAATTGAAACGTCCTCCAAGTTTCAAATCTTTATCACACTAGGTAAAAAGTTAGAGGGGGTGGAAGGGACAATTGGATCACGCTGTTTACGACAGACGTGTCGTCATGCACCGCCGCCCCCTTTACACCCCCTCAGATTACCAGAACCTACATACATCTAAGGTCACTGGCCCCAACCCGTGGTCACGTAACGTGCAAAATTCTTGTTTACCTCCCACCAGCAACTAGAGCATTTTCGGGACCAATTCAATTTCAAATTAAAAAGTATTTTTCAAAAAAATGCTATTATAAATTTTCTCATCAAGAAATGTTTCAACATATTGTTCAGTTTGATTGTTGTAGTCAAAATTATCCTTTAAGTTGAGCGGCACTTCGCGCTGTATTCTTCATAGCAGGTTTGCTTACTTTCTTCACCGTGCGTTTAAGTTCCCAGGCCAACAGTCGACTCTTTAAATAATTTTCATTGTGAAAGAGGGTTGACTTTGTCCAACCTGTGGATTGTCTGCAAGTTTCTTCCCTATTTCTTCATTTGTTTGGGGACATTATCCCTTAGATGCCCAAGAATCTTTTCATATGAAAAGTCCTAAGTCCGTTCAATCTGACCCGAGAAATATCAAGAAATCGAAATGTCACGGAAGTTTTTGTTGAGTATAGTTTACCATTTAAAAAAATAAGTATGACAAGGAGTCTGCAACGTCGCAAACAGAGATATGAGTTGTGGAGTGTTATCATCGGCATGGAAATTGGTCAGGAGAAAGGAAGTGCGTTGATGACGGCGCGGCGTAGAGATACAACTATTCGGGCTTGATGGATGTCCGTATTGCATCTGCAAGATTGAAGGCGCGATGGCGCGAGGCGTAAACTCGAAATTCCCCGCTGTATGTTACCAAGTGTCAAATGCCAATAAGGTGTCGCTCTCATTCGAGAGAAAAATTGAAAAACGAGGCCTGAATGCGTCTCTGCTATCTTTCCCTTTGGTGATACTCGATTTTATTATTTTCATTTTGATGCCTGATTATTTTCTTTGACGATATATTTTTGTAGACCTATCTTAGGCTCGCGTATGTACCGGTCCCATGCAACTCGAGGTTCACGTGCATTTAGCAAGCCTCGGGTCAATTTGACCCAGTTTGAGCATCCGAGGGTTAACCGTGGACAACCGTCCTCATACTCAACACTTTCTCTTTCTAAACCGTTCAGTCAAATGGTTTAATCAACTCACCTTAAAGCTGCACTAAAAACTCCAGATAAGAATATTCCCGGCAGTCCTGGCATTATTGTTGAGGTCTCCATGACAAAATACGGCAACAGCTGGTCAGCTTTACTGATTTTCTATAAGGTTACACAAATAAAATAAGAAATTTATATACATGGTCACATTTACTTACCATCCCGGCTCAGTTTTTTCCTCTTTTCATGAGTTTAGGGTTAGTTGTATAATGTATACTCAAACTACATGAGTTTACTTGCTCATTAAAATATTAACCTCAGCAAATCAATAAGAGTAATTAAATGAACAATTTACAATTTCCTGTCACTAGATCATGTGCAACAAATCATAAAACTCATGAAAACATAGGTCCTTGAAGATATTTTGGACCTGGAGTTTATCATTGCTTAAATATGATGAAAGTAAAAAAAGAGGAAAAAACTACCACAACTGTTTTGTATGTTGTGATTTTCTTTCACAGTGTTTTATATTCTGTTAAATTCCGACGTGAGGCGCAATTATGTTCGTGTATTCTGTCATGTTGTGATCTGATTTTTGACCACGACGGAGGACGACCCACGAATCTGAAAGATCTTTTAGTGCATTCCTAATTGTATAAATTTTTTTCACACATTTTGGTATACGACATTTTGCATATCTTACTTAATTAATCTAATGAATTTTAGGTACGTTGTGTTACGTTTAATTTAGCAATCGCATTGAGGGTGTCTACTTAAAAACTATGATTCAAAATTTTGGAGCGCCAAGCGCCGAGATTTTAAATCACGGAAAGTTCAAATTGCCAATTCAAAACTCAAAACGTTTAAAACCGGGTAAACTGGCCCTGAGATTTGTCAATTTTCAAGCTAACCGTTGAGCAGAGACTCTGTATACATATTTTTCCTTGTACTTAGGCTAGTAAAACTTTAGATTTTGAAATAAATATCCAGATTTTATTAATCTTTACACTGGTTTATTTTTATGATGTGACATATGTCATAACCAATGTAATTCTAAAATAGGACTCACCTTAGACTTAATGGGATCACAATCAAAGAAATAGGCGTGCATGACGAAGCCAGTGAGAGTGCAGAGTGTCACGATACAAAAAATGCCAGCTGTCAGGATGAACATTGCCCTGAAAAATGAAATGACATCAAGATAAGTTATCCACCTAACCAACACCTTTCATCCGCCTATTAAAGAAACAATACGTTGATGGACCATTCCATTAGCTTGAAACGAAATCACAGTGAAAAAGCAGTATTTAATTTGAACCGAGTATACGGGAACCAAGCTGCAGTGTGGGCGAAAAATGAGTTGGGAGTAGTTTAAAAGTTAATTAGTCGTTTTTCTCCTGTCGAAAATTCAAAATCAAGAGAATTATTTTGAACGTGAAAAATTAAATAAACTTTGTCATTAACATCGAGTCTTACGGAAGTTTACAAATTTACCTAAACCTGTTTTTCCCTTTCCAAACTTGATACGACCTAATGTGTTTCTATTAAACTCAGCTCGTTTGTATAACATTGTCGAATACTGTTAGTGCTGCAGGTTGTTTGTCAATCGTCCTTTAAAGTAAAAATGACTGGTATGATACGATCTTTATCATCGCTTAAGCTCCTTTTTGCAAAAAAGCCACGGAGATACAACTGCCGAAGAGAAATTTGACGGTGGATTACTTCTTCAATTTCTATTTTTTTCATGATAAATCACGCACAGAATCAAATAGAGTGAAACAGTTAGTATCAGTTCTGTCAAGTAATTTTTAACATGATTCACTACAAGGTAAACTTTTTAGATGTTGTAACGTTGTAACTTGTAAGCCCTAAAAACTTGGGTGAATGAGGATTGCTAAACGGAGAATGATCTCTGGCCTACTTTGAAAATTGAAGGCGTATTCGCCGAAAAGATGATTCTGTTTCCTCTAAATTTTTGGTGTACAATGCCAACTACATGGACTCAGAATTACTTTTCAAGTCGTTGAGAATTTCAAAATTTCAGGGTGCTGTAATGATACAATTTTGTTTTTTAAACCAAATAATTTGAAATTTACCGCTCATTTTCTGATAATTACCATTTAGCGTGGCGAATTGAGGAGACAGAGAGACAGCGTTGAACCATACATTGATTGACAGCCATTGTGGCCACGTGATAAACATAGTTCCCGAGTAACATGTTCCACAATGTGTGTCGAACTGTTGGGTCTAAATCTGTGCTGGAAAGAAAAAAATTGATCAGATTTTGATAAACAAGAAGCCTAGCTGCTATAAGAGACCATATATGAACCACGTTACTCTCTAAGGTAGAAGTAGCTGTCTGAGCCTGCGTTTTGAGTGCATTACAGAGGGAAGGGAATCTATGAGGCTTGTGTTACGTAACGCTAAAATCTCTGGTGCGCGCTGATTTTTCGAAAATCTCAAGATGAAAAACCGATGTGAGGTGGCAACTTTTTATCCATAAATGCATCCCAAAATGCTAATTCGAGAGGGAGGTAACAGTAATTTTTGCAGGGGGGTGAATTAAATCTAACTTTAACGTGAGGTAAACATCTATTAAAATGGACTACATTTTGCCATTAGGAACTAAAATTTCTAGCCCATCACTCGTGTGCATAGGGAAACCAATGGTACGTACATCGTTTCTTAACTGAACCAGTTATTGTAGTTCCAAATTTTAAAATACAGCCTAAATCGAAGTAATTTAAGTTTGCGAAGACTCCATAAGAAATTCTTTTGGAAGAGATTGTTGAGAAGTGAAAACTACTACTCGATCTATTTATTCGTGCTCAACAAAGCGGGAGTTTCGTGATATGTGTAAATTATACATCAAAACTAAATGAGTTAGACAGAGCTGTTAATTCCTCGATCAGTGTCACAAATCGTATAACATATCTGATCGTAACTACATATCAGTATCGTTGAGTCAGAGGGTACCTAACTCATTATTAAAAAAAGCGCTGTAGTGGCGTTCCGAAAATATTCAATAGCGACTCCGTTCCGATTTACATTGGAATCAACGGGGCCGACCAGGGCCGGATTTACCTACTTGCCGCCCATGGGCCGCCTGTATTTTGCCGCCCCCTTCTCATTCAGTATTGAAACATCAATAAAAACCACCAAGTGAACGTGCCACCGGGGGAGGGGTGCATAAGACGCGTTTACTCGTGTTGAACACATGTTTTAGGAATGCCCTGTCAACACTACTAGCAAAAGTTAAGTTTCGTAAACCTATCTCTGTGTGGATAATGCCTTCCATTCATAAGAAATGAACGAAAAAATTATGAAAGAACAAACATGAATGTGGTTTAATGATTTTAATTTACACCGCTGCGCCGCGCAGACCGCACCGAGTTTGGCGCAATGCGTGAAGTATTCACGCAGTCTTGTAGGCGTCATGCGTTTCACGCTCACCGCACTGTGTTTGATGCAATGCGTGAAGTATTCTTGCAGTATTGTAGGCGCTAATATGTGTTACATGCCGATCGCCGCGCCGAGGGCTTCTCCTTTTCATCTCAAGTCCTCGTCATCATTGCTCTCTGCGCCGCGCCGTTCCAGGCCAAATTGTGTGTTTGGTTTCTCTCTTAACTCGACTAATTAAAGGTGCTGTCTCTATTGTATCACCGAAAGACGACAAAACTAGGAATTACTATACTCTCAGGAAATGAGAGATTTTATCGCCTTTTCTCGTTTGTAATTGTTTTGTCTAAATCCGATATTTTTTTATACCTACATTTAAACAAATTGCAAAATTTGCCGCCATGAGTCGCGGCCCATGTAGCCACCCCCTTAATCCGGCCCTGCATGGGGCCGACGAGCGGTTTTTCCCTGATATATCGAAATTACTAAAATGGATTTAGGTACTTTTTGACTCCAAGTATTGATATGATACACATAACTACCTTAAGGGTTCTTTTCCATCAAAATTTTAACTACAGTTATATTTCAGATGCTGGAAAAGCATTAATTTTGCTAGCAAAAGTAACTACCACTGATTAGCATTAGTTCAGAGTCTTACTTGAAAAATTCAGCGCGTGAAGTTTCGACTGCTCTGTCGTAAACTATTCCTAATCCACCCACTTTGACGATACCAATGATCAAGACTACGACGATCCCTCCCATCATGAGGAACATTTGCAAAGTATCTGCCCAAACCACCGCCTTCAATCCACCCTGCAAATAAACAATAGAAATTGTCTCAAAATTATCATTTGTTTCAAATTCTTGGAGATGACTTTTTATCAGATGTCTAGCAGTGGCGAGGCGTAAATGATCGATTATCGATATTTCCCCATTTGAAGCTATGGTAAAGAATCGATTATTAGGGTGTTCGTTGCAAGCACTCAATTTATCGATTCCTTCCCATAAGTTTTAATGGCAGATTGATCGATATATCTCAAAGCACGCCACGCCACTGATATATAGGATTTCAAATACTTATGATTCTATCTGAAGCGCTCATCCATAATGAGCTAATGCGGTTCTGCGGCCTGACTACTAAAAATTAATTTTTCGGCTACAGAATCAGTTGAGCTTGATCTTTGATTCATGCATTTGATAAGAAAAATTAATTCCTTATTATTTCAGCGGGTAAGCAACTATCACCACTCTAGATGTTGTGCCAAGTTAAAATCCTAGGTAGGGTGACCGTAAATGATTGTACCATACTTCTGTCGCTATTAGTTGGCATGGACGTGTCTTCTCTTTCTTATTTTCTTTTTTTCCTGGTGCTTCTTCTATCTTTGATTTCAGCTTGGAATTTTTATTTTTTACTATGGCATCGACTACGAAACTAAGGAATTCCTGTTTCATAAACTATGTCCATTTCGTGTTGTCTAAATATTGATGCATTTTTTTAAGCATCTAAACAATAAGATTTCAGATGAACCGATTGTCTGGTAAAAGTATGTCAAAAAATAGTGAGGATAATTATATTAATCTCACCAAACTTGTGTAGAAAATGCAGACGGAGCAAACGATCGGTGAAATTAGATGGAGATTAATGCCAGTTACTGAAAATAATAAAAAAAAAAACAGTTCGATTAATTACCAGCCTAATCGGCTAAAATAATACTGCCAATGTCAAGATAGACATCATAAGAAGACGCACATTTAACTGATGAGCAAGTAAATATGTTGATTTTTCCTCGAGTTATGCACTGATGGCTCCTAATGGACCTGTTTAAAAGATTTTTTATCCCCCTTCTCCATGTCGTCAAGAGTATGCAGAAAGCGTTGAATATTAAATGTATACCGTCAATCTTAAATCTTAAAAATTACATTAGGTTATGTCAACTCACATCTTAATCCACGTATTCCTCACAAAAAATCGGGGTTCCGCGTCATTTTCAGTCGTAATTTCCTTAAAATAAATGTGGCGTGTAATTCCGACTTTAGCGTGGCAGTGCAGGTGTAGTATGACGCGTGTCTACCCTAAATGTAGCCAAAGCGCCTTCAATTGTAGCGTATGCAACATACACAACCATGGAGCAGTAATAGTTGCGTGAGCAAGGCGTTGTCATTAGCGCGAGGCCCGTGACTCGTGGGTCTGTGCCTCTGAGCCCGTGACGTTCGCTTGTCAGAGTTGGAGGATTTGACGAGAGGATATCGATGGCAAATGAAGTAAGGCCACACTGAATTTCACTAATCGAGAAGCGATCCAATTGTTTCGATTTTATTTGAAGAATCACTGAATGAAGGCTTAGTGGAACCATTTACTGACACTTACTCACAATCCAGTAGCATCAGTTTAGCTGGAATTGAGGGATGCGCTATTCAACAATCAAGAAAGACAGTGGCGTGGCGTGTTTTGCGATAAATCGATTGATCCACCATTTAAACCTATGCAAAAGGATCGATAGACAGGGTGTTCGCAGCGAACACCATAATAATCGATTTTTTACCACGCCTCAAATGGGGGTAATATCTACAATCGATCATTCACGCCTCGCCACCGAAGGAAGATTACATGAGCATGAACCTGCAAAAATTAAACTTGCAGAAAATCAGTTGCTTACGGCTTCACAATAGTGGTGGTTCATGTTCATGCTGGCTTGAAAAATAAAAATTCAAGCAGTTTTCTCTTACAAATTTTCAAATAGTCTTCTTATTAGAAGTCTATTTGAGTGCATCCGTGTATTTGAATACCGATCGAATCGTCATTAGATTAAAATCAAATAATTACCTTTTTTTCTTACCTTGACTGAACGCCAACGCGGGAACATACACCACAATCGGAATGTACAGCATCTGAAAGCATGCACGAGGTAAAATTTCAAATGCAGTAATAAGGTTTTTTTCCCCTCTTTATTTCACAATCAATAAAACACATCGTAAAAGTTTGTCGCAGACAACATTTATTCTGGGAATGAGACGTAAAAATGCGCACTATTTTAAATTATAATCAGTAAATAATTTGTGCGAAGTTCAAAATATTATCGGTTTCAGATGGAAAATAATACTTAGAGGATTTTTTTTCTCAGAGATGAAAAACATGATTTTTTTGTCCTCGACCTAAATTAATTAAATTTTAAATCCAAGGGAACGTTATACATGGCTGTGATGTGCGAATCATGGAAGGGAAGGGATTTAATTTTGAATGTACTCACCATTTTTATCAAGAAGAGGCAGGTTCCAAAAAGTCGAACAGCCGGCCCGAATCTTCTATTCAAATACTGAAGGGAAAAATCATTGAATCAGTAGAAATAAAAAGAGTTACATGCTCACAGTGGATAGAATTCCAGTGAACAACAAGAAAATCACTCCATAAATTATACAGAATTTGATTGGTTGTAATGAGGTAATAAGGCTACTCTGTTTCATTCCAGGAAAATTGCTCAGTTTCAGTAGATACAAAAAACCCGTTCTCAGGCAATTTTGAAACGCTTCAATACTCGATTATTCAGCATTTCCAACATTGATGCGATAAGTACTTATATATATTGATAGAAAGTCCGGCCCTAGCCATGTGACGGATCTATCACGATCATTTCAGCTTCATGTTCATTTTTTTAAAATTCGGCTGAAGATGGGAGCTATTTTGCCCCGAAACGTCCCGTAAAATGTTTTAAACTTGTTTTAGCCTTGAGTCTGTACCTATTTTGTGTTTCCTGTTCATTCATAGAAATGTATATCTCAGACAAGTTTTAGATAAACCGCAACCTGCAACTAACGATCCTTTTTCCATGCCTCGAAGATTTCCAGAAATATGGTAGACCACAGCTGGAACATCCTACTTGACCACAAAATACTGTTCTTAAGATAACATGTCATGGATTTGTGCTTACCTGGTATATTTTTCGAAAGATATGTGCAATTTTTTATTCCTGTATTTTAACATAACCTAAAATTACCACATTAGAGGTGTTTCTTGTGAAGACATAATTCATCGTAGCCTTAATCAATAATGGTGGTATTTTTACTATTGGTGATGATTCCACTAACGTAGTGGTGAAAATACCATTTATGGTTAAGATTACCATTTATGGTTAAGATTACCATTTAAAAAGAGTTTCTTTGAGGTACCATTAAAATGATAAACTTAATCATAGTTTTTCTCACAGTAAATTGTGCCCGGCTTGGTGCTTCGATTTGTGCTGATTCACTCCGTTTTTAAGTACAATGTAACGACCAATTCTTCAATGTCGTTTTCTTTCCTCATAAAGGATTTTTCATGCACATCTCCATGTTTCATTTAAAGAGGAAGAAAATAAAAGATCAAATTGACTTTTATTCATACCTCATACGAGGAGGTGACTTGAAGCTTGAAGAACACTGGAAGGTAAACTATAACGATTGTGATGTTTGTGAGGATGTCAGAAATGACGCCCATGTACGCTTGAGACCCGTAGACGTAGATCTCAGCCGGTGTGCCAAGTAGCGTGATTCCCGAAATATAACTGCAAGTTAAATCAAATACACACTGAGGTAAAAGTTCAGTATAACAGATACCTAACTCCGGGTCAAGCTGGACACCGAACTTTTCCGATTCAAGTAACTGAAGTTTTCAGTTACAGAAGCCGAACTTAGCATCCTACAATTTGAAACTTTGGTTATCTGAACCGAAGTTCAACATCCGTTACCAAGCTTTTTCCCGCGCACACAATAATTAACTAACCATGAATAAAAAAATTATTAATATTGTCGTTTACTGACTTTTTCAAGTCACAAGAAATTAGATTTATTGATAATGGGATTTTTTATGTGTTTTCCCTTGTTTCTTTTGTGTGCCCCATCTAAATCTAGCAATGCCAAGCAGCAAAGGTCCGAAGATACAATTTCATGGTAAAAATTGTCATTTAATTTTATTAAAATTCAAAAATTCAATATTTTCATTTAAGAGTGCAGGGATTTTGCTCTTGCTTTCAAAGATGTTCAGGGCTTTTGATCTCGCGTTGCCACTTTTACGAAATATTGAAAAAGAAAAGCAGGGTGTGTACCTGGCAATGAGAGACATTGAGATTGGGAAAATTGGCATCGTTCTCCCACCCATCAAATATTCTGAGGTTGTGTCTTGTTTCTTCTTGCTGAAAAAGGCGAAATAGACCCCGATCGCCGAGGACAGGAGCAGCATCCCTCCGAACACGCACCAGTCAAACCAATCCAAATATTTCACCCCACTCATTGTTTGGCGTTGCTTTTAGAGCTTCTCCCTAAAAATTTCACCTTTACTTGGAGTCAATATTACCCGATAAAAATATGTTCTGTCTCACTCAGCTTGATAGATTATTCATTATAATGACAATTTCTGAAATTGATTCTTTGCTCTAGAATTTCACAGCAGTTATAATGATTTACTTAAAAATTAGATGGAAAAAATTAGAACATATTAGGTAAAGGTTTGAAATGAAAAATGGAAATGAGGGACTTGTAGTTCATTACATGACCATATCTAGCTATCACTATAATCGA
The DNA here is from genome assembly GCF_001854935.1 of Bemisia tabaci. Taxonomy (NCBI): domain Eukaryota; kingdom Metazoa; phylum Arthropoda; class Insecta; order Hemiptera; family Aleyrodidae; genus Bemisia; species Bemisia tabaci. The sequence continues at coordinate 2,943,005 of NW_017556656.1, forward strand.
ATCTTTAAAAATATGCCACTGAATATTATGCTATACTCTATGTTCATGCCACATACGGTTGAAAGAGGGGGACACAAATATAATGTAAATGATTTTTTACCACTACACCTGATTTTGAGTGTCGCACTGCTCAATGCAACACTGTAGTTGATGAAAATCAAAATTTTGTAGACGAAGACAATCAATACTTCTTTAAGTAATTTTTATATAGTGAAAAGTGGTAGTAAAATATGATTTTTTGAAAGTCATTCGATTCAGAAAACAACGCAGTCACGAGAAAATAATACAAAATTCAATAATGAAGAATTGCGGACGGACGTACAAATAATTCATATGATTTTTAAGTCATCGCTGAGCTGTGTCACTAAAGGGTGGTAATGTCTATGTGAGTGTTCTAAATAAACATAAATGTTAAAACACATAAATAGATTCAATAAAAATTAAAATAGCACACTATTCGATGAGTTTGTTACGATAAAACATGAAAATTGGGGCTTAAAAGTACTGGTGAAATTATAAAGTTCACTGGGTGAAAGTGACAAGTGTAAAAAGAAAGGCGTGAGAGACGTCGCTCGATGATTTTGAGAACACGAATTTCATGGCGATCAAAATCCGCGTTAGAGATCGGCGTGGAAGGCAACGTGCTACTGAAACTTAAGATGAGCCTTTGAGATGGTCGGCAAGAAAAAGCATGGGTGCCGAGTGAAATAGAAATTAGCAATATGGTCACACGATCACACGGTGCCTAAAATATGCGGGGACTCTATGTCAAATTCAAAACCACCCTGAGAAAAACTCATTCCTTTAATTCAGAATAAAATTACAAGTTTAAACGTTAGCATGTAAGTTCACCTTTTAAAGAGTTTTGCTTCTTTCAAGTAGAGTACACTTTTAGACCCATCTAGCATTTCCAAATGATAACTTTTTCAGTGAATTATTTGAATGTATTATTATTATTATTATTGAATATTATTGATAGCTCCGTAGAGCGTATTGCAGCAACAATATTTGAAGGCGTTTAAGTGCGTCACAGCAGTCTCCGTATTTTGGAACTTCAAAGGTGAGGACTTTGGATAAAATCCTGAAACTGATGAACGGACTTGACCGATCTTGTACTCAAAACGCAGTAAAATATCTTCTTCTCAGATTTTTTTTTTATTTCATTTAATTTTTTTTTACTTTATCTCGTTTTAATCTGTAAAACTGTTTTTTTTTGTATTTTTTTGTACTTTGTTACACACGATGGATTGACTAAAATTAATTCCATCCATGAATCTACCTAATTAAATTGAAGATTGTTAAACCACTTGAATTTTTAGATGTCTATGCGGAAAAACAGTTCCACTCTAATGATTAGTATATTTTACCGGTCGGCTGTGAAGTTTGAATGCACCGTTGTTCGTAGTACGTGCCACTTAATATTTTTCTCCACTTACTTTCATTATTTTGACTCCTTTTCCCCTCCTCCAATCCTACCTCATACATTACTTCGATATATCCAGCTTGAGGATTTCACCTAATCCAAAAAATGGGAAAAATTAAAGCACCATTTGTCAACCATGCGAGAGTTTCTAACTCCGGATATCTAAATTAAAGTCAAAGAAATACGGTTATCCAACGAGTAGCCGAGGGCCTTAATCAAGTCCAATAACGTGTCAGTCCGTCCACACTCTAGAATTGCACTTCTCGTAAATCGGGGTCCCAAAATAGGCACACTGAATGGTCACGTTTCAGTTAAACCTACATATTCACTTTGATCTACACCCAGTCTTAAATTTATTGATCCGCGACTCCAACAGCTGGAGTCGCGGATGGTGAGACAGCCTCCTTCAATTTGGGGAAAAAACCGCAGGCTTTTTTCAAACTAGGGAAAGTGTGACCTTGAAAAATTAAAACAATTCTCATTGCGATTGGCTCGAGCGACGTGTGCTATGTTTCAAATTGACTATTGAACAAGAGGTCTTCTGGTCTCGGGCTCAAAAATTGTTGAGAACGAATAGATTTGAGGGGCTTGGAATATATGGCGCAAAAGTGCAGTTTTTATTATTTCGAAAAAAAAAAAGAGTTTAAAGTTCTGCATTTTACTCAGACCTACAAAGTGCTTCGAATACCTTCAACATTTTCAAGTGTTTATCTTACGCCTTTATGAACGTCTAATGAAATTTTCAGCTATGTTGAGCTAAATGAAGGATAGCAGTTGGGCTTAAAGTGACGGTGGGTCGCGGTCACACTTATCCCGCATCCCTTCTAAACGAAAAATGCACTTATCCCATTCGCTGTTTTTTCCGCGTCAAATGACTTCAAAACATAATCGCTTGGTATTCCGATGGACCTTACCTTCAACTACCAAAAAACACGCACAACTCAATTTTGACCACAGACAGCCTTCTAAGCACACGATTTTATTTTTATTTTCATCCCTACTTTTTCAACACGAAAAAACACAAAATGGTGCGGATTTATGTTTCTCTTTCGCCTCTTATCTAATCTCTTCCTGTTTTTATCTACTGCACTTTTAGTGAGGTCTAGTCGTTTTCTTGTATCTGACCTTTTGTAATACCTACAAGCATAACGAGCAATGACACGCAGCTGGGCTCTAATCTCTAGTCTCGAATTTCTAAAAATATATACTTATGCGCCTTGTCTTCCAGGCCCCTTATTTGAAAGTTAATTGCTAACTTAAACTTAAACTTGCAGTAATTTGAAGATATGATGAGAGGCAGATGATGAGGTGCAGAGTACCTAGAGGGTGAACCAATCAGCATTCTGGCCTTGACGGACTGCATAGCTTCAGGAATGGATGTAGGTATGATTTGTGGTCCCACAGGCGCAGTTAGTGGCAGGGCTGGATTTTCCTACTTGCCGCTTATGAGCCGCCTGTAGGTATTTTGCCGCCCCCTTCTCATTCGTTTTGAAACATCAATAAAAACCACCAAGTGAACGTGCCAGCGGGGGAGGGGTGCATAAGACGCGTTCACTCGTGTTGAACACATTTTTTGGGAAAGCCCTGTCAACACTACTAGCAAAAGGTCACGGAACTTTGCGCGAAAGTCAAGTTTCGTAAACCTATCTCTAATGGACAAGGCCTTCCATTCATCAGGAATGAACGAAAAAATTATGAAAGAACACACACAAAATTTGTTTTAATGATTTTAACTTTCGCTGCCGCGCCGCGCCGACCGCACCGTGTTTGCCGCAACGCGTGAAGTATTCACGCAGTCTTGTAGGCGCTATGCGTTTCACACTGACCGCACTGTGTTTGGCGCAATGCGTGAAGTATTCATGCATTCTTGTAGGCGCTATCCGTTTCACGCTGCTGACCACAATAACTGTGACCGCACTGTGTTTGATGCAATGCGCGAAGTATTCGTGCAGTCTTGTAGGCGCTAATATGTGTTACATGCCGATTGCCGCGCCGAGGGCTTCTCCTTTTCATCTCAAGTCCTCGTTATCATTGCTCTCCGCGCCGCGTCGCTCCAAGCGTAATTGCGTGTTTGGTTTCTCTCTTAACTCGACTAATTAAAAGTGCTGTCTTTGGTATCATCGAAAGACGACAAAATTAGAAATTACTATACTCTCGGGAAATAAGAGGTTTTGTCGCCTTTACTCGTTTATAATTTTTTTTCTGAATCCGATTTTTTTACACCTACATTTAAAAAAAATCGCAATATTTGCCGCCCCCTAAATTTTCCGCCATGGACCGCGGTCCATGTGGCTACCCCCTTCATCCGGCCCTGGTTAGTGGTGTGGTTCTACTTCATGTGCAGTGTGCACCTCCTCGAGGAAGATAATCTAGTGGTGAACTGTCCCTGGTTGAGATGGAAAATTTCATGAAAAATTAGAATTTGAAATTTCAAGGATGAAATTTCACGTGAAATTTTAATAATTTGAAATTTCCAGCTGCTTTTTATGAAATCTCAGAGACTTGTTGAAACTTTAATGGAAAAATTACGTGAACTTTCGAGAGCGATCTGAGCCCTGGATGGTGGAGAGGAAGTTGCAGGATCCTTCTCAGAGAAAATGTTGACATTTTTAGATCCGTTGAACGCATTTTGAAGCATTTTTCGGCGCACAATATTAGGAAAACTAAGGGAGGCGAGCCAAGTTTAAACTTAACTGTAAATACCCGACTTGACTGTAACCCTATGAGGAACAGGGCATAATGACGGTGTAAGTCCGCAGTCACATAATATCTCGTTTGCGGTGTCTGAAAATCTCCGCCTCTATGTTATTTTTTTAAAGGAGAACTAATTGACATTATTCCTTGAAGTTTATGCAGAATTTTCATCGCAGAGAGAAAGAAAGTCATGGCAGTTTTAAAGAATTGCTGATGAGTATAGTTTTCCGTTTAAAAAATAAAGTATGACAGGAAGTCTGCGACGTCGCAAACCGAGTTAAGTGATTGCCGACTTACACCGTCGATAAACACTTTGTCCGAAAAAAAAATAAAAAGTTTATTTTGAGGGGAAACGAAAAAAAAAAACAACCCGAAAGTGAGGGCTTTTGGTGCGCATCAAGTGCGCCTACCACTAGAAACAATAACTCCCGGAAATTTCCTATAAATAGTTTTGAATGAGAGAGGGAAATTTGCAGAAATTTGCAGTTTCTCGGCAGTAGCAATTGAGATGTGAAAGTTTTGTATTGTAGAACTTTTAGTCAAATTTTCAAAAGAGAACTAACGAGAGAAAAATTATGTTATCTCCATACTGCACAGACAGTATCAAAATTATGGTAAAAAATCAACGAATAAATCCACGGGGGAAAAAACATGATAGAAGGAAAGGAAAAAAGAAAGAAAATGGTTTATCATATCAATACTATCCCGTGACATGTCTCATGAAATTTCACTCTTCTCATTTAATTTTCCCATCAGGCAATCTCGATTTGTCTCCTTTTTTCCATTTTTTTTTTTTTTTTTTTTGAACAGTTTTCATTTCGTGATATTTGCTGAAGGTGCGTGAATTCTTATTTGTTAAACTTTTACCTCGCCAATCCTCTAATACAGTACCCCAACTCGAAATTCTCATCGCGGCATCGCATGCACCTGTCGTGGTGCAAGCGCAAATTTAAATTTTCGCGCTACTTCGCCTGTGGCGCATGCGCGGTTAGTTTTGTTTTTGTTTACCTAGTACTTCACTTTTTAGGTTATGCATGAAAATGATAATGTATGTGGAGTGAACAGATTGGCCCAGATATTCCGGACCGAATTTCAAGTTCTTTTACGTTTTTTCTGCCTTAGGATTTTGTGAAGGATCAAGTGAAATCTCCAGTCGTTTACCGTTTTTCATTACTGTAAAAATGAAGTCCACACTACCGCCCAAATGTTTTCAATTAGCTGTGAATGAGTTTACTAGTCACTTGTTGGAGAAACGACTACTATTTTTTAAAGTCTCACCAGCTATTAATATGGGCAATTTTTGCTGAAACTATCATCTCTTAAAAAAATGGTTTCAACCTTGAAGAAAGATAACGAATCAATATGCCTTTCAGGTAGCAAGTCATGTGTTACAGATTCAGAGCACAAGCCTCCGCAAAAACTGACTGTATTCTTCCGGGAAAGTAGGAGCTTGACTCTTTACTGGTTTCTGGCTTTTTTTAGGATTCTACTGACTTTCATCCCGCAAAAAGGCTACATCCATCCTGATGAATTTTTTCAGACTACTGAAGTGGTTGCAGGTAACTTTCGTATTTTATGATGTTGAGAATGAAGAAATAAGTTGCATCTTTCGTTAACATCTTTCATACCTTTTCTACTATTCTCATTCGATCAAGGGTTTGAGGATACTCGAAAGGCACTTTGACTGAAAGATCAATCTGTCACCACACTCAACTTTCTGTCAAGTTAGCACTTAGCATACTTTGGATTGAAAGGTATGAGATTTAGAATAAAATCTTTCCTCTGAGATTAACTTCAGTAACATTTTCTAAAGAGGAAAGCTGCAAAAAATGCTCCAATGCCGATGTCATCTTGTACTTAGACATTGAAAATTGATAAAATAATGTTATCACATGGCATTTTTATTGGTCCAACTTTATCTAGAATCACATAGATCCAACCTTCTTTTAGAATTTTACTAACCCATTTGCCTTATTTGACGAGTATACTTGTCAGCGCGCGCCTGGGACATAGCTTAGTTGACGAGTTAATACACGCCATCTGTCAGCGTTGCTAAGCGATTGTGTCGGTCTAGTTTTCCCGTTTTCCAACAGATGGCGTCTCAAGCGTAGCAACGCCGACAGATGGTGCAAGTTAACTCCTAGTCTGCTGCTGACAAGTATACTCGTCATATGAGGCGAATGGGTTAATTGATTAAAGGAGCGTTGTCCAAATAAACTGCTTGGGACTGTTTGGAAATAGGACTACCTGATACCAAACATTTAGGATCGTTAGACTTTGGTGGACTCAATGGATGACTTTATTTTTACATATGAATGTGTAAAATTTCTACTCTATGCTTAATGGTCTGAAGAAGGTGATATATATCTTGTTGCGCATGCTGTTAGCATATCCTTTTTACTTTGTCAGCCGGAATAAATTTAATCCTCTTACCTTTATTCTTTCAGGAGATATTCTCAGCATTGAAGCTCAGATTCCATGGGAATTCAACTCAACGTTTCCTGTCAGAAATGTAGTTCTCCCGTATCTTGTGGTTGGCACTCCAATCTGGTTTTGGCAGTTGTTCCAAAATCTAGATTTAATTAGACCGATTTCCACGTACACACTGCTTGTTTTACCACGTCTAGTTTGCTGCCTAATATCATTTATTAATGACTATTCTTTGTACAGGTGAGGAGCATGTATTTCTAGTCTCATTACTTGAGGAGCAGAGATAAAACAATTTATTGTTTTATGTAGGTATATGAAGTCCCCTTTATATTCACACGAGAAAAGGAAACCCTCCAAATAGCTAAGTCAAAGCCAAAAATTGGTTTTATGAACTGAAATTCCCTCGAGATCTATTTATTTGAATCGCTGAAGATCAAAAGCTGCGATCTCCATCCTGACATTTTGGCTGAAGTTATAATGTTTAAAGAGGAGATATCAATAAGACTTTTTGTGTAAAATACGGTCATAATTTTCTTGCTAACATGTAGAAAATTCTTTTGAGGCAAACAGAAACTCACCCGCTCTCTTTATAATAAATTAAAATGATTCCTAAATTTTTAGTCAGTGCAATGTAGGTTTTAATCCTAGACGCCTCATTTATGAAACATGTTCCAATGACTTTTTGTCCTTGTTATTATTGGAGGTTCTCATGAGGCTTTCATAGTGACGTCTTTTGTGTATACTTTAGCTGGAAAAAGGGTAACTGTACCTCAGTAAGTTTCATTGTGAAAAAATCAAAAGAAATAACATCTTTATCTCCCTTGAAGTGATTTTATCGCAAAAATCTTTTACTTCTGCTGTTTGCCGGACATTTTTCACGATCATAAGTCCAAATAATATTTATTCATTTATTTTTTCCAGAATATGCCTTCTTGAAGATGAAGAATATCGCACTCGGTTATTAGCCTTTGCTAGCTCCTACGTCATAATTATCTATGCCACAAGAACATTTACTAATGCTTTTGAATTGGCGCTTGTGTCATTGATGCTGTATGTAGTCTCTGACTGTATCATCTGCTCTAACAAGGTAAATATCCTTAAGAATCAACAGCTGTACTTTGAATTTAATAACTCCTAGAGTAGTATTTTTGCTTTCCCTCCTAAAATTAAGAAGTTTTTGGTGATCCTAATGAAATTCTTAAAATGGACCCCACAAGCAACAATGGGTCACTAGACAAGGTACAAATTAAAATCCTCTATTCATGTTATTTCTCCTAAACTGCATGTTAAACATGATTTTCAGGAAATTTGAGGATTTGAGGATTTTCAGGAACAACAGGAAATTTGGAAATCCAGTTCTTGAGAAGATATAAGTGTTTATTATTGACATCAGTGAAATGTTGGAAATTCCTGAAAAATGAAAAATGAAATTCAGAAAATGCTGTTCCATTTGATCTGTTTCAAGTATATATATGAATAAGGTGTGTATGAGTTGGTTTTTCAGATGTGTAACAAAGTTCTACAAGAACGCCTACAGTTTTTTTTTTTGCTGAAATCGTAGATCTGTTAATCCTTTAGCACTGATTTCATGTCAACCCTCATCAGTTTCAGATTCATCATTAAAAATTAATATCATGCCTTTGTATATCAGAGATCCTTATTTACCTACCCAAGGAAAAAGAAAGTCTGCTAATGCTTCTTCTGAAGTTTGTAAAATCTGTACTATTTCAATCGCCTTTTCTTTCTGAATTTAGCTAATATTAAAAAAATTCTCTGCTTTTTGCTTCGTAGTGATTGATTATTTTTAGTTTTTTCATTTTCTTTACGAAAGTATTATTTTATTTTCCAGGTTTTGAAAGAGCAAGAAGAAATTGACAAGCAATATTCAACTGCCAAAGACATTAGACTGAGAGTAGAGCTCAGTCGTCGTAGAAAAAGGCTGCCCTCTCACTCACTGTCCCATTGCTTTACTATTGCAACTATCACTGTAATAGGAGTTTTCAACCGTCCAACATTCATTGGTTTTGCTTTTCCACCAATATTCTTCTGGCTTCAAAGAGGCCTTAACTCACTCGGATTTTCTCATTTCCACTTGCGGCTCTTTTTACTAGTGATCTCAAGTTTACCAGCCTTATTAATTTTTATTTTTGTTGATTCTATCTATTATGGTACGTTGAACACCTTAGACTTCGTCAAAAATGGACTCATGTTGCGGCAGTTTGTCGTGACACCATTTAATTTTATCCTGTATAACATAGACTCATCCAATTTATCAAATCATGGACTGCATCCCCGATTCACTCATCTGCTTGTCAATGTTCCTCTTCTATATGGAATTTTGGGCGCAACAACTCTGTTCTCTCTCCTCAACATATTTAAAAGGTATTATTTTGAGTGAAACTATTTCTTTAAGAAAGAAGAAAAAAAAGGAAAAGAAAGTGTCGCATCAGCTTTAGATTAGTGCCATACCTATTTTTAAGAGGAAAACAATTAAAAATTTTTGGTAGGCCATGCCAATTTATTGTGCATAGTTCAATGTCTCTTCCATTACTATAGTTCGCTTGCAATTTAATCTTTTTGTGAGAGTTGAGTTTTTGATGCAAAAAATATTGTCTACCCTAGCATTTTCTCACCCTAAAGAGAAACTATAGCTTAAATCTGAGCTGAGGTTTGAAGAATCCGTTAGTATAATTTAATTTTACCCTCCTTTTTTTTCTTCTTTTTTCATTTTCTTACAATGAATGACCTTTGAAGAAAATCAAAGAATCCATCTCGCCAAAAGCAACTCTTTCATGATTTTTAAAGCTGGACCATAGTTTCAAATATTCAACAGTCTTTCAATTGTACCAAAGAATGAACGGATTTTGTGTTGCACATCTCATGTCTAATTATAGCCATATTATAGCTGTCAAATCTCATAAAATTGTTGAGTTTCAATAGTGCGGTAACAAACATGCATTCTTGTCATCTTTCAATAAATTCAAGGTAATTGACATCAAATCCAGGAATGAAATCCGTATTGATAATTTCTAAATCCTCCATCCTTGTCTTAAAATGATGATGGAAGACTTTATCTTAAGCATTTTCACTATTTTAAAGGTATTTTTTATTGTCTTAACCATTTTTGAGGGAGTGTAATCAAGCAGTTTGATTTTTGTTGCAGTATCTTGACAAGGAAGTGGCACCATCTACCCCGGACAGACAATGTTTATGGTTTGATGCTGGCTTCAATATTGGTTCCAGTAGGCTTGCTCTCAATTTTTCCGCACCAAGAGCCGAGGTTTCTGCTTCCAGTTACAGTTCCTATAGTATTTTTGTATTCTTTCTGTATTCAAGAAAGGAGAAACGTATACGTCTCTGATGGAAGTGGACGCTTACGGCGTTTCAAAAATATCAAAGAGAAGAAGAATATCAGACAGATGTTCCGAGCGTCATGGTTCCTCTTCAACGCATGTTTCATTCTCTTTTACGGGTTCGTTCATCAGGGAGGCATTTATCCTCTGTTAGATCATCTGTCAAAGGAAGTGAAATCTAAGCCAAGACTTACTCACATTCATCTCGTTACCAGTCATATTTACTCATTGCCAGTATCGTTTCTTCAAATTGAAAGCTCAAAGAAGATCCATCAGTTGGAGAACAGCAAGCTAAGGTTCGTACAAGTTGAAATGATTTCAAATGTGTGATGTTTTTAATTCAAAGGAGATTAACTAAAAATTGCAGTATTCACATGTATCAGATGCATAGTGATGCTGAGTTTATTTCATCCCCCTTTCCTACTTTTAAAGTGCATTCTTGTAGCATTTTAGGGCGGACTTTCCTCGAAATTTAATTTAGATCAATATTTTCTGGTTCTGTGGATTGGAATAATATTTTGCATGAGGTTTTGAAAGCATGTGTGATGTGTTGAGTTCATCCCCAAAATTTCAGCTCAGCTTTATGATTTATTTACACAGAATCCATATTGCAATTTTAGTGACTCCTAAATGTTCTATGTATGCAATTCTCAGAGGATTAAATGATTTTGCGACTGCATTTATGATTAAAAAGCATTAGGAAATGCATGTTGTTTATTTTGCTTAGTTGTCAGATTTACCTTGTCAATCAAGCTGTGAATTGATTTTCTTTACACTTTATTATTTTTTTTTCAAGCTCTGTTTCTCAGTTAGATCTCTCCATGATACTGAAATAGGTCAAACCATGACAATTTGTCATCAATAATAGGAGGTTAATATTTGGTTTTAGTGTCTGATGTTTTTTCAGAGATTGCACAGACTTTGCTATTCCAAAGAGAGCCACATGAAAACGGTCCAACAAAATTTCTGATTTGAAAGTATTCACAGCCGTGGGCTCCAGGCTCCGGCCAAGCAGTTTGACTTTACTTTACCCTTTAACGTTCGTCTTGTGATCTAATCACATGATGTTTCTCATCTTTTTATTCTAAACGGAAGTATAGATAAAGGAAATCACTGAAGTACCCTCTTGAATTTAGTAAACGAAACATGCATGGTTGATAGTTGCCTACATAGCAAAGAAAATTCATAATGGAGAAAAAAAAAAAAAAGTAGGATGGATTATGGAATCTGGCTGTGGCAGATGTGTTTTTCTGAGAGAGAGAATGCAGCCTGCCTCTCAATAGTGGAGTAAACAAAATATTGCGCAGTAGCTGCTCCTTTGTTGTTTTTACTCAAGATGTTAATCAAAACAAGATTATGCAACCGAATAAACATAAATTGAGATAAATCGTCATCATTCAACCTACGCTCCAGAAGATACCAGCTTCTTCAAGAAGAAAATTTTTACTGAGGCTGGAACACTTTTTAAAGAGGTTATCTGTGATGTAGTAATAGTAAGATAATCGTAAAAAAGATTAAAGGGATTAGGATCAAGTTAGCTGTTTATGCTATGCAACAAATTAAATGGTGACGTAAGCCCTGGCTAATTGTAAGCTTTTTCATACTTTCTGCATAATATGATGCAGTAAAAAAAATTAAAATTTTTTAGGAGTTTACTTCGTACTCTGCAGAAAATTTACTGAAATTTGCAAGAAATTCCACTCAACCCCTTTCATGTAGAAAATGAAACAGTCCCATCAAATTTGCCAATAGTTGATGTGGCTTGGTTCCTTTCTGCTTAATACGGTCCTATCGCTGGTTTAGTATCACAGGATTTCATCTAGACCTTACTTTCCTTTGATCTTTGCAGATTATCCCAATTTTTAAAAGCTTTTTACAGAAACTCAGCAATTTTTTTTAAAATGATTTTTCCCTGAGTCTCAGCATCTAGTTTTTCAATGTTATAATTATGGCGCTTATAATTTGGTTTGGTGCAATGTTCATAGTGGTATTCGTTTATAAGAATAGGCCCAGCTATGCCATGGCACATCCGCAAATTTGAGCGCTAAATCGGCCTGATTTATTGATGAAAACTAACTAACTAACTCGCTGCTTCTATAGCCCTTCCTTGCGCTCTGTGTCACCCAACTGCCACTACTAGCGATCCCACCAGAGCTCCTTCCGCCAAAAATACATGGAAAATACTTATGAAAAACGTAATATTTCTTAAAGTTAAAATTTTACTGCTGTAAACATTGACGTTTCCACTCTCATTTATTTTAAACGCGTTCACAGTATATTCTCCAGAGCACCGAAGAGAGTTCTGATAAACCCCAGACTTTCACCATCTGGCGCATCCACAAAAGATCCTTTTGCTTATGAAAATCCATACTCTTTCGCGAAGAATTCATCGTATTAGAGAGTTGACTTTGTCGAAGAGAAGAGGGAGGAGAGACAAGAGACATTCTCATCCTTATGCATAGTTGTGTGGGTGGAAGAGGAAGCTTAAAGTGACTATGATGTAAGATGATGTAACAGGTTGCATGATGATTGTGCATGACCTCTTTGTTGCTGTCACTTTCGTCTTTGAAAGCGCAGTTGAACTTTGATCGTTTGTGTTTTGTCTCAAAATCCTCTATTTAAGCACCACTTGAGACATATTTTACGAGAGAAGCACCTGTCACCCGGGGAATAGAGAAATTGAGGCAAAATCTCGGATTGCAATAAAAAATAAAAAGTGTTATCAGACAGGAGGGGGCTGTTAGTTGGATATTATTTTTACTTATCAGTTATGTATCCTATTTTTGTTTCCACAACTCGAGTACCCTACTAAAAATATTCTTTAAAAAAGCTGAGGCAAATAACCTTTCAAAAATAAGGGATGTAGGTAGTTGAAAAACTTTCAAATTTGATCAATTTCAGTTGGCCATCAGAAGACAAAAAGAAAACAATCTTACTGAATAGGAATACACACATGTAATTGTAAAAGCTGTTTTACTTCCACTTTCTTAGTTCTTTTTAGGTACTTTGTATTGGTTTTAAAGTAGCACTGTCAATAAAAAGAAGTAAAGATGAAAGGCTTTTCTTTAATGTCTAAAACAAAAATGGTTTCTTTGAAAATTTGCCCTTAAGGATTGTGGATCCTAAGGTCTACCCCTATGGACTCTGGTTTTATCTCGGAAATCATTAAAATTTGAATTAACTGAGCTATAGTCTGCAATTATGAAGTATTTTTTCGGGCTTATCCATAAAAGCACCTTCTATTGAAGGGAACAAATGGCTCATAAGCTGTTCTTAAAATTTGCCGGAAACAGTAGTTCTCAATTGCAAAATGTGGTCCAACGGTCCCTATGAAACTCTGAGAAAAGCAGTTGAGGCCTCTGTAATAGTTTCGCATCCATCATTTTATCAATTTTATCTTCCCGCCACAAATACGTTTTCGAAGCACCTAGTCGTCGAAAATCAAGAGTTAAGGAACTAATTGAGAGGTTCTTGTGAATGCTTCGTGATTTTTACCATCATACCATTGATCAGTGATAAAGTCGTGTACTTGAAATGTTTTTAGCATCTCTTGGTTTGCAGTATGTACACAGTTTCATACTTAGTTGCTATCTAAAACCTAACTTGGAAGAGTAAACTCTTGCAACTTTGTTAAAATTGACGTCTGTCTTTTTTATCGTATATCAAGCTTCATTTTTTGCCTTCTTTTTTTCTTTGTATAAAAAGGGGGAAAGAATCTTACCTCTTCAATTTTGCCTCCTTCACTCACCCATAACCGCAAGTGTGGGCAAAGCATTTTTTGTGGGTGTGTCTGCTCGGAAAAGTCCTGAGTTGGCCCGGGAGCTCTAATGAGTACCACCCCTTGCCTCATTGCGATAGTGAATGAAGTCCCTGAGGCCTCCTCTACAAGTTTTGAACACATTTCATCTTAGTCTTTAAAATCCCAAACAAAGATTATTTTTTTAAGGAAACACTTTGCTCAGATTATTGACCACTTTATTCATTTTTCATAAGGAAATTTCTAATTGTTTATATTCATTTTTTTCCTTTAAATTTTCTTATTATTTTTTAAAACTATAAATGATAACATAACATACGAAACATATTTGATGTAAATGAAAGTGTATTTATTGAAGTTCAAAACCATACAATTTTGGTCCAGAGAAATAGTGATCTGAGGAAAAATAAAACATGTTAGTTTCTCTGAAATGAATTTGCATCTGTGACAGGTCCATTTTGAATGGAGCTCAAAATTTTTGGGTGTGCCTTAGCGCACCTTGGCCTACCTACTCTTGCGAATGCCTCTACCTATAACTCATTCAACTTTGAAATTTATAAGGTTTTTTTGATAATTTTGTTTATTTGTTGCAGGTATGTCAAAACAAAAGATTTTCATTTGTACGAACTTGGCTCGATTGAAAAAGCTGAAGTTCCATATGTATTAGAGAGCATCATAATGAAGGCTGAGTCAGAGAAAGCAAAGAAGCACTTTAAATACAAAGTATATTATTCTTTACCATATAGTAAATTACACGAATTGAATACAATTTTGCATGGCCACAATCTGACATTTACTATAGATTTTTCAAGTTCTTTTCATATTTCAACTGAGGCAATGCCTCAATTGAAAACAAACCATAAATGTTTGACATTTCCAAAAGTGCAGACATGGCTTCATTCATTCAAACATGGCGTGCTTAACTCCAGTCTGTCAGAAAATGTTTTCTCTTACTTTATGGATAATGTTTATGAGTGTTACTCTGTGATTCAAGACTTGAATAAGCAGTTTGGGCTGGTTCTGATTCAAGTTTCAAAGCACTTACACGCGTAAGAGTCTTATAGTGAAAAAGAAATTAGCTATATTTTCCAGAGAGGGATTTAAGTAAATTTGAGTTTTCTTAGTCACAAACGAACTGATAGTATATCATGTGCAGAGCTAATTTAATGAATTCCTACCCACAAATCATGCCAAATTTACCAATTCACTTGAAAGTTATACCCATTTTTTCAGGAAAATTATTTCATCCTGTGGTTGATGTTTCAAATTTTTAAAAATTATTATTTTTGCCAGTAAAAATAGCAAATTTAACATCTTTAGCTGCGGCCCCATTGATCCATTTCCCCTTAAAGACTTTTCCCCTTGGCGTCCTTCTCTGATCGTTTGTTTCATGTTCAGAAGCAAACTGTTCCTTTAATTTTTTCTGCAGCCTTGTCTTATTTGGTACTATCTATATATTTAAATTACAAATCTTTCCCGGTATTTCTCAGGCTCAAGTTTCCTTTTCAATACAAAGCTTTTGTTGAGTACATCTGGGAGGTGCTGTTTCTTGGAGACCTCTGAAATAGGATCAAATTTTGGGAACGAATCAATGGAAGATATTTTTTTAATTTCCATCAACTTATTTTTCCCATATTTTTTAGGGGAGGTTTCGTGAAGACTAATTTTTACTTAAAAAATTGACGCATCCCCTCCTCTGCAGTACTACTACTATGTATCCAAATATTCTCGGCAGGACCCCCTCCCTTCCCCCATAATGTTTTTCATTTTTCTTAATATTTTATTAGGCACCGATCTTGAAAACTTCTGTCCAGCTTTGATATGCTTTCCTAAAGGATCAGACTTGCTAGCATTTTTCTACTGTTTTGTTATTATTGTTGTTATTTTTACTTTAATCTCTCATGATTTTTTTAGTTTTTTAAATATCGTTTATTGTAACTTTGTTTGCTTGTGTATTGTTTCTGTGAGTTTTGTTTGTTTAAACTGAGCCAATTTTGAATTTTTTTTATTCTGGATCATAAAAAGTTTCTCTGTAATAGTTCTAGTATTCCTCCATTTTGACACATTTCATTGGGCAGCTGTAATAATGTTCCATTTAACAAATTGCCTCAGGTTTTATTTTGGGCAGAAAACTGGATAGGAAAGTGAAAGTAACAAAGACTAATAGTTTTGTCACAGAAGTTCCTTACCGCCATATTGCATATTTTGGGTCATGTCGGTATTTTTCCTTGATTTTTATGATTAATTTTTTTTCTTTAAAAGTTAAAGACTGGATAAATTTTCACTTTTCCTTGAATTAGAAGACTGAGTTTGGCAAGCAACACAGAAGGAAAGTTTCAAATGAGTTTTGTTTTCATAGTAAATTATAGGATTTGAATGCAGGTTCAAATTTTTCTGTGCGGAAACTTAGCCGTAATCTGGCATTAAGTTACAAGAATCATCTTTATCAGAGGCCCTAGGTATTCTTTTGTTAATTCTGTGTAAGATGAATGTTAAAAGTGAAAATTAAGGGATCCTTTTTTTGATGAATAATGAATATGTTAGGTTCAATCATCTAAGTTAAGTCACTTTTATTTAAAGAAATGTGAATACCAAGTAGCAGCTGTGTGCACTTTTGAATGATATCAGTTTGCTTTGATTTTGTGTTCTTTTCAGGACATTTCACCAACTTTTCGCTGTCTTTTAATGCAAGTATTATCCACTAATTCTAGCTCAATTTTTCTTACTTACCCTTAATCCTTGCGTAGATATAAACGTACACACATCCTTTCGAATATTGATACCAAGTGTACCAGGTGAAGTTCACAAAATTGCGTAATTTTTCATTCGATGACCGCTAATTAGATATCAGAAGAATTCATACGCTTTCCTCATCTACGCTGTTTCACATTCCTTTTATTATGATTTTTTATCTAAATGATTTTTTAGTTCTCCAACCAACCTGCGTATGTAGGCATCATAAGTCTCACATTTTCAAGATACAGTTCTTTCTCTTTTTTTTGCAAAACGTGTAATTTGATGTCGTACTACATTTCAGATCATGAATTGTCACTTTTAAAAGTTTAATGTGTTGGTGAAAGCAGAATCTGAACTCAAGAAATGAACCGCTCATTTCAATAATTTTTGCTTTGCATGAGTTAGAGATTTAATCGTTTTGTATCTAGTCATAAATATATTTGTGACACAAATTTTTATAATAAACCGATTTTTTTAATTTGTTTAAAGCTTGCATTTTTTCATTTATATTTTGTCGTCGTAGTAGTTTGTAAAATGTATTTGGCTCCAAAGCATCTAATGGCTATAAGGCACCTGAAGTGCCCTCTCAATAATAATGTCAAGTAAACTTTGTTATTTCTTCATCCTATAAGCTTTGATAACTACCTTAAATTTCCACATTAATTTACTAAAAACTTTTAGTCATGTCCTTCCAGGTTGAACAATTTCAACGAATTGGTAGGCAAAATGACCTGACTTACATAAGCTTTGTGATTCAATTGTTTTTATAGGCAAAGCCTCTGAAAAACAAGACACAGATCAAGTAGAAAATTGGTAGAGAAAACGAGTACAATCATTAGGAAATCTAAGTATTCAATTGAATTTTTTGAGAAACTTAATTTATCTAATTTTTTTTAAAGTTAGTATCATTCTGTTAAATATCTATTTCCCAATAAAGAATTCTTTAAGAAATAATCAACACAATTTTTCTCTTCAAATCCTGGTTGATATCCGTGCTGGTCTTTTTTAAAGAATGGTTGTTAGGGGAAATTTTAACCCTTAGATGCCCAAGCGGGGTCAAATTGACCAGAGGCTCACTAAAAACCCGCGAGTTGTACATAAAAGCGCTAGATATTGGTCTACAAATACATCGTAAAAAAGGAATTGGGCATCAAACTGAAAAAAAGAAGAAAAAACCGAGAGTCAGGGTAATTTTTGACAACTACCTCTAAAAGTCCTAAGCCGGGTCAAATTAACTCAAATATTTTTTTTGGGGGAGTTTTGAGGCTGGTGCATTTGAAACTTAGATGTAGGTCTACAAATACATCCTAAAAAGAATCGTACATTAAATTAAAAGAAAAAGAAAATATCGAGGGTCGACGATACAGCCGAAGATAGGAGAGACGCAATACAGCCTCATTTTCTTAATTTATTCCCGAATCTAAGCGATTGGCAGCCTAGAGGAGAGCATTGCGAGTTTACGCCTCGTGCCATCGCCCCTTCAATTTTGCAGATGCAACACGTCATACATCAAAAACGAATATTTGTGTATCTGCACTGTTATCAACGCGTGTTCAGGTGCTTTTTATTTTTGAAATTTCAGCAAAGTTAAGGTTATGCCTACTCAAAATATGCTATGATGTGCCCAAATCAGGAATCATTTTGAAAAAAGAAAGAAAGAAACAAGCATTCTTAACACACCAGTGTCGAAGAGCTCGCCCACATGAGGGTCTATAATAGCTGGAGATACATTGATTTTGAAAATTAACAGAAAATAATAGTACATATCTTGATTGGAAGGATATATACTTTTGGAAAAGGCAATATAGCACTTTAGGCTTACTCCGCAGTCTGGGATTTTGAAATTTTGAAAAATTGACTGAACATTTGGGTACTCCATCTAAATAAACTTGCTGATATCGAGTTACACCAAAATTGATCGAACAGAAACCGAGATAGTATTACGTACCAACCGGACCTACGAAGTGATAAAAATTCACGGAGAACTTCAAGAAAAACAATATGCTGGGTCCAATTGTAAAAATAACACATACAAATTAAATCCGGAACGTCGGAAGACATTTCATCTGTGCCGTAATAATTGAATATGCCCGAGTTTTATCAATCTGATCGGTCACAAAGTTCGGGAACCGCTCGAAACAGTCAGGTTGGGTTAAGTTAGGTCACGCAACTAAACTAACTCTCCGGCAAAGCTGGAAGTATCACTCGATTTGAAGGCGCCCCAGTCCTGAATTTTTACACGCTATTTTTAAAACTTCGATCAATAGAACTTTTTAGGCTCTGTATCTCTTTCGTGCAAAGGATAAATAGTAAGAACGTGACATCCAGACTTGACAATCACGTGACAAAACTCTAATATCCTGTTAAGAATATCTAAAATGTCGCGCTACAGAACCCTTAGCTGTAAATTAATTTGGAAACTTGGATATGACTTTCGATCGGTCAAACCCTACAATTTTTGCTCAAGACGTAATCAAATTGGACGTATTTATGCTAAAAGGAACTATATGCATAGGTTTTGCGTACGACATAGTTCCTTTTAGCATAAATATAGTTCAATTGTGTGGAGGTGCAGCGAACAATCGCGGAAGATCTTAATGCTACCCATGTCGACTGAAGCTATTTGCGTGCATGTGCTCTCTTACTCGCAAGATTGCATAGTAAAATTGCAAGTTGCTAAGATTATGAGCCCTTCATCTTATATCCGAGGGAATATTTTTGTATTCTCTTTGTTTTATGCACATGTTCGGGCACATGTGTGTGCACTCCAATATTTTCAAGACCCTTGATATTTTGGCCAGTTTCAACCGGAACGACTCTTCAAAACGGTTCAAATAAAACTGGATTAAGATTAGACCATGAAAAGGTCCTGAAGTGCAAGGAGAGAGTGGCTGCAATACCGCTGTAGAGAAAAAGATTTACCAATAAGGTGACATTTATCATGCTTGTCTCGTATGTTTTCTCGCAATCTAATGTCAGCCAATTTTTCACCACGTGATTTTATCATCATACTAGACGCAGCCCTTACTTTAGGAAGGGAAAGAGCAGAACATAATATAATTTTCTCCAGTATATTTTTTCTGTGCTACAGTTTTACCATCGCCCCAGGAAAATCATCTAGGAAAACCTAGGAAATCATACGCTCGTCTTTCAGCTCATGATGTTAAAGATTTCCTGTCGCTCCCCATTTTTTGAAAAAAAAAAAAAAAAAAAGTTCATCGTTTTTGTTCTAAATTCTGTGCCATTCTTCAGGACTGCTCTTTAAAAATTTCGCACTTATGCCAAAATTCGTTTTCCCACGGGAAAAAAATCCAATCAAAGCAGGACGCCGTATTAAAATACGTTAAAGGAAACGTTACGTATGCTTAAATGCCTAATATTTCACGACTTCAAGGGCCGGCAACGTTGTAACATATTTTAAAAAATTCATTTCTCGAGAAACTGACAACGTCTCGATAAAAATCAATTATGGTTCTTTTCATCAGCACAATGGATAACGGCGCGCTGAAATTAAGTTAAGATGTAAGAGAAATAATCAAAGCTTCAGTTAGTGTCGCGTTCTCGCGCTGAACGGGTACAAATCGATTTTCATTGCAACGCCTGGATGCAACTGTACGTGTTGCATACACACGAAAGTGAAGGCGTTTTGACTTCAGATACTGAATGGCTCACTAACGGCACCTAATGGAGCGAGTCAATGAGAGGAGTCGGACAAAATGTGGAAACATTATATCGACTGCATTTTGTAATTCGGAACTACAATTTCTGGCTCCGGATGAGCCAGGATAGTCAAAACGCCTTCATTTTCGCTAGTATGCAACACGGATCAGACATCCATGGAGCCCGAATAGTCTGTTGTATCCAGGCTCATAATGAAATTCGATTGGTATTAGTATCCGTCGCATGCGACACTAACCGAAGCTTTGAAAGTTTCTCTTGCATCTTAACTTGATTACAGCGTTGCCTATTGTACCAATAAAGTAAACTATTACTGATTCTTATTGCGACATTGTCAATTTTCTGAATAGTGCTTTAGTGACATTAGGGGATGCATCCACAAAAGTGATTGTTACCTACGCACAAATCGATGAAGAAAATCTCACCTCTTTGTATCAATAATAGGATCCGGCAATAATTTTAATATCTCGGAACACTGAAAATGGTTGCATTCACATCAATCAAATCGGCTCATTAATTGATGAATCAACATTGGATTTTTTGTGCACTTGCACTTGAATGGTACGATGGGAACTTCTGGATGTAACCGGTCAGCCAGTTCGTATCGATAAAAGAAATTATGAGTGGTTGCATTGCTATTCATTCCTTAGACTCGTTTTCAGGTGGTTTTCTGAGGGGCCCAGAGTCCTCAAATTAATCTCATGGGTAGTCATTAAAAAGCACATTCAAGTGTTGTTAACGCGGAAAATTATTTAATAATAGATGTCCACAAATATGATTCGGAAGTATCGGTAAAACGATTAAGGACTGTATTGAACGTCTTGGATTACATTTTTTTGTAATCAAGTTTTTGGTCCAAAACTCTTCGATCTATGCACGAAAATGGATGAAACATGCCTCAGCAAGTCTGCCTAGTTTTATTGTGGAGAGTTGGTTATCAATTCCAAAAGGGGCACTCAAATTGCCATATTTTCACCTTCCAAACGAGCAACATATTTTAAAATTTCGTATTTTTGTATAAATTTCATATTTTTAGAATTTTCCTAAAATATGTCAGCTAAGCTAAAGCTTTTGGACTCATACTTAAATCATGAACTATCTAATTCTCTTATCTTAATTAGATATACATAAAGTTCTTTATAATTTATTTGATTTCTGGCTTTTGGCTTTGTAGTAAATTTTCCACATATGGTGAGATCAGTTCGACCGCGATGGGTGCTTAATTGTTGCACGGAAATTTTTTTTCATTTTTTTTTAAAAAAATGCTATGGTTAAATTTTAATGATAAAGATAAGCACAAAAAACGCTTCAAAAATTTTTTTCATCCCTTCTCTAAAATACTGTAGGGGTAGGAAAAGTGGTAGAACTGTCATACCACCGCACACTCACCTTCCAGGTTTGTCATTGTGCGGTGGTATAATTGTGATACCACTTTGCTGACCACATTGGATTTTAATATATAGAGTACATTTGTATGTATGTATGATTTCAACTTTCTAATTTTAGTGATATCGATTATCACATATCGACGGTGAAACTACCAAACCACGTATCTCGTTTGCGGTGTTTAAAAATCTACGCTCACATTTTATTTTTTTGAAGTAGACCAAATCAATATCATTCCTTGAAATTTTCACGGAATTTTCTCCGCACAAAGAGGAAAAATCACAGAAATTTTCAAGACTGTATGTTAAGTAGTTTTTCATTTAAAAAATAAAGTATGACAGGAAGTCTGCGACGTCGCAAACCGAGATACGTGGTTTGGTAGTTTCACCGTCGATATATCATTTTTGGGTCAAGTATAGGTGGGGGGGTTCCAGCGAGTGGAGAACGGCAGTCAAGATGAAAATAAATAAATAAAAAAAGTCAAAATTTAAATTTCAAACACAAGCAAAATTTTTTTTAAATTAATACGAAAAAGGTCAAAATCCAAAAACTTTGTGACTACACAGAATTAGGGTGGAAGGAATGGGGGAAAAGAAGAAAAAGAAAGGGGGTGTATAATTCTAAGTTCTAGGGGAAAATTATGTTTTTGTGGGAGGGGGGGGAGGAAAAAACTAAAGAATATTTGTGGTCAATAAAGAGTGGCATGTGCGGTATCATTTTCTGGGTCATTTTGGTAGTAGATTTAATGTATGAAGTCAAAACAGCCCCCCCCCCTCCACAGTCAAAGATACTGCCCCGAATTCAAGATGTCTGACTTTGAAAGGCAGGAGGGGGCATTTTGTAAATTTTTACGTGATTAGGCAAGTGAGATGTCAATTCTTATGAAATTTTGGTCCAAAATTTCATATAAGGATTCAAAATTTCATATAAGAAGTCATAATAGCCCCCCGGTTAACGAAAAAGCCCCAAATCAAAGATGGCGACTAAATTTGAAAGGCAGGATGGTGCATTTTTTTAAAAATTTTACGTTATTGGGCAAGTGAGGTATCAATTCTGATGTAAATTTGGTCGNACGAACTTGTTACCCGTGAGAAAACAAAGGTCGGGAGTCGGTAGAAAAACTGGCCGCGGCGACGAAAAAAACAATCCTTAATGACAATATTAAAAATTGACGCGGTTTTTTTGTTTTTCGGCGAGGACGCGGCTCGCATGAAGGATCCTTAATTAGGACCCGTGAGGAAGAACCTGTACGGGATTAGACTCGGCCGGAAAAAAACAGCTTTGTTTCAACGAACGCCACCCACCGAAAAAATAGCGACGCACTTGCAGCGAGGACTTGTTCATCCCCTAAGTTTATCGGATTCTCACGAGATCGTCCGGTTTTTATGCCGGTTCCTTTTTTGCCCGTCGGAATGAAGCGAAAAAAGAGACGGAAAAAAAGGCGACCCTTCGCGTCGGGCTCAAAGGGTTGCGAATCCTGTGGGAAGGGTTGGTTTTTTTCTTCCTCCCTCCTGTTTTTTCGGCGCCGGCTACCCCCCGGCCGGCTAGCTCTCACCCCTCGGAGCGGGTTCGCCAATGAGGTGCCGCCGTTTTGCCGCCCTTCATTTTGGGTCGTCCTCACCCCGCCTTTTTCTCTTCCTCAGGGGTGGATTCGTATTTCGTTTCGCGGCGCTAGGTCTCCTTATTTATTTGCTATTGTGAAGCCCCCTCTCCTGGCCACTACACAGCCCAGACCCTGCATCCGCGACATCCAAGCGCAGCTTCGTGGCATTAATCAATGCTCAAAAATTTGAGAATCGCGGGCTCAACTAGAGCTGATTAACTATCGGTTGCCGCGAAAATCATGAAAACCGGTTTGACGACTCCATAGGTTTAAATGTGATAAAGATGGAACTTTTAAGAGTCGGAGAGTTTGTATGGATAGCTCGAGTCAAGAAATACGGAACGTTGAACATATTTAATCAAGTTTAATTTTTTGAAAAGAAAAACAAACAAATTACGCCCCGTGAGACCATTAATGAGTATGTAACAACGCAACGCTTTAGGGTGGAGGAAAGTCTGAGCCTGCAGTATGGGTGCGTTACAAGAGGAAGAGGGAAGTTCAGGGCTGCGTTATGTAACAATACAATGGGCGCGTCGCGCTGATTTTTCAAAAATTTTACGTAAAAAGTCAACAGGAGGTGGCAATTTTTAATTCAAAATCCATCACAAAACGATTTAAGGGGGGGGGG
>NW_017556656.1:2966836-3030670 GCF_001854935.1 Bemisia tabaci
AAAAAAAAAAAAAAAAAAAAAAAAAAAAAAAAAAAAAAAAAAAAAAAAAAATCATAATGGTCCGAAAGCCAGACGATATTTTGTGGTAAACTGATGACACAAGTTTTGACCACTTTAATAAATAGCTTTACATGGAATTGGCATGGAAAATGGTCGTCTACCACGTTGTAGCGTGTGCCGTTACGTGGCAGACAATCATTTCCCGTGTCAGCGTATGTAAGGCCTTTGATTTAAGTGGTCAAAACTTGCGTCACGAATTTGTCACTAAATATAGTCCAGCTCTCGCACTATAAGAGGAAAACACTATTCAAGACTTGAAATTTATTGAAGACAATTATTTGTAAAGAGGGGCTTTGATAATTTTACATTTTTTAAACAAGTTGAAGAGAAATTTAAATTGTCCTGAGGAATTGACCGACCCGGCAGCTAATTTTTCACGCTTTTCTTTTGCGTTAGCCCTTAAGAAACGTCAAAGAAACCTGACAAGGCATAGTCCAAATTGCAGCAAATCGAAATTCCTCTTTGCCTGAATTGAAAGAGTGAACAGAGGATACAGGGCCGGATTAAGGGGGTGGCCGCGAGGGCCGCGGCTCATGGCGGCAAATCTAGAGGGCGGCAAATCTAGAGGGCGGCAAATCTAGAGGGCGGCAAAATTTGCAATTTTTTTAAATGTAGGTATAAAAAAATATCGGATTTAGAAAAAAAAAATTACTAACGAGAAAAGGCGACATAATCTCTCTCTTCCTAAGAGTGTAGTAATTTTTAATTTTGTCGTCTTTCAGTGATACAAGAGACAGCACCTTTAATTAGTCGAGTTAAGAGAGAAACCAAACACGCAATTTGGCCTGGAACGGCGCGGCGTAGAGAGCAATGATGACGAGGACTTGAGATGAAAAGGAGAAGCCATCGGCGCGGCGATCGGCATGTAACACTTATCAGCGCCTACAAGACTGCACGAACACTTCACGCATTGCATCAAACACAGTGCGGTCAGCGTGAAACGGATAGCGCCTACAAGAATGCATGAATACTTCGTGCATTGCGCCAAACACAGTGCGGTCAGCGTGAAACGCATGGCGCCTACAAGATTGCGTGAATACTTCACGCATTGCGTCAAACACGGTGCGGTCTGCGCGGCGCGGCGGCGGAAGTTATAATAATTAAACCACATTCATGTTTGTTCTTTCATAATTTTTTCGTTCATTTCTTATGAATGGAAGGCCTTGTTCACACAGAGATAGGTTTACAAAACTTAACTTTTGCTACTAGTGTTGACAGGGCATCCCCAAAAAATGTGCTCAACACGACTAAACGCGTCTTATGCACCCCTCCCCCGCTGACAAGTTGACTTGATGGTTTTCATTGATGTTTCAATACGAATGAGAAGGGGGCAGCAAAATACAGGCGGCCCATGGGCGGCAAGTGGGTAAATCCGGCCCTGAGAGGATACACACATACATAGAAGCCGTTTTTACAGCGATCTTTGGCGCTCTGCGACTCTCAGCCGCCGAGGTCCTCAATCCTCCCCGAGCCCTTCAGGGAGTTGGCACTCCCCCATTTCTTCTGAAATCCCTGTCGTCACCCTTTCGCTGGGCGTTCCTTCCGACTCCTCCCAGGAGGAACCCAATCAAGTATTTTCTACAGCAGCCTCTCTTCCGTCATCCATATGTTAACATGACCATACCGGACAAGCTGTTTGGTCATGACGTCGAATATACGAAGTCATTTTCGACTGAAAAAGAGGATACTTTGCTAACAATGATCATGTTGATGCGTGAAACATGGTACCGTGTTTCATTCATCATCGTGATCATTTTTAGCATGGTACAGTGGCAACCCGAACCAGTCTCGTCTATCACTAAAGATGAGCTGCCTACCGAGAGCGGTCCGGAAAAAATTGTTTTGAAAGAATTTGCAAGAGAGACGATAATTCTATATTTTTTCCTGTTAATTCATCTTGTGCAGTCTGTTGCATACCTACGTTTTTATTAAAAACTCTCAAAGTTTCGGCTGTAATGGTGGTAGATAATTAAAATTAGACAGATTCGACCATCTTTGGATTTTGTCAAATTCGCGTTGCAGACGGCCAGCAAAAGGGAAAAGGTTGTATTAATAGTAATTGAACGAACTTCAATCAAAAAGGACCACTAAATGTTTTTATATTGAAGCACCAACAAAAAAGTGGAAGACAGTTCACTGTACGAAATAAAAGTATGAATTTATTTTCAGTTTGTACTGCAGGAAAAAATGATAATCAACCAGTGCAAAACACAGTTAGGTAATTTTAATTGGACTAAATGGACCGCGTTGGGCAGAAATGAACCAAACCACATTCGATGTTGCCAAATTTAATCGGGCTATTTTATTTGTTACATTTTTTACATGAAAACGGTTGTGCTGATTTTTCTGCAAATTTCAGTAAATTTTCTGCATAGTACGAGAGGTATTTCCTATTATTTTCAAAAGAATCCGTACAAACGTTCTTTCGTTACAAATTAAATTGCCCACTTAAATTTGGCAATTTTGTGCAGTGATGTGGCTTGGTTCCTTTTCTACTAAACTTGGTCGAAATAATCTAAAATGATCCAAGGGAAATTAAGGCGTGTCAAGGAATAAAGTATAAAATGAGACTTATACACATATCAATTAAGTCCACATTTCAGGTACTAAAAATTTTTCATAGACTTTGATTCTAGAAGGAATGCACTGAATTTTACAAAGAGGAGCCAAGGCGTATAAATTCATACTTATTGGGAATTTTGAAGTTTAAATTTTCTTATTTAATGACACTCGACGCTCAGTCTGACAAATTGGCACATTTATGGTAAAATGAATGCAACGCAAACGCAACGTTCATGCAAACACAATTAACACAGTAGTTTTTGTTAATNTCAAGGACGTCTTTTGTGAAGCCCCGCTCAGCGTCCGAGATCACTTAACTGTTATTTTTTCTCCACCACACCACGTGATCGGAGATAGCTCAATTGTCAACGACATCCCTCTAGCGTTTTGATGGCGTCCCTTTTTGTGCGAGCGGGGGTTCGAATCTCGTAGGAGACAGTTAATTTTTACTGGTTGTATTGAATGTTTTAGACCAATCATCAAACAATAATTAATACTTGGCAACTTAGGAAGCACATAGGTCCCTTATGATGCGTATTCGGGCATATGTGTAGAGTAAAAATATCATACGTAGGGTGTCCCAAAAGTACCGGGACTGGTTCTGTAACTTCAAAAGTAAGATAGATACAGACATGATTTTGGTCTTATTTTAAAGATCAACTCAATACCTATCGATTAAAACCAAGATCAGCTCAATCGAATAAAAATTGACCGAGTTATGACAATTTGAAATTAGTGAGGAAAGTTTACCCCTACGGGTTTTAGGAAGATTTTTCGCTTACCAGGATTCAAAAAGTTAATATTCGTTTCCACTTTCCTCCGAATCTTCCATAACTTCCTTTTGCTTTTCAAAGTACCGTCCATCAAACCGAATGCACTTTTTCATGCGCGCTTGCCACTTATCCAACATTGTTTTCCTGAATTCTTCCTCTGGGATGGAGTTGAAGAAGTTTTGAATTGCATTCTGGATTTCGGTCTCCGATACGAATCTTCGTCCGCGAAGCTCCTTTTTAAGCGTAGGAAACATCCAAAAATCACATGGAGCCAAGTCAGGGCTATAAGGGGGATGAGGGATTGTTTCAACTCCATTTTTACTCATAAATTCACGTGTTAAGCTCGATGTGTGAGGCCGCGCATTGTCTTGATGGAGTATATCCACGAAGCTTTCAAGTCCGACCGTTTCCGGGACATGTGCATTCTCAACTCCTTTAGTACTTTGCAATAATACGCACTGTCAACTGTTGTGTTTGATGGTACAAAATGTTGATAAATGACACCTCGAAAATAAAAAAACACAATAAGCATCACTTTATCCGCCGACTTTTCGATTTATGGCGATGAAGAATCTTCCTTAAAAACCGTAGGCGTAAACTTTCCTCGCTGATTTCAAATTGTCATAACTCGGTCAATTTTTATCCGATTGAGCTGATCTTGGTTTTAATCGATAGGTATTAAGTTGATCTTTAAAATGAAATCAAGATCATGTCTGTATCTATCTTACTTTCGAAGTTACAGAAGAAGTCCCGGTGCTTTTGGGACACCTTATGTATACTTGACGCCGAAAAAGCGAACCTGAAACTTAAATGCGTTAACTTCCGAAAACCATATATAATCCAACGAAAATAAATAATTGGTACATAACTGCTTTCTTGTATGCAAAGAAAATAATTAAAAATGTTAAAAAAGAGATGTCAACACAACATTACGTAGCCCCTTCAATTCAGAAGATACTACAAACGAACTGTACCTTAAAATTTTCATATCCCAGAAGCTAACGTTCCCATGACGAATATTGCTATCGCTAGCGATTGCAAAATCCAACTTGTTTATTTATTGAACAGTGCCAGTTTTACTGTAAGGGTAATTTATTTGACTTTTATGACATACATCCCTTTTTTCTGCGTTTTTTTGGGTCTTGAAAATATGTCATAAAATTTGAGTGATGGGAGCTGATTCGTTTTATTGCTTGAGCAGGCACTGGTATATTTCTAGCAATCCAAGGAGTGAAAAAAGGAGAGCCTAAAAATTGACCCCTTAAATGATGATAACGTGTTAAAGCGGCCAAGTCAGTGTGAAATCGATCTTATATTGACAATTTGCTTAATTTATTAAGAGAGTTTTGTCTTGTTGGCAAATCCAAGAATATTTCTGTTTAAATGCAGGCACTTTTCCCCAGTGTAATATAAAAAAATTTGACGTCTTTAAATCATAAGCAACTACACCCATTTTGACATGAGCCCTATTAGGTATGTGCTCTTGTGGATCTCTGAGTTCATCCTAGGATGGGTATGGTTCCTTTTGGTTTAAATGCGTTCAATAGGTATACCTTTAAGGTATACCTATAGGTTCCTTATATACCTTTAGGTTCTGTTGAATTTAACGTCCTTTTAAGCACGCTTGTCGCCAGATTAGGCGCATCTGAACTGGCTTTGTTTATTATTCATGGTGGTATTTTATGCGTCTCTACCTACAGTAAAAATTAACAAGGTGGAGAAATGGTGCCGAGTCCACACCATTTCGCGGGGAAAACAAAGCCAAGAAGTTCCAAAACTTATGATTAGAGTCAAAAATAAAGTTTCAACTCTAATGAGTCAAATGAATAAAAGGAGTAAAAGGAGAAAAAAAAATAAAAAAATGTGACGATAATTATAATTTTTGGAATTTCTTGGCTTTGTTTTCTCCGCGAAATGGTGTGGACCCACCACCATTTCTCCACCTTGTTACATATAGTTTGGGCCATTTATTGTTTTTTTCATTTGTGAAAATTAACTAATAATGAAGTTTACGTCCAGTGAAACAAAAATTTTAGTTAGGCTTCATATTTCATTGAGCATTTGAAATAAATTAGCTCTTAATCCTTCTTCATGTTCATCGAGTTTTCCAAACTCTTAGAAGAAAAAGCCTTGATATTTTGTCCTCCTTTTGGTAACGGTGCCCCTTGGCACTCATAAAGTAGAAAAGTATATGCTGAAAAATGATTGATTCGAATCAAGAGGATCTTCTTTAGAATATTTCTTGCGAAAAAGTCTACTTTGTTTAAAAAATAACTCCAGGTGGCGTAAGAAGATATTAATTCCCCGCTCATTCTCACTCAGAAGTAGTACCTAACTCGCAAAAAGTTAAAACTGTGAAACGAGTTTTTTTTGGGAAATTTTTAAAGTTGTAAGTGCGTAAAAAAGTCGTGAGACACTCGTAAAAAATTACATTTTCAGAATTTTGTTACACATTTGAGAATGACAGGCCGAGAAAAACTTATGGTAGGAAAATGGATCTCTCGTGTAGTTTTGTCGTAAAAAATACTACACGATGCCACATTTTTTAGTCTTTTTTACGAGTTTTTACGACCATTTTTTGTGCTTATTTATCTTGGACTTGAAAATTACTCGGTTGACAAGTTTTAGCTCATAAAAATCGATCGGGAATATTCTGGACATTTAAATGTATAAAAAAAAATAATAACAATAAAAATGATGGTTCCTGCTCCAAAAATTTATTCATAACAAGTAAAGAATACATTTTAAATTTTAATAAGTGTACTCATGTACTTTAACAGTTCTTTTGCATGACATAGGGTACTTGGAGACATAAAATAAATCAATTTTGTTGTATATAGAATTTTTTAGCCTGAAGATACGGTCAAAAATGTAAGAAAGGAAGACAAATATGCTCGTAGGGCATAGATAGAACTTGAAATGTTATTGTCTATAGAAGGCGCGCATGTTTGAAAGAAAAATCGAATAGTGTTCATTTAGATTTATTTAAGGTGTTTCGTTCTAAAGGTGATAACATTAGTCAATTTTCAAACTGCTCATAGAAAGAACACGAATAAAATGTGTGTGGCTCTTTTACGTAAATTAATTTCTAACAAAAAATAGTCATGGGAGTAAAGGTGTCGTAACTAATGGCTTAGTTATGCTCAGACATACAAGAGACAGAAATGGCCATGAAAATGTGGTGATCATATACTACTGTTGAAAGGCTCGTTTTTTCGTTAGAATTCATATGTATTTGTATCTTGTATTACAATTTATTTCTATGGAATAGTTGTTGAGATTCACTTAGTTGACTCAAATTAGACTAGAGAGGCTTTAATGGTGTTTTCTTCAATTTGAGTCAACCGAAAAAAGGCCGCAAAGATGAAATTTTTAATAATCGTAATGATATTAATCCTCCAGTTTTTAAAATTTACCTAATTTTTGTTTTTAAATTATGCAAATAAGTTTGAACATTTTTAAAGCAATAGCAGTGGTTACATGGATCAATATGATCGCATATATAAACCGGAAATGACTTCACGACCAGTCCATTTCCGTCAACATTTAGCGGCTTGCTAAGTATTAATGGACTGGCTGTAATGTCATTTCCGTTTTATATTGACGGGCTATGTGACCATTGACCATAGCCGATGAAATCACAAAGAATGGCTTGTTGTTCGCCTTTTACGTAATAACTAATCAGATCATCCTTTCACGTATCATACTGATTCAATATGTTGATAGCTAACTGCAAGAATGAGCACCTGCAACGTGGATAACTTTGAAGGAATCCGTTATCAGGTAAGGTGGTTTTTCACTGGTTTCAATTAGTGGAAGTTTTAATACCACAAATATTCCATTTTTCTCTGGAAGATGTTTTAAGAATGAGGTTGTTTTTCTTCCGTAACCGTTGCTAAGTTGCAGTTTCTTGTTCTTTTAGCCAAACTATCGACGTGAAAGTTGAATATTAAACATAGGTGATAACAGATAATCAGATCACTGACTCTTCAACTCACAGGAGCAATGAATGAGTAGCGTAGCTCTCTCAAAAGAAAGCTTCGATGTGTCGATTCAAAGTCAGTTGGACATATTTTCACAAATAAATATTTATCTGCTTTACAGCCGCACAAATGAAATAAAGAAAACCTATGGACGTATTTCCTTTTAACATTTTTCTATTGATAGGTCAAAGCAAACGTTTATATTGATGTAAAATGTAATGTCCAAAAGCGTCACTCCGTAAGAAGATAGAGTTTGCATAAAAATATTATTTGCACTATGTACATATGAAAAACTGTCCCCTAATAAAAATTATTTAAAAAAGTCCTTCCTTTTCATTTAACTTTTTTGGAAACATAATTTCCCGAAAATATCCCCTTAAACAATCGAAATTTTACCCATAATGAAATACAGTTATGATTCAGCACGTTAAGTTTAAAAAGGTGTCATTAAAAAAAAAAAAAAAAAAAAAAAAAAAAAAACATGAGTAAGGATACTTTTTTTCGTGTTTAAATTCTCAATACATTTTATTAGTTTTTATTTTGTTACTTTGAGTTGGCTGAAAACAATTTCTCTAAATCAACAGTTTCTCCTCGAGCAATCAAACTTAAAATCTGAAGGGTAGCTCTTATCTCTTTTATCCTACCACGCACCATCGTGATGCAACTAACATTGTAAGAGGCTTCAAAACCTGTCCAAACTGAAGTAGATTTAGTGATAGATGGCTCCTGGTACCGAATATCTTTTCGAGCATGATCGCATTGTAAAAAGCCCAACTTTACTTTACCTTACTTTATACTTTACTTTTTTTTTGTCTGAAACGAAATGATTTTTTTTTCTTTCTAAAAGTGCATGGTAAGATAGCGTGTGTCACGTTGCTTACCGCATGCCTATATTTTACTGCTACACATCCTCTTGAGAACTACAACCTCTTGAAGATCTTAAAAGTAAAGCGGCGAGGTCTCAATGTCGTTTTTATCGAACAGAATGGTTTAGATACATCACGATCGGCGCAAAAAAAGAGAGAGAAAGAAAAGAAATTGAAAAAAGAATGTCGAGAGCTTCCATTTTTATACAAAATCAAAATTGCTTTATCTCAAAGATTTCAACGTAGGTAATGCCTTAAATTTATCAATCCTTCTTTAATTCACATTCAATGTAAGGGAGTTACTTTACTGAAAACGGGTGATGATTTCACAAAGTGATGCGATACCACCTAGGGATCAAAGCATTTCCAATCATCTGAAAATTTTATGTTGGGTTTGGAAAATCCAGTTGTGGGGGACTCTTGCAGGTTGTTTCATTGCGTCATCGAATCCATCGCGATTGGATATTGGACCTTTGCGAAAATTTCCCGAGCATATACTGAGAAAAAAAACCAGAACCTCAGTTTTTTCGCATAATCTTTAAAGGGGAGCAATGGAGCATCCAATTTCGTCGGAAGCACCATCTTCGGTACCGATCTGGAGAGCGACGCCACGCACCGTTTGTCGCATGCATTTTCAATGCAAAAGGTACCACGAATTTTGGCCTATGCATAAAATCACCTATCTGCATAGGGTAACCACCAGTACATGTGTTGTTTCTTCATTGTGTAAAAAACATGGGTTCCGAGTGTGAAGTCGTTTTGGGAAAATGTACCACGATTTCTGGCTCATAGATAAGAATCACCTATCTGCATAGAGTAACCGCCAGCACATGTGTTGTTTCTGCATCGAGTCAAAAATATTGGTTCCGAAGGTGAAGTCGTTTTGGAAAAATGTACCACGATTTCTGGCTTATACATAAGAATCACCTATCTGCATAGGCTAACCGCTAGCACATGTGTTGTTTCTGCATCGAGTCAAAAATATTGGTTCCGAGTATGAAGAGATTTTGGAAAAATGTAGTACGATTTCTAGCCTATGCATAGAATCACCTATTCGCATAGGCTAACCGCTAGCACATGTGTTGTTTCTGCATCGAGTCAAAAATATCGGTTCCGAGTGTAAATTTCGCGGGCGTGAAGAGGTTTTTTTCCTGGCGGCGCTAAGTTTGAGCAAACAGACGGAGGTGGTGGGGGTCCTCAGCTCATTTGCATATCATAATCACGCCGGCGGGTGACAATGGCGGCAGCGGTGGCGGTTGAAAACTCGACAAGTGGCGCGGCGGTTTGTTTACTTTGGCGCGGTGGGCCGGGCCTGGTTATTGAGCCGGGTGGAGTGCCTTCCCGGGATCTACGTGATCATGAGTTCGAGCTTCTCGTTGACGAAGTTGTCGACCATCTCCTCGAGCCACGTGTCCGTCGTGGCCGAGCTGAGTCGCCGGTCGCTCGAGTAGACGGAGGCCAAAGACAGACTCTGGACGATCCGCCGGACGTGGTCGCCGACCTCCTCCTCGCGCACGCTTTCCACGCGCCTCCGCTTTGCGAACATCTTGATAGCCTGTAACATGATAAACAAAACGGAGACATAAGTCCAAGGAGTCAGTAAACGATTATACAGAAGGAAAACCGCAGTTACATACTTGTATGGTGGAAGGGGGCGGCTAGATGAAATGTTGTGTTTTGCTCGTTCGCGGTTATTGGGACCGAAAAGTAGCGCGCAAAATCGAGATCCGCGGATACAGTTGAAAACTGTGAGGGAACTGAAAACTGTGTTTAATTGGAACATGCGGATCGCATGTGGATTCCCGAATCGCAAGGGAATCAAAAATCGCGGATAATAAAAAACCGCGGATAGTGAAAAACCGCGGATAATCGAAGGCTGCGGGTAATCGGAAATCGCGGATATCGAAAATCAAGAATGATTGAAAGTTGCGGATGATTGAAACCCGTGGAGAATCGAAAAAGGTGGATACGGCTGGAAAGTCTCAAATGAAACCGGAAATCACAAACCATACATAATCGCGGATGATCGGAGGTCGCGGATAATGGGAGGACGCGGAGAAGTGAGCGCCACAGAAATTGCTTATCAACTTTCAAAATATTCTTCATCAATTACCCTCTTTTCTCATTCTCTCCTGAAAAAAATGCAATTCTTCAACGTGTTTACCTATAACTTTTTCTGACTTTTTACTTTAATATGAACAATCATTTGAGACATTTTCAAGGATTCGTCCCATTGATTTTTCCTCCACAAGATGAGGCATCACAGAGGACACTGAACAGTTGCAAAGACATATATTCAGAAGTGAATTCGGGAAAGTAAGGAAGGTTGAATACATTATTCTTCACGAAGCGAAAAAGAGAAAAGTACGGTAAGGACTGTTGCCTATCGTTCTAGTTGAAGGCGCCCGCTCGGAGCAGTGCACTTGACGCGTTGCGTCTGTCGTGTCGCGCCCGCCGAGTCGCCGACCGTGTTGCATCCCACCGTGCAGCGCCGCGTATTAAATCTGAAGCTCAACGAATTTCGTCTACATGGGTCAGTTGCGCTGGTCACGAAATTGTGTACTGATGCTTGATTCTTGTAGATCAGCTAAAAATTAGAAGATTTTTCGAAACAGCAACTTTCTACATTTAATAATAACCAAGATTATAAAGGCTTTGAAAAATTCGGTTGATGAAGTCACCCATCGCGGTAGTGACATTCTTGGATTCTTCCAACTTGCTCTCATCCGAGTTTCACTTTGAGTAACCGCAGTGAAAATATGTATTTCCCTGACAAATTACATCAGAGTGGAAGAAACCAAGGATATCACCACCGGGGTGGATGACGTCATAAATCGAATTTTTCAGAGCGCGATATCTCGGTTAATGTTAAACGTAAAGAGTTACCGTACAGACGAATCTTATAATTTTTAGCTGATCCACGAGAAGTAAACATCAGAACATGATTCTGCGACCAGCGCAACTAACCCATTGACAGGGCTCAACTTTCCATTCAACTTTTCCTCCAACTTTATTCGAGAATATTTTTAAATTCAAATCGGAAAATTTTTCAATTAAATAAAGTTGGAGAAAACGTTGGATGGAAAACTGGATCATGTGAATTAGGCTTAAATCATCAATTCTAAAAGCAATCGCATAAGTCAACGCATTTCAAATTTTTCTCATAGGTGTCATCAATTTTTGCTTGAAATCGAAGATCACCAGTACTAAAGTTTACAGTAGGTTTCTTTTTTTATGATTAAAAATCAATGCAAAATATTTTAAAAAAAAATGAGCGAAATAACGCGGAAGTTTTGGAAATCGAAAGTTCCAACTTATGATTAGGACGGAAATGTGATTCTTTATCATTATTTATACTTTTTTACCGAATATAAAATTTATGAGGAATAAAATTTGCAGAAAGCCGTTATAAAAAATTGTTTAATGGGATTTCCTCCTCTTCTTAAGTTTTGTAGAGGCTTTAGTTTACATGTAACTGTAAACATTAAAAAAAAGGATATCGACGGTGAAACTACCAAATCACGTATCTCGGTTTGCGACGTCGCAGACTTCCTGTCATACTTTATTTTTTAAATGAAAAACTACTTAACGTCCAGTCTTGAAAATTTCTGCGATTTTTCCTCCTCGTGCGGAGAAAATTCTGTGAAAATTTCAAGGAATGATATTGATTTGGTCTACTTCAAAAAAATAAAATGTGAGCGTAGATTTTTAAACACCGCAAACGAGATACGTGGTTTGGTAGTTTCACCGTCGATATGTCTTTCTTTATACTAGAATAAATATTAGTCACGTGACAGGGGTATCTTTAAATTATGACTAAATTTAACTCAATAATCAACGTAGCCCACGATTTATGCGTGTTTTTAGTCAATTTTTCTGAGCCAGCGTTTACCTAATTTTTTTAGAAAAAATCCATCATGTAAAATTGATGTAGATATCTATTGCATCATGGATTGATTTTACAAAGATTTTTAAGAGATGAGGAAAAAATTATTGTGAATTGAATAAAAGAGGAAACTGAAGAAAATAAAGAAAATAAAGGAAATTCATAGACGGAATTTTTACAGTAAGCCGAACTTTTACTTTCAAAAATGAAAAAAAGAAAAAAAATCAGATAACCCAAACAATTTGGAGAGGCCGTTCAGAGACGCAAAGAGGAGAAAGAGAAACAATCTCGGGTTTATAAATCGCACTAAAGCTTTTCATCTTTGCTTCCCTATTTTTGATTCCGCCAAAGGTATTGAAAACAAAACCAATCGTCCAGAATTCATTCATCCTGTTTTTGTGAAACTGTTTTTTGTCATTTTTTTTGAGGCGACTACGGGCGGTGACTTAAAAGACCCATTCAACTTTTTTTATTTTTTATCTATTTAAAGCTGCATTCGACAAACAAATTGAATGTATGAGTCCCATTTAATTTAGAATTGATATTTCCTTTATATACTTTTTTTTAACTCGTAAAATGCTCACTATTTTACATTCTTCAAAGTTAGAATATGTCTTATGCAACCCGTAATGCAGCCGAATTACACCTCAGACGCTTGGA
This sequence comes from Bemisia tabaci, assembly GCF_001854935.1. Lineage (NCBI taxonomy): Eukaryota > Metazoa > Arthropoda > Insecta > Hemiptera > Aleyrodidae > Bemisia > Bemisia tabaci. Next base: position 2,979,627 of record NW_017556656.1, read on the forward strand.
TTATCAAACAAAATTTTAGATGATTCTTATTTATCGATGCAGTGCTTAATTTTACTTATTTTTATTTAATTACTTTTCAAAACAATTCGTTAAAAATCTATCAGTTTTAACAATTGAAGGCTCTCATCAATAACTCGCAAGAAAAAAATTGAATAAAATGAGTTTTGTGGTTTGGAGACATCCTCGAAAAGTAACTTATTTGTACGTTCTGATTATATGTAATTGGTATACACGGAAAAAAGAATGTTGTGATTTTTAGATTCCTGGTTACATGTATGATCTCCTAATGAAATCTAGTACTGGTCACTACTAGTACATTTCCTGAAAATAATACATGACCAGGAATTGAATAACGACTGACAATCCTTTTAATCTGTGTCCTGAGAGGTAGGATAAAAAATCGTAGATGTTCACCTAACATTTGAAAAAAGGCTCAAGAAAGTTCAAAGGAAAAAATTCAAAACTCCCGCGCGCCAATTGCTAGATAACGAAGTAATGATTGAATTATTTGGTTTAATTTTTTTTTCAGACTTTAACTTAAAAAGTACTTAAAACTTTAAAGACTTTAAGACTTTATAAAGTAGGTATATACTTTTTACATAAATGTTGCTTTTGGATTTTGCTAAAGCAGTACCCATTTAAACTTTTGATTGGATTTACAAGAAATTGAAGGAAAAAAGCCAAGCGACGAGTTCTCTTGTGTTTAAAGACAGAGATTTTTGCAGTTGTCCCTAAACTTGTAGGTACATAATTTCGTTTCCTCATGTTCTTCGGCATTCAGAGTTTACTCGGAATCTTCTTGCTAACACATATTTACGAGAAAGAACCCCCAGAAGACGCTTTGCGCCCTCAAATGACCGCTTCCCGGGCCATATTTTAAGAATCTTAAACAATCGGGCTCATCTCAAGGTTAGCACCCGCCGAAACCCGGCAGAATCATAAAAACTGGCTTCACAAAACAAAAATTCTCACAAATTTTTAAGTGAGTCATCTAGAAAAGAATTGTGGGGAAAGTAGGCTACGAACTTTTTTAATAATCTTTTTTGAACGCTTACGATGACGAAATCTTTTAAACAATGGGAACAGCCCCCATAAGCTGAGCTCACCCTTTGAAATTTTCCAATGACTCACTCTCAGTATTGTGCAATGTATTTGCCAATATTTTTCGCGAGGGGAGGAATGGCAAGGGAGGAGCTTTGGCCCTTCAAGCTCAAGTTTCGTTTTTCCCGCCTACTGGGCGGGCTTAAGTTGATAGACCCCTTCAAAGTATTCGACTACGACAGCCGCGGTCATGACGAAAGACAGTCAGTTGAAGACTCGTATGCCTGAGAAAATCACGTTTGTATGTTTGAAGTTCCAGGTTCCAGCTAATGTTCTGCGTCCATTTCAATGTTGCACAGTGAACCGAGTCAATGGGAGAGACCAGACAAAGTTTGGAAACTTAACAAGCTTATAACTCCGTTTATACAACATTTTGAGGTTCCAAAAGAGTTTCATTGATTTCCTTGTAAAATTTTCTTCTGAAAGCACCCCCTGAAATTTTTTGCAGTTTTAGTCAAAAATTTCGTGTCCGACCTCTCTACTTGACTCAGTTCACACTTCACAGTGTATCGTCTCATGCAGATGATTTTTGATAATCAATTTCGGCACAATTTCTGTGATGAGGATTCGCCCCAAATAATGACCGCTATGAGACGTTGGTTTACTACTGCACAATAAATGTAAACATTACAATGAGCTTCGAAGCATCGGTAGGATACAGCTAATGTTCATGAGACTCATCTACCGGCAAAACTTTTCTCGGATAGAGGTCTGAATAAAACATGAGGTATGAAAAAAGTATACTTAAATATTACATATTGACCGGCGATGAAGAAAGAAGCTGATGTTTAGCGCGTCGATTCCTTAAAATAACTATAATTGGACTATCTAAATCAAAAGGAACGCTATTGTGACCTGGGTCCTGCGGGATGATTATTAAATTTAATAGACAAATCTATAGACAAAGAGGACGTAAGTTGCCGGGGGTTAGTATTTTACTTCCCTCCTTTGTTCATTGTAACCACCCGCTTCCACCGATAAGATGATCGCGTCCCGTTCTCCTTTAATTTTCTTTGTCTAGAGCTTTGTCTATTGATTTTAATCATCAGCCCGCTAAGGCCAACGAGAAAACATGCATCACGGGGCCCATGTCATAATGAAGTTATTTCCGTTTCAACTTGAAACCAATATCCGAATGGTTCACTTCCCAAAAGCTCAGATTTTAAGAACTTTACAAGTTTAACCACCGAAATTCTTCCAATATTGCGAATTTTAAAAGAAAAATGAAAATCAACAAAGTGATTATACCGAATACCGCGGCCCGTCCATTCATACCTGTGCGTAATCCCATAATTCTTCATAAAAAACCAAATTATGAAGAGTTTCCATACGAGATCAAAGTTTGTAGCTGATTCTTTTATTATTATTTAATTACTCCTAAATGACCTGTCTTCTAGGGAAGATGACGTCGCAAATAGTCACAACGATGAAATTGCGCATGTATATTCGCATGTTTATAACTTTTTCAGTCTTATATATAGTCCGAAAGGAGCTTCTTTTTGATGCCCAATTTTGGAGAAAATTTTAGTTTTTATGAGGTAAACTGATTGTATGCCCAGCAGACTGTATGCAGCTGTTGCGTACTAATTAACTTTGATTCGAATAAAATCACTGTAACCATAAGAGGAGTACCATAAGACCCCACAACATGAAAGGCTATAAAGCAAAAGCCGTTCTTTTCTACTCAGTTATTGAGGGCGCACTTTAAACACAAAGCGAAGAAAATTGATTTATGGTTTGCTACACATCACCAGTCCACTAATGATGATATGCGCTTTCAGATGTAAACATAAATGATTCGATCTCAGCAACGAAATCTTCAGTTTTGAGTGACACGAACGGGTTATTTGTTTATTTTCTTATACATTATACGTTGTTTTTTGAGAGAGAAACATGTACCTTGTGCTGTTACTAAGGAATTGGAATTTTTAAGGTGTGTCGTTTCAAATTTGAGAATTTTAAAATCAAATCGAACGAATGACTGATTTTGCTCACAAACTTTGGTGGTGAGAAACTTAATAATTATATTGCTCTCGTTTTTTTAGGAAACATGAAGTTAACATGGAAACTTGACGTTAAAATAGTTCAAGCTAGTTTTTGAACGCAGCATGAAATCTGAAAGTTAGGTACTCATGAATTTAATAATGTTGCGAATCTTACCTTAACACATTGTTTAGCAGAGCAGATGAGCTTGCAAAGCGGCGATTGTTTCTTCTGAGTAACTTTCATGTTTCCTCCTTTGAGTGAACGAAGAAGCAGCTAGAGAATAGGTCCAAAAGCGCAAATGGTTTCACGAATCGTAAGCACAGATACTAACAGTCACACATTAATTCCTCAAAGTCGACCGTTCAGGCGAGCTTTCAGAGAGCAACTGGCGGGCTGAACGAGGAGTGAGAACTTTCAAGCCGACGGAAAGATAAAGCTCGGCTTAAGTGTCGGATAAGTGAGTAAAAGTTTTATCAGGTCGGGTGCTCTTGAAACCGGTCCGGTGGAAGGAGGCTATGAACGAAAGGCCCTCTTCGAGAAAAAGATAAACAAAAAAGAAATCGCTACACACGCGTGATCCAGAACTCGGCCGCGGGGGTGATGAACAGAGTGGCGCGATCGTGGGACTCGCTCGATGAATGAACCGCGAGAGTGAATCGAGGTCGAAATACTACGAGCACGCCCAGAGGAGCTCTGAATGAAAGCGGCTCGACCAATCAGCGTCGAGCATCGGGCCCGAAACCTACCCCCCGGATGAGTAATTGAGGAGCGGAGAGTTTACTCTCGGCGAGTCAATTCCCACGAATTGGCACTCGAAGGGACAAGCTGGTAACCGGGGATTATTCCTCCAGGATCCTAATCCGCGGAGGGTGGGTGAGGGTGTAGGGGTGGGTTGCATGGGGGTGGCGCGAGGCCCCGCATGTGGGAACCGCGGCTCGGCACGCGTTCTCACACTGTCGCACGTGCCCCTTGGCTCGCCGAATGAAATATTCTTATATTTCGGCATTAACCCAAAACTGCTTCAAACAAATTTATTTTTGTACAAATACACTATCCACGCGGCTATTTGAATACAAGACGAGCTCCGCTAATTCAATTTATTCCGCTGCGCGCTCTCTTCTAACCATTTCGTTAATACGTTTCCCATCTAGTGCCACCCCCCCCCCCCTCTCTACGACCCTCGTTGGGATAAATTAATTAGTTGGCATTATTTTAATTTTTGTATCTTTCGCCGGCTCACCCTCTGCTTTTCAATCACATCGTCTGTTAATCCCTGGTTAAAAACCGATATCAGATCTCTGACTGATGCTCTGGCTTACTTTTCGGATCATGAGAGGAACTGGATATCAAGCGACTCGTGTATTTTGCAGCAAAAATCATGCTCAATAATGCGAAGAGCGTATCGATACTACTACGATCGATCGAGCGATACTCGTAAGGCGTATCTTTTGTAATATCATCAAGGAAGGTTTGCATTGTACGAAATTAAGGCTTTATTGTTGAAATATAATATTCATGATTAATAAATTATTATGATGATGATACGAATAGGAGAAGATTGAGGGTACTTTTTGAAAATTTTACTTCAATGATGGGTGTTTTTAGGTAAAAATTTGATTCAGTATGTTGCAAAAATATTTATTCAATTTTTAGGTATTTGGTAAAATAATTTGAGTTCCAATGTTAAAGTTTAACGTCTCCTTGCTGATATTCTGTGATGGATTTCTTCAATTTTATTCAGTTCTATAGCAGCATCCGTTTAGACAGGAAAATAAGGTTGGATAAGAAATTCAAAGGCCATGATAACACACATTTAAAAAGAAAGAGATCGAAAATGAAAGGAGTCCGTAGATTTTCGTTCAAGAGTTTGAAGGCCACCAAAATCACTGATTTCTACATCAATAACTAAATTAGTTAGTAGTAAGTGCAAAAGTACAATTATGCGAAAAAACTTCCTTCGTGCGAACGAACGCTTTGACAAAACCTTTTATTCTCAGTTAGCTGCTTGTCTCTAAGAAGGCGGTCTACTATGAAGAACGTGAGAAAATAATTTGTTTCAGATTCATGTTAATAATGGTTATAAATATTATCTCATATGATTAATACACGTAAGAAAAATGTAACTGAGGATAGTAAAGTGAGGCCTCAAGTTAATGTTCATGGCATTAAGTCATATTTTACTTTAAAAGACGTTTTAGTGTGCGATGAGTTTTCTGACTTTCCAGGATCAATTTTTCCTCAGGCATATTATAATGGTATATTCAATTTGGAGAGTTTTTGATGTAAAAAAAAATAATATATAAATTACAAAATTATATCGTACGATAGTTCAACGACTTCAGATTACAAGTTTATCTTTGTGAATGTCCTGAAGTCTAGACTGATAAAGTGATTTTAAGACGAATTACGTAACCGGAGCGAATTTTTCTTTTTGATTTTTATTGAAAACCCGTAAAAAGAGTGTCAAAACACGTGAATTTTGATTGCGGAGATGGGCATGCAGAGCCTTAATGGTTCTTTGGATTACTTCGTGATGCATGTGCGTCAAAGAATCACACATCATACTTACGTGTATTGTGTAATAGCACTCAGGGTGATTGACTTATGGCTTTTACGCACTCAATCAATCATACTTTTTGCACACTCTTTGACTTTGGAAAGGGGTTAAGGCCGGCTCTTAAAAGTATTCTCTAAAATCGGCGCTCCACTCGATCCAAATATAGATCATACTTTTGCAGGAAAACTGCAAAAACAGAGTATCCTTCAATTCCCTTAACGTCATTTGTTTACGACAAAATCAAAATTACGTCCAAACTCTATACGTATTACGTAGGTTTGCTAGATGTGCCACTGTTGTGAGCATATTGACAAGGATGAGTCATTTCTGTTTTCAACAGAAGTATTTGATTTTTTCTTCTTCCGTGTTTATAAAAAATGAATAAATATACAATTATAAAAACACAAATTTTCCTTTATTTGTACGTATCTCCTTCTTCAAGTAGGAACATGGTGCTGAAATCAAACCTGTGATGGTAGCACGATCTTTAACATCGTGTGCAAAGAAATGAAATGCTGAATTTGTTTTCAAGAGGAGAGTAATGAGAGGATATTCATTGTAGAAAATGTCACAGTCCACAGGTCCAGTAAGCGGACCATAACAAAATATAGAATCTCAGCTTTTATAACAAAGGTGTGCGAGGTAGTTGCACAGTTTCGAGTATGTAATTTGTTTTTTTTTTTTCAAGTATCAATGACAAGCCAATATTATTCATTAGGGGAAGAACCTCTGCTCCATGGCGTTTAATACCCGATGTAAATTTTTCCCATGAGAGGCATGCAATATTGTGTATCAAAATTGCTACGCATTCGATATTATTTATGCACGGAATAAATTTTCTTCACTGCCAAAGGACTGGAACAATATAAGGTGCGCCTCTCAACGACAATAGCTGAATACAACTAATCGTGCATTACGGATGCCCCGATTGCATATACGCAGAGATGAAGGGGCGCCGTCTGCTGGTCAGCTTCGCGACGCATGGCGGACGCGTTCCCGAATTGCCAGGATGACTATTCGCCGACGGAAAATGGGATATAAAAAGAGATAGTAAATTAGGTGTTGGGCAATCAGCCAAAATGCGCATTATAGTGGAAAATCAAATCGTTCAGCAGAATGAAGTTTTCAGCCATAATAGTATGCATAATTGATGAAATTAATTATGCGCGTTTAAACTGAGTTGTTTCGAAGTAAAGTGTAATGCTGTGTTCGGCATGTATAATTTAATAGCATTTTCCCCCGAAATTATTCCCATTTTTCGTCCTCAAGACCTGCATTGTTAGTAAATATTCAATTTAATTAATTTTCGGGTATTCTTCATGCTAAATAATGCAGAATAACCCTTCGTGGTTGATGTAAAGTGACATCATTTTTTCCATCGCACATCATAACACCTAATTAAGACTGTTTGGACAGCATTTGCAATAAAGAACCACATACCATGGCGAAGCGACTCAGATATTACAATTTTTCCTATTCTCGTATCCTCCTCTAAAAATTAAACAACTCCTACTTCCTTATAAACAGTTTTCCCTGCACTTTCCATTTATTGATCCAATATAAGTCAATTTATCGTAAACGTAGAAATTGCACAATATTAGCAACATATTGCGACGTCAGTGGTTCCCAGTCGCAGAATACAGTCATCTCAATAAAACGAGTCTCTTACACCTATACTGTAATTTTATTCAATGTAAAGGGAGTCTTGAGGATCATCATTATTTTATACTAAAATTGTCATTGAATTGATAGTACCAGGGAGTAGTGCATTTGTTCTTCCCGTTGTATTCAGTATTTGTTGTTTGAAAGAAATATTTAGGTATGGAATATTTCGTACAAGAATTTTGGAAAAATAAAATACATGAAATCAAATGCTGCAAGACTATCATTCATAGCTGCTATTCAATAGAAGCTGTCATAATTATTAAAACCAGATCTTTTTGAAAAGTTATAGGTGTTACGTCCTCCTCTTTTTTTTATCATGAGGGAATTAGTAATAATTATTCTTTTTTGGGGAAAATCCTGAAGGGCAAATCATAATGGACACGCTTAAATTGTTATTTACTTTATTTGTTAAAAATAAGAACTTTTCCTTCAAACCCGTATATTTGTCGAATTATCACATTCCCTGTGGTATATTTTAATTGAGAAGCATAAGGAGATTAAATACGGACTCAAATGCTGTTGGATTGATTCATCATGGCTACTTACCCCATTCGCGGGTCGGAAATTTTTCTGCATTCTCCATCACGAGCATTTTTCAGTTTTTTTCAAAAACAGTTGCGTAAAAAAGTTGTTGTTTCACAAGGAAGAAAGTTCCTCTCTTACTTGGTGTTTACCGATCACTCAGAATCCCTATGGAATATTTTATATGCAAAGCTGTAGCAGATAAAGCATGGGCTCAAAAGTTATTGGACTTATTCATTGAGGCCATTCATAGGACGGAAATTTTTCTGCATTCTCCACCTCGGGAATTTTTCAGTTTTTTCAAAAACAGTCGTGTAAATAAGTTGTAGTCTTACACGGAAGAAAGTTCCTCTTACCTGGGTGTTTACCGATCGCTCAGAATCCCTATGGAATATTTTATATGCAAAGCTGTAGCAGATAAAGCATGAGCTCAAAAGTTGTTGGACTAATTCATGAAGGCTTGTAATCCCATTCATGGGACGGAAATTTTTCTGCATTCTCCACTTCGGGAATTTTTCAGTTTTTTTCATAAACAGTTGTGTAAATAAGTAACTGTCTTACACGGAAGAAAGTTCCTCTTACCTGGATGTTTTTCGATCGCTCAGAATCCCTATGGAATATTTTATATGCAAAGCTGTAGCAGATAAAGCATGGGCTCAAAAGTTATTGGACTTATTCATTGAGGCCATTCATAGGACGGAAATTTTTCTGCATTCTCCACCTCGGGAATTTTTCAGTTTTTTCAAAAATAGTCGTGTAAATAAGTTGTAGTCTTACACGGAAAAAAGTTCCACTTACCTGCGTGTTTACCAATCGCTCAGAATCCCTATGGAATATTTTATATGCAAAGCTGTAGAAGATAAAGCATGGGCTCAAAAGTTATTGGACTTATTCATTGAGGCCATTCATAGGACGGAAATTTTTCTGCATTCTCCACCTCGGGAATTTTTCAGTTTTTTCAAAAACAGTCGTGTAAATAAGTTGTAGTCTTACACGGAAGAAAGTTCCTCTTACCTGGGTGTTTACCGATCGCTCAGAATCCCTATGGAATATTTTATATGCAAAGCTGTAGAAGATAAAGCTTGGGCTCAAAAGTTGTTGGACTAATTCGTTAAGGCTTGTAATCCCATTCATAGGACGGAAATTTTTCTGCATTTTCCATGGCGGGAATTTTTCAGTTTTGTCAAAAGCCGCCGTGTACAGATAAGTAATCCAGGCACGAGCCGCTTTTTATTTAATCCTCTTGTTTGCGTGTGGCTCATCTTTGAGGTCTTTTCCGCACGATAAAGCGCAGATCAATGAAGCCATCAGCCATGACGCCGCCAAGATGACTCACTTGTCAGTGCTTGTCAACGTATTCTATGTCCCGTCATCAAAAGGAACTTATCGCCTCTACTTGCATTACAACGGAAGCGAAACCATATGAAGTATTGAGCACACAATACTTCCAGATCTTCATCTCATTTTTGTAAACACCCTAGCAAATAAAAATGAAGAATTCTACGTGGCCAAGGGCATTTGCATTACTTTGAAAGTTGCCGAACTCGTTTGCGATGTTTCAGCTTTTCGTTTTACATTTTGATTTTTGTTAACTGTATTAGCCGATTTGTTTTTTGAAAATGCATTAAAATCTCGGACTTTGTTATGAATCTTTCAGTGGCGTGGCGGTGCTTTGCGATACATCGATTGATCTGCCATTTAAACCTATGGAAAAGGATCGATATGTAGGGTGTTCGGAGCGAACACCTTAATAATCGATTCTTTACCATAGCTTCAAATGGGGAAATATCGATAATCGATCATTCACGCCTCGCCACTGAAATCTTTAAATAAATAACTTCTTGGTTTTTTGTTTTTATTTTTTAATTGATATTTTATCGAAAATAATATACGAGGTAACTTGGTTACATTCTCTCGAGCTCGGTCCATATGTCGGCGTCTTCCGGACGAAAGAACATAACTCTATTCTGAGGTTGCCGAATTGACTCAAACAATTAATTTACCTTGCTAAGATGTACCTGTGCAATTTTTACACAGAATTTGTCTAATTTTTGCGTGCAATTTGAGGGAAAATCAGTGAGGTGTTTAGTTAGAATTCCTAAGATTCTCTTGGTTAATGTGCAAGTTGCGAGGGGAAATTTCGCAACATAGAAATTGAGTTGCGTTCTTTCGTGAGGGAATGACGATATGACATGGTATTCTCATGCCTCTATATTTGGGCAATGCGGTTCTCGATGGGGAAAAAATGCCCAAAAAATTAGTGACTGCAGAAAAATTAACCCTGATTCATTTCAAGGATCAAGTTGCATCATTTTAATAGCTCTTATGCCCTCTTAAATGCTCCGAACATATACATCAGATCTCTCAAGGCTCAAAAAACTTCACGAAGCGACGCTGAAATTATATCCGATGATATGGGATATGATCGATGTTACTTGTAGATCTGCAAATCTTGACCTTATTCCAGCTTGTTCGCGGAACATTGAAATTGACTTGTGTTTGACAACACAACGCGTTCTAGTTTATCTCTCGGCACCTGACACTGTTATTTCGGAGTGGCAGATGACAGAGAGTATATTAAGATCACACGCAGGGTGATGATTTTTGCGTCGAAACACCGCTGTCACAAAGAAAAAAGAAAAAAGCAACATCGAATATCTATCGATGCCGCATGGTGATTAGAAGTGCGACACCGCTTAAATCTATGAACGAGGAAAATGCTCAAGTGGTGAATAAACTCGAGAAACCACTTATCAAATATATAACGGCGTATGTACTAGGTGTCTACATACACAGTAGGTAAATTATGTAATTCACCTCTCGATCAAATCCATGGCTTAAGGTAACGCCATCAGACTGGCGTCACATAAATATTTACGTGGAGATAAAGGTGTTTCGCAGTCAATCTCTCCTTCTCATTATTTTTCTTCTCACTCTCTCTCTTTTTAATTCATCTTGAAAGTGACGTAACAATTCAATTGAAATAATTGTCTAAATTAATATAAAAGGAGAAACACAGAAAATGGTGAAAAGAAGAAAAAAAAATTATGAGCACCATGTCGAAGTTTACCTAATTTGAAATCGTCGTTACATTGTGCAAGATATTGAAATTGGCCTGAGAGGCTTCAGAGGATCCTTCAGCTAAAATGACACTGATACGGTATGCCTTATCTGAGGTACCGAGTTAATGTTTTATGTTTTCTTTTTCTTTTTCTACTTTGTGAGCAAAATTTGTGCGTAAAAAAATTCTACAAGAACCTCTATTCTAACTATTTTTAGATGGTGAACTCATCACAACGGCGCTTGACACTTTAATTCGTATAAAAATTATAGAAACAAAGGATGAAAACCAGATTGAATTTACGCAAGCGAAGCTGTTTCATGAGAAAATGAGTAAATCAAACGCAAGGATTTTTTTGATATATCGTAAGGAAGTTTTAAAATAGCTTTAAAACTTGCTGGCTACTTGAAAAAACGAGAAAGTAAAAATCTCATCTCTCTGAAAGAAATTTCGGGGTGTGTTCGTGAGATAGCATGTCGCATCTGAAGTATCTGTTAAAATGAGAATGAATCTCCTCATGTAAATTGACGGATGGAGTCTGTTCAATGCCACAGCCACCAGGGCCGGATTTTCCTTCTTGCCGCCTATGGGCCGCCTATATTTTGCCGCCCCCTTCTCATTCGTTTTGAAACACCAATAAAAACCATCAAGTGAACGTGCCAGCGGAGGAGGGGTGCATAAGACGCGTTTACTCGTGCTGAACACATTTTTTGGGAAAGCCCTGTTAACATTATACTAGCAAAAGGTCACAGAACTTTGCGCGAAAGTCAAGTTTCGTAAACCTATCTCTAATGGACAAGGCCTTCCATTCATAAGAAATGAACGAATAAATGATGACAGAACAAACACAAAATTTGATTTAATGATTTTAACTTCCGCCGCCGCGCCGCGCCGACCGCACCGTGTTTGGCGCAATGCGTGAAGTATACACGCAGTCTTGTAGGCGCCATGCGTTTCACGCTGACTGCACTGTGTTTGGCGCAATGCGTGAAGTATTCACGCAGTCTTGTAGGCGCTATCCGTTTCACGCTGACCACAATAACCGCACTGTATTTGATGCAATGCGTGTAGTATTTGTGCAGTCTTGTAGGCGCTAATATGTGTTACATTACATACCGATTGCCGCGCCGAGGGCTTCTCTTTTCATTTCAAGTCCTCGTCATCATTTCTCCCTAAGTCGCGCCGTTCCAGGCCAAATTGTGTGTTCGGTTTCTCTCTTAACTCGACTTATTAAAGGTGCTGTCTTTTGTATCACTGAAAGACGACAAAATTGGAAATTACTATACTCCCAGGAAATGAGAGATTTTGTAGCCTTTTCTCGTTTGTAATTTTTTTTTCTAAATCCGATTTTTTATTATACCTACATTTAAAAAAATTGCAAATTTTCCGCCCCCTAAATTTGCCGCCATGGGCCACGGCCCATGTGGCCACCCCCTTAATCTGGCCCTGCCAGTGATAGTGAAAAAAAAAATAATCCTGATGAATCCTTTGAACCTTTTTTTCTTTTTTTCTTCTAAAGATTATTGATTCCTAGTGATAAATATATTTAGGCACGAATCTACAAAACAGACTCACTTGACATCTAGGCCGGGTGGTGAGAAAAAATCTTCTTTGTTAAGAAAGCATTCTATCACATCAATTTATAAAAAATGCAGCCATGATGTTGTGCAAATTCAATCCATACTGGATCAATTATACTGTGTCATTATTGTTTGAGCCAAGTATCGAAGGAAGTCCAAAAATTGAAGCCACTGTGGGTTACAATCTCATCAGGTTGCGGAAAAATTTAATGGACGTACTCAAGAGATCAATTCCATGAATTTTCTTGAATATTTAAGCTCATCGTGTATGTTTCCCCCTAAAAATAATTGCAATTGCGTGCTTGCCATGCACTCATGTTGGTAACATTCACTACTTTTCCAGCATGAGTATATGAACGGAACTAAGACGTGGGATTGCCTCTCATTATCTGTCCCCTCCTAATAATGTGAGAGATTCTGCTTAACAATCGCAAGCGCTTTATACTATCTTTCCAACTCTGAAATCCCATTTCATATGACTTTTTCGTAGGAAATGTTCAAAGCTACTCTTGAAACGCATCAGTTTTTCAATACTTTCACTGCCTATTTTAGGGTTAGGGAAATCTCCTTGAACTCCCCTTTGAAGCTAGAGTCTCTCTCGGCCGCTTGGTTTAATATCCATATAATAAATGTTGCCAGGGATACGCACCCACAGTCTTTCCGCATGAGGACAATTCATCCACATGTTTTCATCCAATACTTTTTAAGCCACGGATATTCACCCACAACTCTTTTAATGCTACGTGTCTTTGTACCTACAAAAGTTTTCATACGGTTGCAATTTGCATACGTTAGAGTTGAGCACCGCTCTCGTGGTCATGCCTGCACAACTGAAAACTGGAGTTCGAAATCAAGTTTGCCTTCAACTTGATGGATGCAATTTGAGCTACTCAGGAGTTGAAATAGTTGTATTATGCATCTTAGTTTGGCATGATGTTGCGACGAGTGACTTCCGTTGTAATCCTTGTGTTTTCCGTAACCACCGAAGCGAAGAGTCCAATAACTTTTACTCGATTCACCTCACCGAAAAACATTTTGATGTTGACATTTAGAAAAGTCGCAAAAGTTAGAATTGAGCATTGCTCTCGCGGACACGTCTGGATAACTAGAAATTGGAGTTAGAAATCAAGTTCTTCTGTGCATGAGGGTATGAATGCTGTGGGTGAAAAGGTCTGGTTGAATTAGGTATACCGAGGACTGCATGCTGTGGGTCATGAGTTTATGAGCAGGAGTCTCAGAATCTAATGCGTGTGTGTATAATATCTACATCGTGAATAAGTACCTGTATTTTGTCAAAAATGTCTTTAATCATCTTCATGTATCATCTTCCCAATTTTAAAATTTGTCACGTGCATTCGCAAGTTACATGCACTCTATCTAAAGGACTTTCTTTCTATCTAGAGGTGTCCCGTCCATCACTTTCCTATCTTATTTTTCCATCAAAAAGTCAATGGATAATTCTGGCTCTTGGGTAAGCTGGCTTACAATGTGGGTGGATTATATTGCTGCCAAAATAGCACTGTGCAAACACTTTTATTGACAGGTCTCTGAATTGTCTCTCTGTTAAGGATGTTTTTAGATAAGTAATGACAACTTAAGCACTAAAAAAAATGTGCAGGCAAGTTGTTGAGACGGTTTCGGGTTCGACTCCCTCAAATGTGACTTGTTTTGCACGTGCACCGATGATTGCAAGATCTGAGCTAAATTTCACTTTATCCAGGAGCTCCTGAAATTGTCGTTCATATAGTTTCTCTTAGACTTGTCAGCAATACAGTGCGAATACTTTTTGTTTTTAGTCTGATATTTTTGATTAATTGAACCCTATTTGGTGAGCGTAGCAAACACAGAAACTAGTCTAATGCTTACTGTGAGATTAAAAAAAAAATGATGGATAAATTAGTACATCTTTCAATTTATAAGAACGTGACTTGAATTAGCACCTGCTTGAGTAACTCAAGAGAAAATTTGATACCTTTTTCTTGATACTTCTACTGTTTCTTGCTTTAATGATAACATCTCATAGAATTTGAATTGTAAAGTCATGCATGATATTTTTGTTGAACTGTGCTTCCTAACCAGACATCATGCGCATAGATTTCACACTTCAGGAATAAAAAATGTCCACATTAGTGTGGACTTTCTCTGAATGTGGACATGAAGAGCTTCTATAAATTATGAGTCTATTTTATGATGAGGAAGTATTTACCATACCTAGAAACACTAGGCGACACTTTACTGAGAAACGCTGAGCTAAACTACACTGTATAGGTACCGAGCCACGTTGTTAATTTTGTAAATTGCTATATTATTACAGTGTCAATTCAGCGCACAATGTTGAAGGATGTTGCGTACCTAGCACATTAGAAAAGTAAAGAGGTAACTTAAGGTCTCATTGATCGATATTTAGTAGTTAAAATTACCCCGGGTTTGAAAGCCGCAATCACAAGAAATAGACTTTAGGAGTTACGGCCCATGAATATTAAATTACTAAACAGCTCCAGTTTCTGAACCCGCAAATATGGAATTTTCTGTTATGATGCTTTCGAAGCTGGAGGGTTCCTTCAGAGCATAAGTTTCACTGAAAAACATTCCTCACGATGTTTGAATTTTACTACCGGCTAAAGGATCCATTGCTGCTAATGATTGTACATGACGTCATTCAACTTACTTTCTTCGAAAGGATGCTACGGATCGTTTGACATCGTTTTTCGTTGATGGGCATCAGCAGAAGAAGATGCTTTCAAAGCCTCTTCACAAGTGGAATTGAAGTATATGTGGAATGTGGATTAATCTGTGAAGTCGATTTTTTTCAGCGCAGTACTAAATAGGACGAATGATGACGAACTTTGAACCAATCGAATGCTTTTTGAGGCTCCATTATCAGCAGAAAAAAACTGCAGGTTTTTTGACGCAGAGGTTGGATCTAATTTTACAATGTAAATAGTTCTAAACGGACAGACACAAGAGTTTAATCTGAATCATTAGAAAATTTAAGAGCATGATGAGAAGTTTCACGTGAATTGTAAGTCGGGCGACCACAGTATTGTAAAATTTAACACAAAATTTGTTCCTTATGGCTCGTAGCTCAATTTAAGCGCCGGGTGCAAAAACGGCATTTCTTGATTGCAGTGTCGCAGGATCTCCGTTAACTTTTCATTCACTATAATTAAAGCAAATGTATGGAATTCGTTAACATTTTAAACAAATGTCCCTTATGATTTTACAGCGCTGAAAGCTAAAAATTTCAGAAAATTCGCCAATAGTTTTCTCTCTAAAATATGAATTAGCAGTGTAGATTCTGAAAAACCGCAACCAAGAAATGCCCTTTTTGCACCCAACGCCTAAATTTCATATTGAAAGTGCAATATTGGGAAACAGCCTAAAATTCAATGTGAGGATACATGATTCAAACCCGACCACCGGTCAAATTGCCGACGGCTTGTAATGTTACATAGTTTTGTTAAAAGAAGAATATACGAATGAAAGTTCAGAAAATACGCAGCTTTCACGGAAAATTCTGACAGCTGTGTAAGCACGTTTTTGCTTGCTTTCATACTTGAAGGGTCGTTTAAAGGTTAACGCCTCCTGCGTTACTTAAAGAGACCTAATCTCGTGACTAACCGGATTAAATATTCAAATGAGTTGTCCGATGATATGATTCCTCTGCAAACATACAAAATTGTCAAATAGATTTATGAATGAGGACATTAATGAGTCGTATAATGACTGATTTAGGCTATAAAATTAGTGTTGACTTCCGAATAAGAGTTCGGATTTTCCTCGCACATTTTGCTTGCATTACTCTCAAAACTTAAGTCAGTATGCTTAAAATATAAATTATAATCTAAATTTTACTTCCGAATGTTGCAATTTTATAACCTGGTTACAGTATTCAGCCTATTCGCCTTGTGTCCGCTTAAGTGGTTTGTAGTTTTATTTGGACTCGTGTAAGAGGCACTTGTTCTTGCATCGACGGCACAACAGTGAAACAATCACACATCTCGATTGGGTCATTTTTCCACTTGGATGTTTTAATTTGAAACACGACATCCTATTTTATTTTAAAGAAAGGCATAAGCAAATATAATTTTTACGACATGAAAAAAAATTACCCAAAACCTACAGAGTTCTAAAAATTTGATACGCATGCAGCAAATTTTAAGTGAAAACAAGCAAAATCATTCTAGCATTTTTAGTGTACTTTCCGAAGAAAATATGCTATATTTTAATTTTCGCTTTGTTTAAACGAAACTTCAAATTTACAAGCCATTAAAGAAGCAAAAAAGATTTTCTGCATTCAATTTCTGAATAATTGATAGCTGAATGAGAAAAGATGAAATAATAGAGGGGAGTAGGAAAAGACAATGGACATCAATCTCAGGGACATGGCAAGAGAGGAAAAAAGTAGGGCAAGGGGTTTCAATTGACCCTTTTTCTAACTGTATTTATCAGGATGCATCTTACTTGACCTATTAAATGGACAGAAGAACCTTCATGGAACTGGAAAAGTTGGGATCAAAGTAAAGGCCGAGCTGGAATCGAAAGATACCACGTAAGAGAATCTTATGACTTTTTTTTGCGGTATCAATTATTAAAAGTGAATCTCGTCTTAGGATTTACTTAACCACTTAAGCTCTATTTTCTGCCTGAAATTTTGACTTTGCATTTGATTTGTGTCTTAAACTTCGATACAGTTTTTAAATGACGTATTCTCCGTATGACAAGAATTCCATTTAACTGTACCATCCACGAAATCTCATACCTCGTCTTGAGGCAAGAAGCAAAGGAGGCTTATAATTGATGCGAGAATTTCATAGGATGGACGGTTCAAATATCGACGGACACAGTAGAAAAAACGCATCTCCTATTCTTACGTTTCACATCTACTCATATTTTATTCCTTAAATTAAAAGTACCCAACTGTTTTTCAATAAAGTTTTGTCAACTTTTTGCATATATACGAAAATATTTCCACAACATTTTAAAATGATATTTTCGTTGGTATTAAAAAAAATGAGAGGTTTTTAAATGTCCTGACAGAGATACAAGATACGCGTTTCCTGACTTCGGACCTCTACATGCAATTCGCAAAAAATATCCGAGTATTCGACTCATGATTTTCCCCTCCAAAATTTTCAGGCTTTTTATGGCCTCCTAAGTCAGTTCAAAGAAGTTAGTACCTTTCATAAAATTATATGTATCTACTATATCTGGACAGCGTATTTATGAAATTACTCATTTTAAAAATAGTAGAGGTTTTAACCTTTGTGATAAAAGATGTATTATTAACAAAGTTGATTGACAGAATTATAAATAGTTCAATAGGACTTTCTCTCCGCAACAATTTTGCAGGTATAAATGTCAGCTTCACCACACGATTCGTTAAATTTTAGACGAATCACTCGCTGTTTTATTTACGCCTTGTAATTTGACAATTTTTTAAACAAAAAGTTCTTTATCCTTGTTCAAGGTTGCGAGCACTCGATGACAATTCTGATTATCAAGAACCAAGTAATCAGCCGCTGATCACGTGTTCATCATGATCTTCCGATCATTTCACCAATACATTGTTTCATTTTGATGACTTCATTAGACTCTCAGCAAGATCCTTCAACTGCCTCATGTCAAACTCTCGCTTCTCATGAAGTTGCATACTTCACCAAGAGGTCCGCAAGTTTCGTCGACCTAATAAAACACCAACTTGTCTCTAGCAGCAGGAATCTAACCAGCGACTTTTCTGCGATAAGAGGTTTTTGAAAAAACCAAAGATTAATAACTGTGCGTCTTTAATTGATACATTCAGGCTTTTGAGGGAGAAGTAGTCTTGTTATTTTTAACTCTTGTCTGCTTCCTCTTATTCTCCTTTTTTTTTAAAAATATCTCGTAGCGCCTAAAACACTGGAGGTGAATATGAGATGAGAAGGGAGTGGCAGTTTAAAGCCGTATTTTTATTCGACTGATGTCTGAACCGCAGTATTGAATCACAATTCTAAACTCACGATCTAAGGATTCCATTCATTAAACATTTCACATAAGAAACCTCTGAGATATTATTCTGATTGCAAAATTCGCTTTAATATACTATCATCAGTTCCCATAGCTTTTTGAGGTGGCTTGTAGTCTCTAGGGATAGGGCCCCTTTGTTTTTATATCTTTTATACCTTCGCTCTCTTACTACAGTTTTGTTACATGATAGTACCAAAGTTAAAACACCAACCAGTTGGTTAGCGTCAATAGACGAAAAAGACATTTAAGCCTACTTTTTTTAGCATGTTCGTCTATCTATAGTTCTTCCTCCTTGTCGAGAAGTTTGTTCTTGTAATTGTTCTTGATCCAGCCAAAGGGCTGAATTAGAAACACTGTTCGTAAAATTATGTTTTTGTATGTCAAGAAGAATCATTTTACTGACACTGTATGGCCAAATCAAAGCTTTCCCCGAAAATGTATTAGCCCTAGATTTATAGGGCCAAAAATAAAAAAGGATTTTCAAATTTTCACAGAAAATTAATTGATCTTTTTTACAGTTTTTACGCAGAGAAATTTATGCTAAGATTAGATGAGTTAGATTGAATGTGGGGTTTGATCCAGGGAACAGAGGTTTGGGCAATCCTATACTCTTCTCCGATGATCCTAAAATTTTCCTATGAAATGGGTGGAATTAGGTTCTCCACAGAGCCCTCAACAATAATTTTTTTTTAAAAATAATTTTCCTGCTCCAAAAATATTTGCTTAAGATTATGATGTTTGTTGAATGTCTTGCTTCAAACATGTCATATACGCGTGCATATTTCTGCAAAATCTCTGGAACTTTCCTTGTTTAACATGCTCATCGTGAATGAGATTTTCCTTTTATTACCTAATGAAAAGCTTGGAAATGAGTTGCGACACGGCATGCCTCAAATTTTTAGTGGTAATTCAAGTTTGCGCCATGTTCGCCAGGAGCCATAAACGGACATCGGGATCTCTCCTGAATTGAATTGAGATACGAAAACTTGGATGAAGGGGAAGGGGGAATGAACTTAACAGCCTAAAAAAGTCTTAATCCAGCCGACTCTCCGAAGGATAGTTGCAAGTACACTTGCGAAAACTCGGACGTGACTTTTAACATGCAGCGTGTGTCAAGAGAGAAAGTTATTACCCTTAACTTTGGGACAGAAATGATATGATTACAGCCTCTTAAAAACTGATTTGTGAGAATGCACTGGATGTCACGCAATAATTGATGCTAACACGCCGTTTTTAATCGGCAATTAAATTGAAAATTAAAAAATATCTATGAAAAAATCTGAGATCTACATGTTGGCTAAGATCCGAGAAAAACGGTTTTTCTCGGATCTCGGCCACCAACATGTTGGTCTTAGGTTTTCTCATCGATATTTTTTAATTTTTAATTTATTTGCAACTGTAAATAACTCTGTTTTGAGTCGGAACGTCTCGGGTATTTTATCGTTGTATTTTAGCCTTGTCTTCCGTTTTTCCTCCTTTTTTCCTCCTGTTACCATTGTCTCGGTCTTCTCGTAAAAATTTATGTCTATAACCCGTTTTTCAGGAAACAAGGCAAGGTTGACTTTTTTGGGGCAGCTTAGTTTGTCAGTTTTATTGATGCAGCGTGGAACCAAAGGGGAGGAATTCACTTAAAATGCTTAAATTGATGTGGTGACTCTGAAAACCTAACTTGTGCCTTTGAAAGTTTCAAATAGGGTTCCACTTTGACAAGTATGAGTGAGCAGGAGGGCATCAGTGGCGTGGCGAGAATTGTGATATATCGATTGTTATGCCATATAAACCTATGGAAAAGGATCGATAAACAGGGTGTTCGCAGCCAAACCTTAGTAATCGATTCTTTACCATAGGTTTAAATGGCATAACAATCGATTTATCGCAATTCACGCCACGCCACTGGAGGGCATGGTTTAGGCGTGGTCCTTTTTGGGTTCGAGGTCTTTGGATCCTCCTACATCTATGAACGTTACTTTAGGTCTAGGGTCATATTCATAGTCGTTCCTCAAACTTTAAAGCTTCCATAAGCCATAAGAATCACTTTGGCTAGGAAGGCTTTAATGTTTGAGAAACGGCGAAGAATATGACCCTTAATCGCTCCGTTGAATGCTTTCAACATACCAAGCTAATTGTAAGTTAAGAAAGTTCGTAAATTCACATCAATACCAGATGTATTCGAAGACTCCGATGGCTAAAAAAGCTATTTACGACTCCTTCCGTGATTGTATGAAAAACAAATTTTAACTCAGATTTCTGTAAGTCTGATGACTCAGATGGACTACGTTTTGCAATGTGGACCCATAATTTCTGGCTCAGTTCAGAGACAACGTCTTAACCATTATATCCCTATGTACATAAGTTTTTTTTTTTTTTACGGACGAGCTAGAAATCCCTCTTCCTAATTGCCAAATAAAGTCCATATGTGCAAAGTATGGACTGATGTCGCAGAACTGAAGATTGGATTTTAGACGCTCATTTTCTGCAAAGTTAATTTTGAAAATGTCGTTCATAAACACAAATCTCCCCCTCTCACTTTCTTTCATCTTAAGAGGGAAATACTCCAGCATGAAAGAAATCTACCTTCAATTCAGAGTTGTACTTTCATTTTGGAAATTTCATTGACTTTATCGGAATAATTTTTGAAATGTTGGAAACGCAAATTCTTAAGTGCAATTTTTCAGTTCTGTTAACTCGGCCTTAAGTTTTGTTCTTGAGCCGTATAATTTTGTGAGCAATTTCCTTTGGCCTCAACGTGAATTTTTTGTAGATGAGGGACACGTATTGATTGTGATTAAAGTCCCAAGGTGAGAACAAGGTGGGAAGTCATTGGCGGCCCCACTATTACAAAGGAAACAATTAAAATCAAGCTTTAATGGAAGAATTCATGCAACGTAGACCAAGTCTATAAAAATACCCACATGTCACTGCATGCTTGCAATAAGATAGATTATCTTTCAAAGGTTTGAAACAAGGTAAGCTTACTGCTTATTTTAGGGCAATATCTTAAGAATAAGTGGCCGCCAGGCTTCCAGACTTGTCTAGAGCTTTCAAGCTAAGTAAATATTTGCGATTGTTTGATAAGAGGACAAGATAAACTTAGACGCTCTTTTTTTTCGATTGAAGTCAAAAAAGAAAAGAGGTTAGGCCTCAGGATTCGCACGGAAAATGAAGCAACTAGGTGACAAACTTGCGTGCGTTGAAGTCCCTCGTCTCTATATCACAGAGGCACGCACACGTTTTTGCTACACGTTTCTATCTTTTTTTATCTCCCATAGAGCAATCATTAACCTCCTTTTCAAAGCACTGTTCAATTTTTTTAAACGTAAAGTGCACGTATCTTAAAGCAGGCGAGCATCTTAGTTCGTTACATAATCCGTCAAGTTTTAAAAGATGGATTAACCTTTATAATTGAAGTCTCTGCACGAGATGTGTTTTTAATGTAAATTCACAAGCTGTTCAACCATAGTCATGGATCAGCGCTGAGAGGACCGAACGGCCCCGTTTTTTAATTAGACGCTTTTTTGTGTAAAGTTATTTTTTTTCCAATTCAATGAGAATCAAACAACGATGTTCACACTCTGGACCGCTCCCTCCCTCCACCTGAAAATATTGGGAAAATCAATGCATTATCTTTTTGCTGCATAACTATTCGACGCAGAAGGGAAAAGTGTACTTAAAGGAGAGGAGATGGGGATAAGTTGACTGTGCCGCAGCTCAAAGAGTTTAATTGCGCATCGTTTAGCGTTAAAAACACCCAAAAATGTTGGTATCTATAAAATCATAAGAGTTATGTGTGGCGCATAACGCCGAGCCAGTCCTTCACCCCGCATTCATCCAACTGGCACTAATGTTGTCATTCGTTCGTTTTATAAATATACTTTATTTTAATTCCTATGTACTTTTTATTTCGTTTCTTTCCTATTTTTTTGAAGTATTCATATCATTTTATAAACACGATGAGAACATCCCATAATCTGAGTGCTATTGAAAACCTACGCACAAGAGGTGCGAGGCGGTCAGTGGACGTAGACTCCTAGTTTTAATACATTTCAATAACCTTTTGGCTTTAAATATTGATAACGTAGCTATCACTCAATACCCCTTGTCTTGAAATTTTGTGCTGGTCTTCAATTATTTTGAAACTCTTCGCAGGCCTACCAACTTTGATATAACGTAACTTTGCGACTTTGCCTTATTGTGACAACGAACTTTAATACACCCAACCACACGGATATAGAAATCAGTTTTTATGCTAACGAATTGCGGAAATGATGAAAAGGCGAGGAGATGGAGCGAAACAATGAGCGGTGGGGAGAGCACTTCCGGTGGCGCCCAACCTGCCGTGATGGATGGTGATTGGTCGGTCACGGGCCATCAGTCAGCGCGCGCTGAAGTGGCGGTCGCGTTAAACACACACCAAACCGCAACTCTTCGTGTCTCATGCGCACATGTTGACTCTCCATTTAATTTCTCCTATTTTTAATCAAGAGCTTGACTCAGTAATGTAATCAATATATAGGACCGCAAATATGATTTAACCTTGTTTATCGAATCGGCATTGCTCAAACCGGATGGTGACCGGAAGAAGTAAGTAATGAGATAAACAATGAGTAATTTTTCTTTTTATATCAAACGGGGAAAAATATCTCCTGTCCCCGTTCAAGGAAGCTCTAGGCAGAATTTAGGGGATGAAAAGGGATTTTGAAAAATAATTCGACAAGATGTTAGTGTATGATGGAATTATGTTTATCGAATCGGCATGCATTGTTCAAACCGGATGGTGACCGGAAGAAGTAAGTAATGAAATAAACAATGAGTAATTTTTCTTTTTATATATCTAACGGGGAAAAATATCTCCTTTCCCCGCTCAAGGAAGCTCTAGGTAGAATTTAGGGGATGAAAAGGGTATTTTTCAAAATCCCTCTGAAATTCGACAAGATGTTAGTGTATGACGGAGGCTACAAATCAAATCAGGCATTTTTTTCAACGGTGCAGCCCACAAGCGTAATATTCCGAGGGTGATTTGCACTTAACGCATCATTGAAAACTAATTCCGACGTTCTGTTCATTACTTCTTTAAATTGAGTTTCTTTAATTTGCGCTACGTTCGATGTGTCGAAACTCATCTCTAACCAATCGATACTCATTCGCGCTTTGGGGCAATAGAAAATTTGCGCCTTTGGGCAATAGAAAATTTTCGCTTCAGGGCAATAGAAAATTTGCGCTTTTGGGCAACAGAAAATTTGCGATTTTGGGCTATCGCTTTCGGAATTTTGCACTTACGGGCTGTGGCCTCTTTTAAATACCCAGCTAGATTATCAAATTTTGGAAACATACCAAATTTTGTGTGTGTTTGATGAATATTTCTGAATTTCTTAGCATTTGGTGTCAAGTTGCAAAAAAGACTTAATGCGACTGACACATGTACGAGATTAATCCGTCGAGTACATCTTATCCAAATTACTTGATCGATATTTACTTTTTTTTAAGTTTGTAAGAATGACAAAATGTGTTGTACTTACAAAAATTAAAGCTTTTACATTGCTTAAACTATTTTTTTCAATGTTTTAAAGACGCAGAATTTTGAAGTTAGTGGCATCACTGAAAAATATAGAAGGTATGTAAAACTGGAGGAATGTCAATTTACATATCTTTCAGACCCTTGAAAAATTGTTCCAGTATCACGCAGACAAGTTCATGAATGAGCTTCATGAGTATGGTCTTATCAATGTAAACATTTCAAAATTAATTTATTGACTCCTACACAAAATACTATCGTCAATTGAATTAACGCATTTATACAGATTCATCTTAAATTCCTTTTGCAATCCTCAAGTGTAATTCCGGGTTTTTGAGGAAATCTGGAAACCCCGCGTATCACTTGAGAGAAAAAACCACGTCGTCCAAGTTTAAGGTGCATGTGAACAAACACGAGGTTTGATTTTTGATTTAAGTGTCACAATCTCCCAGATCTTGAATTTGCTTGGACGCAAAAGAAAAAGTTATCTCTAACTCCTCCTAAAATTAGATCAAGGTTTCCGGATGCCGAACCTAAACTGCGTCTGGAGTTGAGTCGTTTACACGACTGTAATGTGCACAGACAGAGGGGGTGAGTCCTGAACACTGCAGAACATGAATTAAAATAATTTATTTTCCGTAAAAGTGAAATATCCACGATAGGGGTGGGGGAAGCCCGAACAATAAGGAAAATTTATGAAACGAAATCCACCATTAATCAAAAAGGCGGCTCGGGCGAAATATTGCCGTAACAATATCCGATTTAAATCATCGACTGACCGATAGAATTGTGACACTTGGGTGACCTGTGTTGGCCGCGGATAAGTTTATTATCTGCAAATTGCGAATTAGGCGAGCAGATGGCTGACCGCGGCCCTGAGCGAGGGGTGAGGGGTGGCCACTTCACTTGTGTCCACTCGGATGGGAGGAGTGACGCAATGAACCCCAATCTCTTGTATAAACAATTATACAATCATCTCAATCAACTGACCATTGGTCCACTATTGACTTTAAACAAATGGCGAAGGAGGGACTCTTTAAAACGTGTTCCGGGTCATTGCTTGGGGGATTTATTCGAGTCAAGTGACAAGTTTTGTGAATTCAATTGGATCCTCTCAAAATTGCGGTGGTCGGTGTGTTTTCAGACCTGTGTTGCCGATCGGAAAATCAGAAAATTTTATTCAATTTTCAGTGGGAAAATGTGACTTGATCGAAGCAGAAATATTCTTGAATTTGGCGCCAGGAAGATGCCCTCTTGGTGCTTGAAAAAAATATGCCTGTATCATAAAGAAACCTCGCCTCCTTAATTCAATTAATTATATATGCTTGATTTAAAAGAAAATCTTCTCGATGGCAGATTCAAAAAAAAATCTCCCAAAATCAAACACGTTTTATCCTGAGCTGAAAAGGGATCGATGACTAAGGTTGAAAAATGCATATCTCATCTCTTATTTCAATTTTGAAAATTTTCGTTAATGATTTGTCTTTCAAGAAAACTAGCCAGTCATTTCTCTCGAATTTTTTTAAATAAATTTTACCACCCTAAACAATATTCATTATAAGTTTTTGTTGAGATATTTTGGCAATTTTCTCTGTAGCCTCTGTCAGCCTGCCTCAATAAATTTTAATAAATTAAATACGATATTTTGAAACGCTTACTTTCACTTTAGTAACCACTATAATGATTGTAGGTTTGAGAATGTTTTAAATTTTCAATAAAATAATCAAAAGAGGTGCTTTCATTAAAAGGCTTACGTTGCTTAAAAAATTAAAGGAAAAAAAAAACATTATTTGATCGCTATACAATGAAATCTAAAATATATAAATTGATACGGCGAGAAAAGCTGAATTTTGTGAATAAGCAGGCAATGACGCTTTGACAGCTTAATCTTTGGATTTCTTTCCAAACCATGGTCAAAAACGTTTGGTCCCTCAAAAGTCGGGCGTTTTGTAGAGTGGATTAGATTAATCCTGTTTTGTATTTACGACCTCATCCGCGCACGTTTGGCCAATTCCCCGCGGGACAGGGAATTCGGGATAGTGACTGACTCTTATTGGAAACCGTTTCGAATTAGTTGACCAATAGAGCAGCCCGTGTTTATGTTGTGCACCGGAAATATTATGATACAGTGGAATGATTTTAAGTTTTTTAATTTCATCTTTCCTGATTCGTAGCAATCTGATGGAGGAAGAAACGGGTGCTAAAAAAGTATGATCGAGGGGTTCATGATATTGCTTAAAAGAAGTACACTTTGGCAGTAAAAACTCCAAGAAATGTCAAATTCAAACAAAGGAATGATGATCGGTTTAATATGAAGTGTTTTAAACCTTAATGTAGCTTAACCCCATGATAAAGTAATTTAAATCTTATGAACAAAGTATGTAAATCTTGCAATAGGTCTGTTGCACTCAAGAGATACAGCCGACTAAGTACATTTTCTATGGGTAAATTCTCTCGAAAATAATGTTGAACACATCCAAAAAGCCTGAAATCCACTCTTTAGCACGCAATCTACGTAATTTGTAACGGGCTTGTTCAAATTCATTGCGGCTGCGGGCAGTCTCCCATATATGCCAACAGTCAGGCTGGCCCGGAGAGACGCGGGAAATTTGAAAAAGCATCTTACAAACTAAGCAAATTGCGCGTTAAAGAATGAATCTCAGACTTTTTTGACATGCTCAACGTGATTTTCATGTGATTTTACACTCATAGAGTACATTTATTTGGTTGTATCTACAGACCCATTTTAATTTGAATTCAAAAGATGTGAACTTAATCTTTGAATCTGAATAAAAATTCAATTTACGACTATCCTTCGTGATGATTTGCCGGGAGGAGACTTACCTCCCGGCATCGTGCACCGTGAAAAAAAAAATAAAATCGAAAAATAATAATGTGGAATCTACTATCTTAATTTCCGTCTTTCGATGTGGCTCTTTCGAGTCAACACATGAATTAATCAGGAGAGATTGAGTGTCGATCACCCGGTAACAATATACTCGAACAGGATGTAATTTAAAATGTAAAAGAGAGTAGTAGGACCGATACTGAACAGCGTGTGGTAACGACGATTGGACGTATTTCTGCCGAACGGAATTATGTGCATTATAACGTGAGCCCTGGTATGCATGTATTCTTGTGGGTCTCAGGGCTCATGTCTTAATGCACATAGTTCCGTTTGATAGAAGTACGTCCAATTCGGATGCACCCTTTCGGCAATCGCTCATCGATCCCATCTGATGATTGATCAGATTGGCGATTGGTGAGACTTCGCCGTCGAAAGTGCCTGATCTAGTCTTCCACGAAAATCATCTGTGCTTCATCGCCGCTTACTCATCCATCATTTATCGGTTAATTTTTTTGGGTTTAAACATTGCTTCAAATTAAATTTTATTCTTTAGCCAGCGAAGTCCGGAGTTCACCAGATGTGAGCAGACTCACGAACCGCAAGCCTATCATCGACGAAATTAAAAAACCATACTGCTGTGATACACGACTGTACATGCGACTAAACGACTGTTACGACTGTAACGACTAAAATGTTGAAATTGAGTTTCCTTTAAAATCGAAGGCTATTCTCTCCGGTGACACTGTCACGTTTGAGTTTAAGATTAACTACCAAATGCGAGCATTTTGGGGTCATTAAGTTTTTTTCTTTTTTTCGAATTTTCTCGCTAAAAATAAACGTTGTAATATCACAATTGAATTTGAAATGACAGAGACAGGGTTTGCACGAGTGAACGCTTCTAAGAGTATTAAAATTCACAGTCTTGCCATTAGTACCAATTACGTTTAACCCACAGTGGAAAAGAAACACATTGTATCTAGAGTCTAGACTCTTGAAAACATCGACAAGAAAAAATATTCTTGATTCAATCAGATTTAAGCTTAAATCAAAAGGAAATATTCGCTCAAATTAAGAGGTTTGGTTCTTGATTTAAGCTTAAATCTGATTGAATCAAGAGTATTCTTTCTTGTCGATGTTTTTAAGAGTCTGGACTCTAGATACAATGAGTTTTTTTTTCCAGTGCATGTGGAACTTTCCGTGTGAAATTGTTTCCTTGTAAGATGATACTCAGTTACGATCTAATGCCGTAACATAGGTACGTTGCAGACGAATTAAGTTCTGAAAGAAACTATCTCAAGCTCTCTCAGGTCATTCCCTCCGGGACTTGTCAAATCTCCTGGTAGGCAACTAATCGTGTTTCGGTGTAGGCATGTTGCGCGCTCGAAAAAGTGAAGGCGAAAAATGCGGTGCCGCGAATCATGACGCACTCTACGAGAGGTTCTATTTTTTTCGTTAATGACCAAGACTTATTTTATGATTCACGCCACTTTAAAGACTACGGCAATACGTGCGATCTACTCTAGATTGCGAGAGGAATAATGAATATTGCACTTATCCGCGAATTAAAAAAAGTAAGAATAATTTTTTCTGAGCTGAGATAATTACTGAAGTATAAGACTGCGCCCCGGTGACTGTGGATATGGAATTGTAATTTACAAAATATGCTCACGGGCCATGATGAATTTGAAATTTATGATATAATTCTTTTTGTACGTTTTTCGAATTAGTACTGTATTCATCTGAAACTGGTACGAATGGTGCTTACTGTGTTGAGTTTACAGAATGATACTCGTAGATTTCCAGACAACAAATTCGGCTTTCTTTTCAAGTATCAAGGAGGGAGGAAGTGAAACTAATTTTGAAAGTAGTTTACTATGAGGTAATATCAAATTCTCACAAACTTACCTGATGAAAAAAAAAAAAAAAAAAAAAAAAAACCAAGAAACGTGGCTTGATCTGTATGTAACAAGGTTGTAAAGTAGTACTAGCCGAATCCACACTATTACTGGGTAGAACAATGCCAAAAAAGTTTAAAAGTTTCAATTAGAGCTCAAAATTTTTGACTCTATAATTGACATTTTTGAACTTTTTTTGCCTTGTTTCCCCCTCAAAATAGTGTAGACCCTGGCACTATTTTACTGCCTCGTTATATTTGTAGTGCATGTTTTACAAATAAATAGTCTTGAGGGCGGTACGATTTAGCCTGCATGGAAACTGAATATGGTGAAACTTTTGTTTTTTATGGACTTATTATCCACACTGGAAAAAAAAAACACTTTGGATCTAGAGTCCAGACTCTTGAAAACATTGACAAGAAAAAGGACTCTTGATTCAATCAGATTTAAGCTTAAATCAAAATGAAATCCGCTCAAA
The DNA here is from genome assembly GCF_001854935.1 of Bemisia tabaci. Classification (NCBI taxonomy): domain Eukaryota; kingdom Metazoa; phylum Arthropoda; class Insecta; order Hemiptera; family Aleyrodidae; genus Bemisia; species Bemisia tabaci. The sequence continues at coordinate 3,008,838 of NW_017556656.1, forward strand.
TTAAGAGACTTGGTTCTTGATTTAAGCTTACATCTGATTAAATCAAGAGTATTTTTTATTGTCGATGTTTTTAAGAGTCTAGATCCAATGTGTTTTTTTTCCAGTGGACGCATTTTTTGGAGGTCTTATTTGGACTTGGACTTCTCGGAGGGAATGGAATGGATATGGGTGCTCTATTTATTTCAGATACAACAATGATTCTGACGATTTATTTGACAACCATTGGCGCCTCCGGTGAATCTACTCCCAATATTGACCAAGCTAAAAAAGCCGCACTGCCTAGAGGGTAGATTCAATATCTGCTCGGTTCGCCTACATCTGCGCGAGAAAACTTTGGCACTTGATCTCGCGGATAAAAGGGTTAATACCGAAGAGGGAGCATCCGAAAGGCCGGGTTTTGCAGGAAAACGAGCGCACAACGTCAACGGTCTAGCGAGGGGATTGTTAATGAGGCCCAAGTTGCGGCTGCCTTTGCAACGGGCGACCCGGGTATTGTTTACGCCGCGCGTGGCCAGCAAAGTGCCAACACGTTACGGGTGCAGCGAAACATAGTGGCGGCTGTTCCGTGGTCGCCACGATTTGCATACGATTTGTCGCTAATTTGTGCGTCTGCCTCCCTATGCACACGTCGCTTTCTCCGCGTTTCTTTTCAGAACGTAGGACTAATGATGCGGTTTTTCAACGGCCTCTTGAAAAAGAGTTCTTTCACTTGATCGAGCACGGTGAGGTCATTAGGGGCATTAAAAATGGAAACTTTAAATGGCGATGTTGGGGTCAACACCACGCAAATTTTGCGAGGGTGTGATTCTGTATTAAGAGTTCACGCAGGATTTCTTCAAAAAACGAAGAGAAATGAAAAATAAAAAAGTGTCACCTTCAAATGACACAATAGAAAAAAAGTCGCTTGGATCTAGAGTCCAGCTCGAAATTACATCGACAAGAAAAAATACTCTTGATTCAATCCGATTTTTCCTTGAGCCTCTTGATTTAGGCGGATGTCCTTTTGATTCAAGTAGGAATCCGATTGAATCAAGAGTATTTTTCTTGTTACATTTTTTAAGAGTCCACACTCTGGATCCAAGAGACTTTTTTCCAGTGTACATCCAGAAATCAGTAATCACTGATATGATTATTAGGTACAGAATTGTTATCACAATTCAAAAAAGATCATTTTGTTTGTACACCATTTCAGTTCTGTCCGTAAATTATGTATTGTAAAATATCTAATTATAATACTCGTAATTGGTGGTATTTAAAAGAATCTTCAAAAATTCTGGGTTTGATTATCTACCATATTTTTTGGATGATTATTTATTCCTGGAGATCTCTGGGAGGATAGGGGGCAATGGCGCAATTGGGCGTCGCAGAGCGCAAGGCGGCGCTATAAAAGCGGCTTTATGTATGTATTTATTCAGTAACGACTGGACTATTTTATGCTTCAATTATGTTGGAACCATTCAACTTCAATACATACTTTTCCATTTATAACCCGAAATATCTAATTGGTGGCTTTTAAGCAAATAGGTCTTACAAGTTTTGGTCAATAAGTCTATAATAGGACATTAAAAATGTGGAAAGTTTTTAAATCCTTGCAGATTTTCAAGTGCGCAAAAATTTGTCACTTTATTCCGAGGCACTCTAGCACGATCGAGGACCTATTCAAAAATCATACCATTTTAATTTTTAGCCAACATGCTTCATTCAATTCACTGGTTAATTGGTGACATCTGTTCACAACACAGAAATGGTCCAAAAAACTGGAAAGTGTCTTGATTATGATAAATTAATAGCAAGATACTCCTTGGACATTTCGTATAGAAAGCAAATTTTGCGCGCATTAATGCAATGTCACGCAAGGACACACACAAATAGAAGGAAAAATAACAACAGTTTCAATTTACTCTCGACTATGGAAGTAAAGGTATCATTTTTATTTAAACGTGGGGTGAATCCTGCTACGCGAACGGGGAGTGGTGCATGGGATCTACATTTTCCTCTCTCTCTCCCCCAATCTTCCCATCTCACTCACCTTTTCATTGCTTATTTACGCACACCGGGTTGTAAAGGAAAAGAGGATGGGTCTGCGCAGCAACTTTGACCCCTATTCTGGTCCTTTCTAACACACAGGTTTAAAGGAAGAAGAGAGTGAATTGAAAACCCAGACCCGTGACCAAAGCAAGGTAAATATGCCAAGCGTAGTATAGAGCAAAACCCCCGAAAGAGTTGAGCTGAGTCGGGGCGGTAACGCGACGCGATGATCAACACTGTAGCCATTTTTCAAGTAAATTTGGTGCTCCCTCATTTTCATGTGAAAATTGGACACTCACATAACCAGCGATTCTAAGGTTCAAATTTTTGCTGCGTTAAATTAAAAATTATACAAAATGAGCCCTTAAAGTAGAATGATTATCCGGTGCAGGTTGAGAACGGTTTTCCGGATTCGAGTAAAAATTAACGCGGAATCATGTTGCACTTAAAAAAAATAAAAAATAAGTGTTTTCACGACTTTAAAAGGCGGGCATTTATATGGATTTCATGATCAATGTCCAAAACTGATACATGATAATTTCGCTGGTACTTAAAACTTATGTTCTGTAGCAAAAATGTCGACAACATTTGTGTGTACCGTAGTGAGGGGAACTATATAAAAATAAATCAAATAAAAAAGAAATACGATATCGTCACCTCCTAGACAAAGGAACGTAATTCTATCCTAAGTCGCAAAATTGACTTGAAGAATTTGAATGTTACCAGAAATATCCTTTTGAAATTTTTGGACACAATTTGATGAATTTTCGCGCCAAATTAGAGAAAGTTCTTGAAATTGTCAGTCGATTATGCCCAAAGGTTTCCCTGTAACAGTAAAATTTGCGAGTAAAATATTTGCTACCTTGAAATGTAGCAAAAAATAATTTAAATAGATGTCAAAAGAAGAATAAGAGTAATTATATTTTTTTGTAATCAAGAAAAGGAATATTAGTCTTGAGATTAAAAGGTACGTTAAAGTTATAAAGTAAAACATTTAAAATTGAAAATTTGTACTTAAATTAGTCATTTTGTCGAAAAATTAGGGCACGCGTGAAAAACGGCAACATGGCACGGGACGACACGGCCCCGCCGAAGAAGAGCGACATCGGAAGATTAGCGAAATTAACCGGGGCTCGGAGAAGACAGGACCCACGAATGAAAACACCTCCGTGCTCGACAAAGGCGGAAAGCTGCCCGAAAAAGCGGCGTAGGTAAAATAATAGCATAATCGTAGGAGGGACGCCACCACCGCGGGGAAGGGTAGAGAGCACCCCTCCGTGGCGCGGTTCGTGGGAATCGGCCGCGGAAGCGTCTCACACAGTCCGCCCTTCGCGCTCCGGCACTTACCCTCGCGAGACCCCGCGACCCCGCGATGGCGATTCGCGTGTCGATGTCTCCCGCTTTCGGGGAAGACGCACCCCGCTTCCTTCGGCTCGACGGTGCGCGTGGCGCCGCGCTACCTGCCGTCTTGACCTAGGTCTTTTGTGACCTGTTGCGGGAACGCGCCGACCTCGGCTCGGGTCCGCTCCCGTTTTTCGGCATTTTACGGCTCCTCCAGACGCCACGCTTTCTCATTCTTCCGTAATCTGGGCCCTTTTCGCCGCCGACTCCGACTTGGGAGCGGTTGTCCGGCCACGCGACTCCCTAGACCGCCCGTCATCTACCTACCTTCTTGTTCTTCGTCGTGTGGTCTATGAATGGAGTAAGGTGTCCGAAATTTCAAATAGCCTCGGGTTTTATTGGGGATGGTTCTGTAAATCTTGAGATATGTTGGAGTCTCCGCAGCCCGTGACAAGATATACATTTAAACAGTTACAGCAGTGGGTAACAAGGCTAAAAGCACAAATGGATTGCATTTTGCATAAAGGAACCAGGAGCATTCCAATGTCGCTAAGATGGTACAACTTTGTCTACCTTGCAAATATAAACTAATCATCTAAACAAGATTCACCTTTACTCTCAATAAACTATAAATTCATGACGAAATTACCTTCGTATATTTGATTTTTTGCATGATTCCAGCAATTGTATTGTAAAGAATGTAAGTTGCACAATCCTAGCAACATTTGAATGCTCTTGGTTCCTTTTTGCAAAATGCAATCCAAATGACACTAAGGCGTTTTGGTTGGAAACCACAGCCCTCTTCGGTTGCATAAAAAACTCTAAAAATTTAACAATTTAAAAACTTAGTACTCGGTTGTGCCTCTCCAAAACAAAGTGAATGTTCTTTTGAAAAAAAAAAAATTAATAACACAGCTAGTCAACACAAAACACCGTAACCGAACATCGATGAAATCAATCTGATGCTCGAACATCGATGAAACCAACCTGAGGCTGAAAGTTTCAGCCAGATATCCAACTGAGGAAAGCTGTGGTGTTTTCAGCCGAAACGCTTCTAGTCATTTGTGTTTTTAGCTTCGTCACGCGGGGCTGTAATTGCTCAAATGTACGATAAATCGGTCGTCTGAAGCAAGAATGCTGTGACTTTAATACAAATTAATTTTGAACGTTTTTTGCGCACAATTCCTAGGGCACCTGATCACCATCATTTTTCGTTTTTTCAGTGTGAGCTCTCGATAATTTGACATGATCTGATCATTCCGCGAATAAAAAGGACAGATGCCCGTTAGTTCTCTTGAGTAGAATACTTTGTGGAAAATAAGAAACATTTTCGATATAGTCACGATGTTCTTGTTCTGGACGTCACAGAAATAGGCGTCTCAACTGGATCGCGTTTTGCAATTTATTAGGATTTGCTATATTTACGGCTTTTGCATAATTTTAAAAAAAGAAGAAATGCGTTAAGTTAGTTGTAGGTGAACGATTTTTTTGATGTGCCACAAGTAGTGATTCTTCATTTCATCCAACTATCAACTACATTCTGAGCTTCTTTAACAGAACCTACTATCAATATTAAAGGTGGATTCTCCTTGACCCTGGACGCATTCAAAGGAAAGAAGCATTCATGCATCGAGAGTTTTGAAAAAAGACATTCGTGGAATAGTTGAGGTAAGTATATTGCTAACATACACTCCAAGTATAACAGAAAGGAACTACGTTACCGCGTCCTAGAAAAAAAGGTTTGAAGTTTTATTTTAATATTTATTTGAGGGGCTTTGAGGACAAGGCGCATAAATGCAGTTTTTGCTATTTCGAGAAATACGCGTTTGAAGTTTTGAAATTACATGGATCCCCAAAGCGGGAGGAAAGTTTAAACTGACTTTTTGATGCTTTAAATTGGAATTTGGGAGCGAATTTTTTACAGAGTATGCATTGAGACTGGTTTAAGTGGAAATCATTAATATCTCGTTTAAAAAAAAAAAAAAAACTGCAGAAATGCGCCTTGTCTTCTAAGCCTCTCATTTAACATTTCGAGTAATTACAGTCTCAGTGCAATTAAATAAAGTAATTTTGTCCCAAATATTAAGGCCAAGAGCGCAGTTTCAAGTTCAGCAGGCGCGGACGACTGAAAAGCGCAGAATAAACGGCTGTTCAGCCTCTCGATGTTTGCCATGCTACGTGTCTATTTTTGTGCAATTTATGGATAAATCTGGATATTTTTGGTCATGAGGAGTTCAATTTAGGGGTTGGAAACCGAGAATAAGACCTTAAATAAGTGCTGCCCGGTCAAGCTGTATTAGCAAACCACATGGTTGCGGCCATTTTTTAGAGGCTCCANAAAAAAAAAAAAAAAAAAAAAAAAAAAAAAAAAAAAAAAAAAAAAAAACTGTAAACACCATTTCAATTGAAAATTTATCGAGGAAAAATGTTACTACACTTTTTTTTAAATGAATCTTACTGCGATCGAGTTACTTGCGAAAAACCGCTGTGAGGGGACAATTCGGTATCGTCTTTATATGGAGATTCCTGTTTTAAGGAGGAACCGGGGGGGGGGGGGGGGGATTTTAATGCCGAAACATAAGTTCGACTCTTTCAGGAAAAATTTTTAGGAAAAAATTGATGTCTTGATATCATGCACTATTCCGCTTGATGTTTGAAATATTGTGTAAAAATCTATTTAGGGGGCCATTGTTGGCCCCTTGCTCCCAAATCGGAGAGCTCACCTTCAAATCTCGCAGATTTTTTTTAGAAGAGGAGGAGGGACATCTGAACTGAAACGTACACCCGACTGAACGTAAAAAAACAAAAATTTGCTAGCTCGCAATTTTTTCTTTGCTATGCACTAGCCTGACCCAGGGTGCCTGGACTACCTGGAAAATGTGATTTTAAGGGTGTAAAGCATGCATTTGTACAAATTTTAGCCAAAATCTGATAATTTCATAAAAGTACCTTAAAACATGAGAATTAGCGCAAATTTTCATCCGTCTGCATGCAATACATCATATCTAAGGTTTGGGGCTAACTACTGTGAAAATGAGCTTTGCTAAAGATTGTATTTATAAGGGCCGGAACTTCGGTGCCATTGCGATATGGGTAAGAATTGCTATACCCCCCTCCCCCTATTTTTTTAAATAAAAAGGAACAGATTGCAGGGTTCAGACCTCAGGAATCCTAAAAAGTACAAAACAAAGATCACTCCAGTGCGCCTTTCAATGAGGCCTTCTTTTCTATCTCAGCGTTCAAGTCTCCAAGAAAAAACTCAATTTGCATTAAAAGACCCGTGTCCAGTTTGCGATCGAATGTTCTCCCCCTTGCTTCAGAACAAAGGGAACTAATTAAATTAGTCTGACTGACATTTGTTCCAATTACTGCACCAATCAGTCTGATTTGCCCGACAAAAACTTGTGATATAAATATCATTATTTCATCAAATCTTTATTTGCGTGTAAGCATATAGTGTGTAAACTGGAGTTTTTCGAGAATTATCCTCTTAAAAGTCAATTTGTTTTCTCATATTAAATAAGAGTGCCTTCCTCAATTTTAATGTTTGCGACTGTTAATGGAGACCGAACTTTTAGTTTTTGGAAGAAAAAGTTCAGGAGACTAATTTCTCTCAACTTAAATTGAAAAACAGCTGTCATCAGAGGATATTCTCTCGTATATTCTTTAAATTGAGCTTTGAACGGTTTGGTCAACGTACGGTTTGGCAAACGTATTATCAGTGCGTGTAAGGCCGTCAATTGGACTGCATTTTGCAATTTGGAACTATAAATTCTGGCTCTTGTGGAAAAACACTTATGTGCATAGGGAAACTATTGGCACATACGTTGTTTTTAAACCGGGCTAGAATTTATAGTTCCAAATTGCAAAATGTAGTCCAATTTAAGTTGTCAAAATTTGAGACCCTACATTGCTTCCTTGTCCATCGTGTCACGAGTTTGTTACTAAATATGGTCTGGCTCTTTGACCATGAAATCATGTAATTTTTTTTTCAGTCGTAATTTCTCGTGTTTCATGCGTCATTATGTATCGATTGATATAAGTTTATGTTCTGTTTTTTTTTTTTTTTTGGCTGGACTCATCGAAAATTGATACTATAAATATCCCCAGAATGAAGTAGCCACTAAGCTACTTTATTGCTCAGTAAGTCATCTTTGGAGGAATCTTTCCGCTGCCTTCCGAACATTACTTGAACACCATAGACAAGAAAGCAGTGTAGGGTCTCCGAGATTCACCGGAAAAAAAAAAAAANCACATTGGATCTAGAGTCCAGACTCTTGAAAACATTGACAAGAAAAAATACTCTTGATTCAATCAGATTTAAGCTTAAATCAAAAGGAAATCCGCTCAAATTAAGAGGCTGGGTTCTTGATATAAGCTTAAATCTGATTGAATCAAGAGTATTTTTTCTTGTCGATGTTTTTAAGAGTCTGGACTCTAGATCCAATGTGTTTTTTTCCCCAGTGTTTATATTATCTTTGACGGTCACAAAAAGAAAAGCTGGCCCAATCTCAGCGATTAGGTCAGGGTAACAGGGGCCAATGACCGCGGACTGCGAGTCCAACCCCGCGGTTCAAGGTCGTTCAAGGCCGATCGACATCGGAATTCCGAGCGTACGCAGCGTCGCCGTCGCGACGCCGGCCGATTGGCTAAATGAAAACGCGGTCGACGCTGAATTACAGCCGGACGTGCGCCCACGGCCCGGGTTTCCAGATGGAGCCGAAAAATCGAGGAGGCCCGCACCGGAAAACGGGTGGGACGGCGCGACGGCCGATCTCCATCGGGCAACAACCTGATGAGTGGTGTCGTGCTGGCGGCGTGTGTCGCCTCGCGCGGCGAGCGCCGCCCGGGCGGCCGCCTCGTGTGGCCGACGTCCGACCGCAACAAGTGCGCCGCGCAGCTTCCCACTGGGTCATCCGCTCCACGCACATCATAGTTCCGGGGATGCGGAAGTCCGATGGAGGCTTTTCGTTCCGTTATTTGTTCCGGGAAAAAATGTGGGGTGGAAATAATAAACAACTTAATCGTGCATCAAGAGAGAAAGTTGGGTTAAATTGTCGCTCCTTCACGTAAGGGTGCACTGGAAAAAAAACACATTGGATCTAGAGTCCAGACCCTTGAAAACATTGACAAGAAAAAATACTCTTGATTCAATCGGATTTTTGCTTAAATCGAGAACCAAGCCTCTTAATTTGAGCGGATTTCCTTTTGATTTAAGCAAAAGTCTGATTGAATCAAGAGTATTTTTTCTTGTCAATGTTTTCAAGAGTCTGGACTCTAGATCCAATGTGTTTTTTTTCCAGTGTGTATCTACTCAATGGAGAAACGGCAGGTGTCTGAGATTTGGTGAATCTCATGTGTAAGATGAAATTACGAGGAGAGCTGAGCACGAGAATATCCTTGGTTTCTCAATTGAACAATGGACCACTAGACAAGGTACGAATTTCAGCATTCTGATACATGTTTCTCAATCAAAATTTCACGTAGAACACGATACGCACAACGAAAATTACCAAAATTAACTCCTGATGAAGATATTTAATGATTCTTGATGCGTGAATTCAAACCACCCGCTCATGAAAACTCAATGCTCTACGTGATTCACATCGCGCGCTAAATGTTTATCATGACAGTCTCTGCGATGTAAAAATTTTCAACTTCAATCTTGACACTTTGGCTCAGCTATAGCAAATTACCAATAGTTTGAACAACACATGGTGAAAAATGAGCATTGCTCGATTGAGAAGCTTGCTGAAACCGTTGTAGTGCGCGATTTGACTCACGTAGAGCTTTGAGTTTCTTGTGAGCGGGCAGTTCAAATTCCTCGTAATCAGTGCGAAATAAAAACGTTAATATCTTCGTTAGAAGTTGATTTCGGTAATTTTCGTAGTGTGAATCGTGTTCTACGTAAAATTCTGGTTAAGAAACATGTATCAGATTGCTTAAATTCGTACCTTGTCTAGTGGTCCATTATTACAGGAGGTAAAATGAGAAATGAACCGAATCTGCTTAAATACGTGTGTTAAAATGAGAATTTCCGCCTGATGACGTCCCAAGTCGATGATTTTCTCACTTTTAAATCTGTCTTTCTACAATTTCCCTTATCAGAAGTTTTTTATTTTTGGAAAAATACTGTGGAACCAGCTCAGTAAGCACTCTCAGATGAAGCAATACAGTTTGGTCATGCAATTTCTCCATCACTGCATTCTGCAGTTTACACTTCTATCAGTACTTTTTACCCCTTGTGATTTTTTTTTATTATGACCGCAGTTACTCTAAGGGAAATTTGAATAAAGATGCCTCGACTGGGCCTTCGCCCCCATACTTTGATTTTTGAACAACAAACAAATTTTTTGAAACTAAATGCAAAATTTTATGAAAGATAAATGATTTGTGCTTTTTTCTGATTTTTATCGCGTGTCGCATATCCACTATCCAGCCCCTGAAAACATATTTCACATTTTTAACCATTTTGTGAAATTTCTTTTATATTTTTCATTTTCCTCGTGCAATCCTGGTTTTAGCGTGAGATGCACCCTGGATTCCACCCCAAAATTTTTAACAGTGCGCAATGACAACCCTTAACTCATGACCGACATCAACAAAGCGACTTTTTTTTCCATTTCGCGATGCTGCATCCGTATCGAAACTGGCATTGCACCGATTGCATGCGAGAGGAGTGAGCGATTTTTTTGCGGTCCGATCAAAGATAAGACGAGCCCGGAGCCGCGAGTATCGAGATAATTACTCAAAGGGCCAAAGGCGCAGATCGGTGACGGCGACGGCAGGGCTAAAGAGCAAGAGCGAAGACAAGTCAAGAGCCGTAGCCAAGAGCCGGAGCCAAGGGGGTTGCCGTCCCCGAGCGGCGTAGCTCAAGAGGTGAGCGTATATCGATTGTCGAATCGAACTCGATCGATAGATATCATTGCCAAGATAGGGCGAATCGATGAAGTTCATCGAGACATTCGATGCGCGGGGCAGGGGCTGGCGAATTGGTTTTCATTCATGTTTACCCCTCGGACCGAGCAGTTAAAGTTTCTCACAGAGGCACCCTCTCGGAACCGGGAGACTTTCCCACGTTGGGAGCGTGGCTGGCTCCTCCCATCGACCCCGCGCCCTCCCCGCGCCGGGCAGAGCGGCACGCACCGAAACGCGACCGACACGTTTCTCTTCATTTTCCTTCGCTCGTCCACGCGGCCCGCACGATCCGACGCGCCGTCCGCAGCACCGACGTCTTCCGCCTACGCCGACGCCACCGACGTCTCTTATCAAACAAGTGTCCGCGCGAATATCTTCACACCCCCGCGCCCGTCCACGCGTCTTCGCCTCTAATTGGATCACCGACGCTTTAACCGCGATAAAATCGCATTTTGTCGATTTTTAGATTCTACACTTAGTGCTATTTTTCAACCCTCGCGGTGGTGAACATTCTCTAAGTTGATAATAACCCTTAATATTTGACCGTTGGTGTTTACAACCATTGGACCTTATCTGTGCGACTTGAATTTTTACCAATTTTACATCACTCTGTTTATTTTCGTCGATTTCCCACATAGTGTTAATTTCCTTAACAAGTGGTGGAAATTTTGATAAGTCGGTTGACAACCCTTAAGTCTCCCTGAGAAGAGTGACCAAACCCATTGGCTCCAATTAGTGCAAGTGAAATTCTTATCAATACCTACGAGTTGCGATAAATAGTGCTCACGAATAACTAATAAACTGAAGTATTGATGGTGTAAGTTTCGTCCAGTGATTTTGCTCTGCGAATGAAGTGATCCATGATAACATTTCTGATCGAACTTTTGAATTAACGTGTGTTCTAAATGGATGTTTTAAGTGAATAATTGTGCGTCTAGTGTAAAAGAATCGTGGCTTTGTGGAAAGTAGTTCCAAGGAGGGAACCAGAGTTCCCAGATTTAATCATGAATCCCGAACAAAACGCTTTTCATTGGAGTTACCCTCACTGGGGCCCTGCCTCCAACATCCCGCAACCCAGGAGTACACACTCGATGAAGAGGTCAATTTCTGAGAGCGACGACTGTGATGATGCTTTTTCTGAAGATTCCAAAGACCAGTAAGTCGAATTTTTCCTGAGTTTAAGCTGTGATAGTGTTGGCAGTGTGTGTGATAAAGTCAGATGAGAGAGCCCTGAAGGTGGAAGAAAAACATCATGTGATAACTTTTGAACAGCTCAGAGGGGTTGATTTCTCATAATATTGGTGCAAAAACACCCGAAAATTTGAAAGACATACCCTGTGAGAGCACATCAAATTTAGGGGATAGTGAATATTGAAAAAACATGATTAATGTTTGTCAACACCGTGGCAAGCTTCTGACTAAATTCATCATAAACCCCTAAAACATTACACATTTTTATGTGTTTGAGCCCATGTTCCTCAAATTATTGATAACATTGAAAACCACTGAATGAAGTTGGATACATTTTACTTGCAATCAGTATTCTGCCGCTCTGAAAAATGTATGTTTTCACCTTTAGGATCCTTATGTCTGACTTCATCGCATAGGAACCACATTTTGAAAGTATGAACTACTATTTCCAGCTCCGTTTTCCGTACACAAACGTGTACCTATTCTAGTCGGTGAATTTATTTTACTATTTGAAATTGTTTACGCTAGTAATATTTACTTTAAAAACATCTTCTTTAAACGAATTTAAATCTCATTTTTCCGTTCATTATTTCAGTTTGTGCTGTGAACATCTTAGAGAAAGTAAATAATCAGAAACGAGTGACAAAAGTGTTCTTATTCAAAGAATCAATCTCATGTCAACACGAGCAATAAGAGATAGGTAGCTTATATTGTTAATTAAACGATATAGTTAATCATCAAAATCATTTTTGATATCAGTGAATTGATAAAGAAAACAAAAACAAGTTGTAAAATTCAGTCAGAAAGTACAGGCTGTTGAGAATGTCTGAAATTTTTGTTTACATTTCTATTTCCTCATAGTATACGCTATGTTCTCAAATTGCAACTAAATCGAAACAACTCAATTGGATACGCGTTGCTATTTTTACAATCAAAAAACGTAAATTGAACATCATCAATAACCGAGACGGTAGGAGGTAGTCCTTAATGGTCTGGTCCGATCTGGAAACACGTGAAACGTTTAAAAGTTGAGCTTTCCCGCCTAAAATACCGAACGTGGGAACGAAGTCAAACCGCACCTGGTCCTCTGAGCAACAACCCGCACTCCCCTCCCTTCGACTTCCTCTGAGTTTTTATTTGAGTACCTCTCATTGTTACACTCACATGTATGATAATCGGTTAATAAGTTGAACACTGTAAAATACAAGTGAAAACTGTGTCAATGTATTTTCGCATTTCTACATCCTAATATATTTGAGCTTTTCTCTTACTTTTGCTCAAACATATGCCCCGCTTTTCAAGGAAATTAAGTCATTAAAACGCTTTAAAGGCTTCACTTTAGTATGTTGGGATAAATCTTGCTAAGTTTTTATTTTACTATGTTTAACAAAACTTTTGTCTTGTTTTTACAGTTGTTCCTCACCCGGAGATGCCGATAGTTGTCAAATGTTGAGTAGGAAAAAAAGAAGAGGAATCATCGAAAAAAGACGGCGAGATAGGATTAATTCAAGCCTCACAGAACTCAGGAGACTGGTGCCTTCAGCCTATGAAAAACAAGGTTCAGCCAAGCTGGAGAAAGCTGAAATACTTCAAATGACAGTCGACCATTTGAAAATGATCCATGCTAAAGGTGAGAACTCCCTCTATGATTCATCATCCTAATTTTAGGTGAAGTTTGGAGTATTCATTCTGCCGGCTCAACGCACAAAACAGAATTGTTGATGACTGTAAATTGTTCCTATAAGGATTTCTCTCTGCGTCTCTCTTCTTAGGGGGTTTCAAGATATGCAAAATTAAATAGAACTTGAGAACGTTTATCCTTGTGTTAAAGTCCACCGAGGGAAAATTATCATCATGAGTTGGAAAAGGTGAGATGGGTAGTGAGAGTAAGCCTCGCAACGTCTCAAATTACCAAAAACTGCTCAATTTTGAAGACAGACAACTAACTATTTGTGGGCAAAACGGCGTGTTCTTTATTCACGATCGATATTTTTTCGGATATTTTTTCGGTGCACTTGTATAATGAGTCATCCGTATCAATTTTGAAACGTTCCAATGGACTTACGCACTTATGCAAGAAACCGACTCAATCGAACATGCGCGTCAGGTCACATCTAGTATGTGCTTTTAGGTTTCGGTCACAGATTCACTGCCATAGCTTTGAACTTAACATTGTGAGGTGACATGATTCTACCAAATCCAGGGATTTTGACTGTGCGGTGTTTGAACATTTTATTTGATCTTATTTTTACACAAGAATACTGCTCAACCCTTTTGCGTGAAATTTGTAGAGCAAACTGCCGAAAAACTGGGAAAAAATCGAACCAAATTTTGTATCAGAACGCTGATCAGGTCTTTTTTAATTAAAAGAAACGTAACAGGAGATTTGAATAATCGCAAATCGATATAAGTGGTTTGTTACTTTTACCGTCAATATGTATGAGTATATATCTATGGCCTAAGTGCGAAAACACGTGTCTCCGTTTGCAACGTTGTAGACTTCCTGTCATATTTTATTTTTACTTTGAAAAACTGTTCATCGTAATTTCTTAAAAGATTCATTGACTTTTCCTTCGGATCAGTAGAATATTCTGTAAAAAATTCAAGCTTGAAAATCGACGTGTTTCTCTTTGAGAAAATATAATCGGAGCGGACATTTTGCAACACCGTAATGGAGATACGTGTTTTCGAATTTTGGCCAACTATATGTATCCATGGTGTATCACAATTACTGAAAATTCCTGCTAACAGCTAATAAATAGGCAAACTTGTGTTCCTTTCCAAGATGTTTTTCCGAATACAGTTGGATTTCTGTTGGTCGATTGCTGCTCCTCGCGTAAGTGTTTTCGTCGGTCATCATTGCTGCGCGGTGACCAACGGAGACACATTCGCCATGGTAATGGAATGCGTTGAGCAACAGGAGTCGAGCCCACTGCCTAAATACAATCAGATGTATGGGGGCCCGTGGTAAATAGGGAATAAGTTACACTCAGTGGTCTCAAGTGTCAAGTTCTCTGGATCAGATATTAAAATCTTAGCGACAGTTTTATTCAAGACGGATGTTCAAAATTATACATTTTTGATATTTTTAAAAAATCGAATAGACCGTTGAATCTTGCTTTGTGAGAGTGGTAACTAGAATGGTGGTTGAATCCATTGTTCCGCTGTTCACTGATCATATGTTTTACTTTGAGATTATTTTTACTCGACAGAACCAAAATCTCCTTATCCTCGACGATTTTACCGACCAATTTTATGCGATGGACCAGTCAATTCACTGAGTGACACCAGTCAATGAATTTATCTTATTCCGAAATAACTCGAAGTGCAGAACACAATGTACTTAAGTCAACCTTGACCTATGATACTCTACATCGCTTAATTAAATGGATAAAAGAAACTGACCAGTGGCCACCTTCAACTACCTCCGCTGATTTTTAACCCTGGTCTCATGATTCGGGTCTTTTTTTACTCAAAATCTCGTCTCTTCTTCTTCCTCTCCATATTCTTTTTTCTTTTCTTCTTCTTTCTCCCTTCTTTTCTTCTTCTTTTCTCCTTTCCTCTCCTTTTTCCTCTCCTTTTTCCTCTCCTTTTTTCTCTTCTTCTTTTTCTGTTATCCTTTTATTCCTTGTCTTGTCTTTTTTCTGTTGCCTTCTTTTCTTCCTCTTCCTTTAATTTTTCTTCTTTCTCTTCTTCATTTTAATTTTCTTCTTACTCATCTTCTTTATTTCCTTCTTTCTCTTCTCTTTGTCGTTCTTCTGATGTCTAATGCGCCCTTGTCTGACATACTCGATTTTTTGTAAGACCTGATACCGTTCGACTAGGGTTAGAAATTATGTTAATAATAAGAAATTGATCATTCGGTCGATATATTAACGCAGGTAAAACATTGAAAATTGAAACTTTCGGTAACCTAAGATGAAAATCAGTTTTTTCACAGATATTAATGTTTCCCTTTCAACCAATTCCGCTCTCGTGTGCGGCAATGATCAGTACTGAGAATCCCGACAGGAGAGCGGGGGGAGGGGAGGCATGAAAATGCGAGCACAATATTGCTCCTGCAGTACGATAGTGCACGCGTTTGTAGCGGACTGATTGGAGGTACATCAGCCCCCCTCCCCCACCCCCTTTTGGGGGGCGATTCGATGCGGTGCCGCTCTGGAGCGGTAGGTGCTGGAGCTTGGTGCGCGCGCTGACCGATGGTCGGTGAGCTGCCGCCTGGCATCGATCACCAAGAATCATAGATGCAAGATTTAACAGAAAATAAAGTCAAATTTTGGGCAAAGTAACTTCATAGAGAGAGTATGGATTCCAGATCCCATGAAGACCCACAAAAACAAGAAAAATGACGGCGTCTCCATGAGGCTTGGTTGAAACGATTTGATCGAATGTCATGCACAAAGTTGCTTTCAAAACTTAGAAAATAAGCCCAAATATGTGCTTTGAGTGAAGTTAAATACAATGCAAGCAATTAAATATTCATTTCCTATCATCAGAAATCGTCTGGATGCAATTGCGTTCATTTGTTGCATCAAAGGGGTTCCATGAAGCCAAAGATAGCTGAGCTAGTTTTAAAGATAGCTTTAAAATAGATCCTCTATTGTCCATGTTTTTGCTGTAAAGGTATACTTTAGTCGTGATGGGTCGAAAGCAAAGGTGAAGAACAATTTTAGTGGTCTTTTGGATGGCTGACTGTTCTTAGCCTTTGATTTCCTATCATTGTATTGCATTTTAATGGTCTGTGGGAAATCACCTTAAAATCAAAGGAAAAATCGGTTATGGGTGTGAGACACACGAGCGAAATATAATTAAAAGTCCTTACTAACCTGTAAGAATCACTTTCATCCCTGGGTACGCGTGGTGCAGACAGTAGTTTCAGAAATACATACTAAACAATTCGGCTTTGTGTGCCGTGTACAATGATCCACTAAAACTAAGATTTTTTGTCGTTTTTTGATGTTAACTTATTCTTACCGATACCGATTAACTTTCGGTGAAGAAAAATGGTCGAATCATTGACTTTAATCAGTTTCTTTCGATTTTCTAACCCTTATCTTCAGAATTGCGGATTTTCCGAAGTGAAGATCTCAATCAACGTAATTATATTGGTGGTTGTTAAAATATTAAAAAGAGTCTTAAATATCTTTCATACTTTCGTAAATTTTCCCCCGATTTTTACACTCTTTTTGCCCGGGCTTGGGATTTTCGAATCGACACACTTGTAAGTGGATTGCATTTTGCAATGAGAAACCACTATCTCTAGCTCCTCTATAAAATCACCTTTCTGCATAGGGAAACCAATGGCATATATGCTGTTTCTAAAATGAGCAAGAAATAGTGGTTCTTTATTGCAAAATGTGGTCCAAGTATGATCCTCATATTATAATCTGGCGGCGGTGGTCGTGAAGCGAGATCACCTGAGTCATGCCGGAGCCGGATCATCTCCGTCCGCTGCCCAATTCCCATCGGATGGTCATCGTGACCCGAACGCGGAATCTTGCGCCCAGTGCAGTCCGGTAAAAAACTCTTGCATTCTCGACAGTCATTCTGATTGGTTCTGCCGCGGCCCCCTGTAGCCGCCCGCACTTGTGCCCCATCATAGTGGGACACCTCGTTTTGCTACTGGAAAACACAGGTCCTTGAATTCAAGTCAAAGCACACTTCCCTCATCTCATAAAATTTTCGGTAGCGTTTTTGGTGGAAAATTCAGAGGAACCTAAATAGAAACGAAAGCAAAAGGTCATGCACAGCACTATTTCCCCTTCAGTTTTCGAAGTAGGCCAGAATTATCCTTCGTGCAGAAATAGTTATCTGTTAGGACTTATGCCTGGCGTTGAAAAGGGACCTTATATCTTCTGGGATGAAACTTTCCTTAATGCCCTTTGCGCACTTCGCAAGTGTTTTGCTGAAAGTGGGGATCATCGGTGCATCACTCATCGATGATCGTGAAATATGTTGTAAAAACCCTTATCAATGAGTGATGCACTGATGACCCCCACTTCCAACGTGTGCAAGGACATAACATACGTAAAAACTGAAACCACGTTTATTTACAATCGAATTCTGTCTTGAAACTTCCAGGACGTCATATCTCCTTCAACTTTTGAGCTGTGAGAGTCAAATCTGTACCAAAATTTCTAGATTTCCTTATCCTCCACGCAGTGTGCCAATAATACAAATTTTGAACTTTTCGACTATAAGTTCCCTTTTCTGCGATTTGTATGCTACCTCCGTTTCTTTTAGCTGAAGAAACCATAGCAGAGTCAAAATCGGGTGAAGAGGTTGAAAGGTGATTAGGATATCATGGAGGGTGACGGGCGATGCGCTCGGACACTTGGAGGAAGAACAAGGATTAATGGGCTAGCGGCTGATGATGGTAGTCGTGGGTTGCAGTGTAGGGGAGGTTTCGGTGGTAGGCAGAGGCAGGAGTCAGGACATGGAGGCCGGAAGCCAGGATGTCGGATGGTCGCTGGGTCAGTGGGGTCTGTGGGAAGTCACAACCTAACCGACTGGAATGGTTGCCGAGTTGGACAGCATACTGCTATCTTTTAATGTTCCTCCATTATGAAGTTAATTGATAACTTCATCAAAACTTTGATTCGAATATTTACCCTGAGTACGCGGGTAGTTTAAACGACTTTTAGTGTGTTGACTTGCTCTTTTGAAGCTTTGAAATGGTAAGTTTTACACATGCAAGCAAATATCGAAAATTGGTCGGAACCCACTCATTTAATTTCGAAAAAGTTGAAGAGGAAGAAGGAGCATAAGTAGATGAAGAGGAAAAGGGAGGAAAATAAGGTGAGGAAGAAAAGAATAAGAGGAGTTTTTTGTCTACTGTCTTTTCTGTATCCTCTTTCTCCTCTTTTTACTATCGTTTTCTTCAATCATCTTATTCCTCTTCTTCCTCATCCTCTTTATCCTCATTCTTAACTTCTTCTTTTTCATCCTCCCCCTCCCCCTCCCCCTTCTCTTCTTCTTCTCCTTCCCCTTCTTTTTCCCAATTCCTATCGTGCTCCTACGTACCTACCATAAAGTACGAGTCCTAAGCTATTACAAGCACGTATTGCAGATGAATAAAGTATGAAACCACATATTTGCTCTGTGACGCTGCAGACTTCCTATCATTCTTTATATTTTCTTCAAAAAACTGGTCTACATAACTTCCCAAGAAATCGCCATGATTTTTTTTTGAAATATTCGGCACGAATTTCAAGCTATAAAGTTGGCTTGTCTCTCCTCGAAAAAATAAAATAGAAGTCGACATTTTGAAACGCCGCCATGAAAATACGTGGTTTTGGAGTTTCTCCATCGATATACCTATGTTCCTTCCTCAAAACTTCCCCCGTTTGCACGATCCAACTACTTGAGTTCATCGAATTACAATAAGCTGCCGGTCTAAAAAACCCAAGCCCGTCATGCAAGGGTTAATTGACTCTCGCCCCTTTCGGCAACAGGGCAGCTCGCCGCGGTTCATACACTTGTGAGCGGCTCTTCCGCCATCCCCACCGGGACTCGGGACACCGGGACCTGAGACCGGGAGTCCGGGACACCCCGTCACCTACTAATCTTCACTTTCAACGTACCAACAGGTGTCTGCCCCTCGCCGCCGCCACCGCCGCGCGTCGCCTCACTGCCTGAAAAAATGCCCCCCTAATCCCCGCATTTTACGCGCCCCTCCTGATTTCCCATCGACGTGACAAATGCGCCTCCGTTTTTTTCACCCCCGGGCATTTCCCGTTGGTCACCTCTCTCACGGTTGTGGTAGCATTTCACTTACACTCACACGCTCCGCTGCGTCCGACACACACGCACGCACCCCGATTCGCGGGGTCAGACCCAAAGAGTGGACTGTCATGTCATGTTCATCCTCATTATACAGGAGATCATTTCATTGGTTCTACTTTGGGTTTTTTTTAATAAGTGATTTTAGCAGGGTACGGCTGGCGACGATTCTTGAAAGTTGGATCATTGATTTTCCTCCATTTGAAGGTATATGAAAAAATCGATTCTTGGGGAGGCAGCTTACCTCACTAAAAATCGATATTTTTAATGGATTTAACTGGAGGAAAACCGGCGTTGTCACTTTGCAAAATTGCGAGTGGGTACGGCGTTGCAATTTTTATCGAAGTTTGAATTTTTTCATAACTTTTGTGAATTCTCTTCCGTATTTCGTCTTTTGGCTGCAGCCTTTATTGTCACGGAGATTGCCCAAAAAGCTTCTTAAATTAATTCAAGGCATTGATGAAAATGGGTAGAGAATGTTGTAATGTTACATATAACATTACAACATTCTCTATCCAATTCCCATTTCCTTATTTCTCCGAATACGAAGGTGGACTGATTTATCGAAAGATTTAACAAAAATCCATCGGACTCCCACAACGTAAAACCACTAGGTCAATGTACCCGAGTCTGAAAGCTATCTGTTATTACCTACAAAATTGCGCTTACTTTCTTTGCCTTGCGTTTAAGTCTCCAAACCTACTGCGCGCACCACCTGTTACAGATGTTCAATGGTCTACTGGACAAGGTGCGATATTAAGCATGTTGATGTACGTTTCCTAATCAACATTTGACGCTTCGAATTCACGCTGAATTTAAAAAGTTCGACAGATTTTCCTACATTTTCCGCGGGAACCACTTTCGTGTTACAAAATATATGAATTTGAGTTGAAGATAACTGCGAGCTTTTCAACGCCTCTATTTGTGCATGCAATGAAAAAATAACTCTATAAGAGGCATGTTTTACATCATGAACTGCTGCAGTCGTCAGCTGTGTTATTACTGAAATCCTCAACTCAAGAGGATCATTTGGCACACAACATCATGAGTTCTAAGCACCGAGCCCTCCCATCCGAAGGGTATTGATTACGAGCCGTTCAAGACTCCCGAGAACGGGTGGTGCATCGTCGAAACGATCCCGGGTGCGCAAAGACCGGTGGCCGAGGAAAAGTGAAAAATTTCTCATGCAATCCTGACCCGCGCTCCGGCCGGGCTTATCAACGCGGTGGGTCCGCCCCGGCCGTGGAAAAAACAGAAGCTGTTATTAAGATATCTCCTCAAGTTGTAGCACTTAGGATTTTTAGACATGCTAGATGTTCGGATCTCAACAATCATCTTGTCCGCCGCTGCATCCATCGGTTTCGTGTCCGATGGATAACGACTTCGCCGCAGCGCCACGGCGGCGTGTCTATTACCCCCCTCCCCACCACCCTCGCCGACTTGGATCGTGGTCATATTCTGACAAAATATTGCCGAGGATTTTAATTTTTATTTATCTTGCACTGTTCGTTTTTCCACCTATAGTTGTTTATCATAAGGTGAACTTTGACTTAAGATGAGGAGTTTTTGCAACGAATCGCAGTTCACTCTATTGAATTACGTTTAAACTTTGATAAAGAGGCCAATTTCTGAAAATTTTTATAATTCTTTATGAGCTACTAAATCAAGTTATACCTAAAAAAAAGTGAAAAATACAACGAGGGTACTTGTGTCTTTATTGCAGTGTCAAAGATGACTTCTTCAAGCCCAATTTTCATGCTTAAACGGCGTTTTCACTTTCTCTAGGGACACATACTTTGAACACAAGCATTGAAGTGATAGTAAATCGGTGAAAAAAAACGAATAAATTATGTAATGATATTATAAAGAATCGAAGAAAAATGAGCTCTGATGAAAACTTGACCTTTATTGAAAATAATAAAAAAATGCAAAAAATAAGAAAAAATAGAGGGGAAAATTTATGAGAAAGTGTCAGGATTTACAGCTGGCATTGCGCCACAAACAGACAGGATAAGAATTATGTTGTTTTAACGACAATCTAAGTTTTAAAGCTCTGGAGTTCAAAAGTTCATTTGGAGATCCAAACTTTCAAAATTTCAATTCCCCCATGCAAACGTAGAACAAAAATCATAAGGTCTGCTTTTTCAGGAAATTTAGGAAAATTGAGCCATTATTCAGGCTTTGCGCGTGTCTTTGCTCGAAAGGAACATCTTTTAGGTTTTTCTCCATTGGATTCGAAGTCTATCCAAGCTTATCGCCAGTACACACAACATGGAGCAATGGGTTCGCGCATCGCCCGCCCTGAGAGCTTCGAGCCGGGTGAGGGGGTGGGAGGGCCGTATCGCCGAGTGCAGAGAGGGAAGGATCCGGATGGTCCGACTGTCCGAACGAGCGAGCGAGGAAGACAGAGCGACGCGCGGCGGCGCGGAGGTGAAAATAGATGAATGAAAGGAGTAGCGGGCCCAATAGTATTATTTTTATTGTTGGCTCCATCATCTCATAGACAACTCCGCGCTCACTGTATTCCGACAAAGTACATTAGATTGTGGCGCGAAGATGCGATGCCCACCCGG
>NW_017556656.1:3030724-3148740 GCF_001854935.1 Bemisia tabaci
CTCCCCGCGAGGTGCAGCCGCGAAGCGCGGCGCGGCGCGACCATTCAGCAGCAACAAGTTGCCAGGTGCCCATCGCGGCGGTTCACAGGCCGTCTTTTCAGCCCTTTCCCCCTCCCCCCCACCTGCCGTCCCCGCCCCACTCCCACGATTACACGTAGCTCGGCATGCTGGGGTTCAATTAATTTTTTTTGCTAATTATTAAAGTGGTCACTCCGTGTCCCTAGACCGCACCGCGTCGTTGGGATATGAATGTCAGAGACAATATATTCATGCAGAGACAAGGGGCTCCCACACTGGCGATCATATTTAATATGAGAGTTGTATTCATGGTTTTTTCTTGAGTAGATCTCTTTGATAGGGGGATCCCCTATGGTTTAAATTACGATTAAGGGAGGTTTATGAATGCTTTGGAGATTGTACCGAATATGGACGATTTTCACGCGCTTCGAGTCGAGTTCAATAAATTATTGATAGACTTTATATTGTGGATTATTTTTGGTAATTAGTATGATTTCTAAAGAGAGAAAGAAGAAATAAACTAGAGTTGAACAATTTGGTCTGACAGTTAGTAACGATGTATCTATCGTGCATTAATCTTTAAAAAAAAAAATGTATTATTTACAACACATATTTTTACATACATTTTCGATAAGACTTTTGGTTTTGTATCTACGTTATCTCACTAAACCATTTTTGAAACTTCTATAATAAGATCATCGGCAGTGTCATTTTCTGACAAAAATAGTGAGAAAATTGCGAAATACTACTTTTAGGACTCAAGAAAACCGGTAAAATAGCGCGAGGGCTAATGTTAGCTCTGCGTCTTCATTTATCGAGGCATACCACAAAATATCCTACGCGTAGGAATAGTTATCCTTACAAAGGAATAAGCTTTAAGTTATTTGCGTCGTTTGCGTGCGGTATATGATTACTCCAAACTTCAAAAAGAGAGCAAGAGAAAGAATTACGACTTTCTTAATCCCTAGTCTATTTATGTTTGTATATATTTTCTCATTATCAAAGACCTGAACGAACTTTCGGCCGCATAATTCTCGAGGAAAATGAGACATTAATTCTTTGCAGAGAGAACGCTTAATGAGTTCCGATCACTCAATGCGTCTTTTAATACTGGTTTTTTCATGTCATTCTCCTTCTCCTTCAGTCTCTGACCAAATTTTAATTCCATGCAGTAACGAATATTCCATACTAAATTGCGTCTCTTTCTTTGTTATAGGAATGGACGCCCTAGCCTATGACCCATCGAAGAAGAACAGCTACGCCATGGACTACCACAACATCGGCTTCCGAGAGTGCGCCGCCGAAGTGGCCCGATACCTAGTCACCGTCGAAGGGCTCGACATCCAGGATCCCTTACGGCTCCGACTCATGTCCCACCTCCAGTGTTTCGCCGCTCAGCGCGAGCTCGCCACCAAGCAGCCCACGGGCTGGTACCCCGGCAACCCCCCGGCGACCCCCACGCCGGGCAACCTCTACGCCACCCCCACGCCTATGTCCCCCGTCACCCACCAACTCCTACCCCCTTCCGCCATCCCCCACCATCACAACACCCACAACTCTAGTCTTGACTCTTCCGGATCATCCCTAGCCAATTCCTCAATGAATAGTTCCTCATTTAACAATTCCGCAAATTCCAATACGTCCTGTGAGTCGTCACCCCCCATGGTCAAGTCTGACCCCCACTCCTCAGCGCCCACCACGCTGACGCCTTTGACAACGGTGACGTCAGCCGGGAACTACCATCACAGTTACCACCATCAGAACCCCTCCATGAACCCCCACTACCACCATAACCTACCACCGACGCCTCAGTCGAATTATAGTCACTCCCAGAGTGCGCAAATGAAGCCGTATAGACCGTGGGGTGCTGAAGTTGCATACTAGATTCCTCGTCTAGACATTTAGGTTGACCTAATTTTTCATCATTAATGCGCAAAAAGTGTAATTTATTGCGAAATCCCGAATAGATGAATCTAAATCAGAAAACTTTGAACTAAGTCAAAAATATTTTGAGTGCTTTGGTAGTCATTAGAATTAATAAATTGTGTACAAAATATCTTGAGTTCTCGAGAAAATAACATTGTAGCTGTATTGTATATATGTACAGAAGTAGGTAGGTTAGATCATTTGAAACAACCAATAAAATGTGTGTCCTTAAATTTAACCTTAGGTGAGACAACCAATTAGTCGGTTGAAAAATAAAGTTTAGCACAGTAAGAACATGTAAAAAGAGTGCATATCACGACGTCATGTATTACAAAATTCTTGCTGAAAGCAAAGGGAGCGATCCTTGCTCTGAAAGTACTTATCAATTACAGTCACAGATGAAGAAATAAAATCGGGAATTCTGAGACACATGTAAAAATAGTTAAGGAATTCAGAAATTATTTCCTCCAAAATTTAATTTAATCTTGTTGTGATCTCGAAACTCTAGACCCTAAATTGGTAGTGAAGAGCTGATATTATTGAAGAATCGGGAAAATTCTTTGTTACTTGCTGGAAGTCAGTCTCATACGATAAATTTCAATCATTCTCACAAATTGAATTACTCGTTTTAATGAAGTTACCATTGTGCATTTCTGTTCCAAAGTATAACGTTAAAAATATATATCATGCTTGAATAAATTTTGTGATGTGTTACAAAAATGTTACAAATGTTTGCTCAATCATTCCATTTTTTCGTGTTAAAAGATAAACTGCTGAGTACCTGTGCCGAAAATCCACATTCCTATAAATTTAGTACGGTAGATTCTCAAGACATTAAATAAATAGCACTTGCGATGGATCTGAATTTTTTAAAATGTAATTTACTCACCAGACATTACTTATTTTTTCTGTTGTTTCAAGGAGTCAAAAAATATAAGTAGTTATATTGATCCTGGTGTTTCCGGAGAGTCTACCATAAACAGCCACTTTCGAACAATTAAGACCAGGCAGTGCCTAATTTTCTCTGTCACGTCTTTAAATTGTAATTTTTGTTTTCTTCTATGTACATTCAGTATAGTTTATTTATTTTTGATGAATTATAATTTATTTTTTCATTGTTTGTCGTTTTAACAAATTAAAAACTTATTTTATGATAAACATGTTTCTTCTGATTTCATTGATCCTTCAACAATTTGACTGATGCTTTTGATATTTAAAAATTCATTTTGTTACTCATATTTAAGATAATTCTGCAGTATCAACATGAGTTAATAAAGAAGTTAAATCTTTGGATACTATCCTTGAGTAACTCTCAAGAAAATTTTTGCTTGTGAATTTGTTGCTATAAATTATTTGTATCCCTTAAATATTTTTTTGAAGAAAAGAACAATTTAAAATGAAGAAAGGAAACCATTGATGCACACAATGCACACCTCCATAACAGTGCAAGATTGGGAAGAATTGCATCCCAGATAAACAAACTGAATTCTAGTGGCTTCATTTTGGATGAAATTTTGTTGAATTTTCCCATTTTCCTCTGCTTTTTAAAACAAATTCTCTAAAAAATATTCTACAAAATTCTCTTTAAACATTGATATGGAAAAGAAAAAAAATTCTGAACGTCTTAATCAAGAAGTGTATAT
Source organism: Bemisia tabaci (assembly GCF_001854935.1). Lineage (NCBI taxonomy): Eukaryota > Metazoa > Arthropoda > Insecta > Hemiptera > Aleyrodidae > Bemisia > Bemisia tabaci. The sequence continues at coordinate 3,034,312 of NW_017556656.1, forward strand.
TTTCAGTTTTACTATCAATTAATGGTTTCAGCATAGTAGCATTAAACAAACAAGATCTAATTTTATTTGTATTGAATATGCGTAGGTGGACTCTATACTAAAATTAGTTAGATTCTTTCAGATATTTTAAGGAAACATGCTCAAAATCATAAGTATGAATATTCTCATTACTGTTTTGAAAATTTCCAAAAATCGTTGAAACTTATTTTACTCTGAATGTTTCATATAAAAACACCTCACACTTTAGGTTTCCAAGCGCAGTCAGTTTTGCAATGAGTTTATAAATGTTGCAAGCAATAAGCAATCTTAGCCAATTTTCAATCGTCTTGCGGATTGTCAGGCATTCTTTAGGTGGCGAATTGCTTTGACAATTGCCAGGCATATTTCTAAGACAATTTCTTAAGTTGTGCAATTCAATTGTGCAAATTATTTTTCTCCAATTTTTTGTCATCTTCCTTTTTTGGCCAAAACTGGAAAATCATATCGGAAAGGTAAACATTTTTTCATTCACCAATTCCAAGGAAGCCATTTTCCGCTTTTTAAAGTTATTTTTTGTTGCCATGTGCACCTACGTGCATTCGAGATGTGTGAGCGGCTCAGAAACCAACCAAGTCGGTAAGTTACTTTGCACTTTTTTTTTCGTATTCAACCTTCCCGCCATCCAACATTCGATCCGCTATCAAAATTCAAATACTCGAGGACTGCGTATCTTCTTTTGCTCAAACTCCTACTCAAGATCCCAAAAAAATGAAGAAAATCTCGATCCTTTTTGGAAGAGTCTTTGATCCCTCCAAAGATTTGTCGAAATGCCAAAGCTTTGGTCCAACATTTTTTAAAGAAAGGTACGAGCGTCGACGGAAGTGGCAGTACACTGGTAAAAAAAACCTCTTGGACCAATGCCGCGGTGCATTGACTTAAGAGTGCAGTTTCTTGTCGCCGGATTTAAGAGTTTTGAACTCTTGTTTCAAGCGGATTTTGCATTGAAACAATAGTCCAGACTCTTAAATCCGGCGACAAGAAACTGCACTCTTGAACCAAGAGGTTTTTTTTTACCAGTGTATATTCGACATATGGACTACATTTTACAATTAGGAACTACAATTCCTGGTCCTTCCTTAAATATACTTATTACTTATACGTGCATAGGAAAACCAATGGAATATAAGTTGCCTCTGAGCTGAGCCAAGTATTGTTACCAGGTATTTGTTGTTGGTTCCTAATTACAAAGTGTAGTCCATATAATGTCGTCAAATACCATGGGTGGATAATCAAGCGCTGGATGATGATCAAAATTTCACTCTGACGCATTTCACGTCAAATCGGCAAACTTTGAGAACTCTGACTTGATGGCTATGACTAAAAGTGGATCCTCTAGTAGTTATACTATCCCTTTAAAGTTACTCGAAAAAGTAGGTAATAATCTGCAAAAAGTTGTAACGAGAAGAAACTTGCATAGTTTAGCGCCCTTCTCTTGATTACCAGCGAATAACACAGTGCCTCTCTCTTGCGACTGAACAGTAAAGTTACAGTTCCTTCGTCTGGCGAGAGAGAGCGGTAGCACAACAAAACGCGACCCCTTGTTGCATCGCTCTATCCTATCGTATTTTCATTCATGTCGTGGCTGATGTAAATTAATACGAGATGTGGTCCCTTCGAGATGCAAGATGGTTGTGGAAGTCAAGTGCATTTTATACCATTTTTTTAGGGCAGATTTTGATTTGAATAAGATTTCAGCCGTCATTATTTGGAATAGGTATCTTGCTGAGAATTCTTTGATGCGGATGTGGATTGATGGAACCCTTTGGGTCTCACAGGGGGATCAGCAGTGACTTGAAAGTCCCTCCTCCTCAAATTCACATATTACTACCCCCCCCCCCCCNCATTATTTTAATTCATATTTTAATAAATGGAACTGAAAAATAATGAAGTTGAAGCCTTCAGCGTATGAAGAAGGCTAGCGATCAATTTTGAAGGGAGGAAGATTTTTGAGATATGGTTGACCTTTGATGTAACTTGTTTCACAGTGAACTTTGCCAGACGTGTTTTCTCTGCAATTTCAATATCTAGCTCCAGTTTAAAATTAATGAGTCAGAGGAAGCGTATAAAGTTTAAACATAAAATTCGTTTTCCTCGAAACCTTTGTCTTACCCCTTAAACAGAGTGAACATGTGTTTTTCGTGTTTCTTGATGTGATTGTTGCCTATGCGTCGAAACTGAAGGCGAACTTCAAATTGACAAATGTATCAATAGGTTAAATCAATATCAATGCGGGTTTTCCAACCAGACAACTAAACGTCTTTCGAGGAACATTTGATGCCTACAAAGAAACAACTTAAATTGGGACTAAGGCCGCAAAGAATAAAAAGAACACATAAAATAAAATGAAAATAACAGGAGTCTCACAATAACAGCGGTGAGGCTCATAGTGGCCTTCTTTCTAATTTTCTTTATTTTTGCCGGCGGTTGAAAATGCGGGTGTGATCCCTGCGAAACATCCCGGGCTTTTTATTTTATTACATGTGTTCTTTTTAATATTTGCGGCCTTAGTCCCGATTTCCGATTGAAGTTGTTTCCTCGTCAGTGTTTCGGGCCGATCAAGTTGTTTCTTGTATCATTTGATGCCTATGTGGCAGATTGAAGGAAAACTTCAAATGGGCAATTTTTACCAATAGATTTACTCATTATCAATTTGCTCTGTCCAAATGGAGATGTTGCATGTGTGTGTGGGATTTGCGATTTGACCATTGATTCTTATGTAAAAGTTCGCGAGAAACACGATGGTGCCACTGGTTTTCTCTGAAATCATCTCCCAAGCTCAAAAAAAGCTCTCAAAGCGAGGCTAAAATGGAGGGGATATCCCACCCTACCCTGAGAGTCCACCTCTACATCAAGACTAACTCTCCATGCAAAGATAGGGAGCAAATACATTGACAAGGTTGCCGTGTTTTCAGTTTTAGAGTCCCCAAATAAAGTGGCAGCCCTGTCAATGTATTTGCTCCCTATCTTTGCATGGAGAGTTTGTTTTGCCACCAGTGGCACCATCGTGTTTCTCGCGAACTTTTACATAGGAATCAATGGTCAAATCGCAAATCCCTCACACATGCAACATCTCCATTCGCGGAGCTAGATACCGGGAACGGTTCATACCTCCCGCCGGGTTTTTGCTAATACGGCAAAACTGAAGCACTAACTTCGAATGGACTGTATCAACCCGTGGGCTCATAACATCGTATATAGGTTGAATCAATGCTAATCGACTGAAACAAATTATAAGTTTTTAAACAAACTATTTATTCGGTTTACTTGCGCTTCTCCATAGATTTGTTGCCTGTGCGCTGGGATCGAAGACGAACTTCAAGAGAATGATATTTACCAGTAGAATTACACGTCGTTTATTGGTTCACTTGAGGCGTGCAGCAAGACTATTACATGTTCTGCGAATAGTTAACTGTCTATCTGTTATCGTTGGTAGATATGATACCAAATAAAGATGCAAAGTAAAACGAATGACAAAAGTGTAAAATCTTAATGAGAAATCTATCAGAATTTTAGGTCGGGGGTGAGAGCGGGGGTTGTATAATGTTGGAGCATGTAATAACTCCCTCATTTTAATATTTATAGTTGTACAAAATGAAACCATAAATACTGAACAGACCTGTACAAGGTAAAAGCCAAAACTTTATACAAGAATCTAAAGTTTGTTTGTTTTTTTTTAAAATATTTTTTTGTAGTTTTGTGTAACTTTCTCTCTTCGTACATATGTGTTGTGTATATTTAAGTTAAATAAGAGAAATTAACCACCAAAAAACGTGGCTCAAACACAACAAGGTGGTAAAACAGTGCTGGGTCCACACTATTTTGCGGGGAAAACAAGGCCAAAATGTTCAAAAATTTCAATTACAGTATAAAACGTTGAGTTCTAATGAGTACCAGTACGAGACTCGCCCGCTTCATTCTTGTTCTGGTAGGTACTCATTAGGGCTCAACATTTTTGACTCTAATTGGAATTTTTAAATTTTTCGGCCTTGTTTCCCCCGCAAATTAGCGAGGACCCTGCTTTATTTTACTATACTTGTTTAAGATATATATTTGGAATACTGCAGAGACCGTATACAAAATTACTTTTAAGCTAGTGCTATGTCTAAATTCTATAGTTTATTTGTCCATTTATATATATGAAAAAAAAGAAGAAAAAAAAACAAAAAACTTTTTACCGTGCACTCTTTGAATAACTGAAAAAGTTATAAGAGGGAAAAGAAAAAGAAGAAGAAGTAGAAGAAGAAGGGAAAAAAATGGAGCAATAGTGTATAAAGAAAACGCAAACAGTACTTCCGGCAGTTTTGATTATTCTAATATTCAACGTGAGGTAGAGGAAAACAAATTTGTCCTACTTTTTCAGATTTGCTTTACGAGCTCAAATGCTGGCGTTATAAAAGAGTCGTTAGGGACAATACAACTCAGCTTCCAGACTTTTCTCGGAGAGCAGGAACGAGACCTCGCGAGACAGAGCTCGTAAAAAAGCTGCGAGTGAAGCTGTGAGGTGATGTAATGAGTAGATTTTCACGCGCTGAATATTTCAATTCGCGGAGTGAGGGCTGAGGGCTCCGGCTTTCCCGAGCTTTCCCGGCCTCCGAGTGGGAATTCGGAGCGATTTTCCACTGATATTTTCTTCGTCAACATTTCATGCTGGCCTAAATTTCAGTAGCGTAAATTTAGCTTTGCGTACTTGCCGAATTGAAAACAATAATTATTTTCAATATATTTAATAAAGTCGGTTTTCTCACGCAGTGGGCATATTTTGTGGCTGAAGTAGTAGCAAACATCTTGATTTTAATCTTCAACACTCCGAAAAATTCCGTATGAACTATCGAGAGTTGCGAAACTTTTTCCATTAAAATTTTAATTTTTAAGGAGAGTCGTGAATATTTTCTCTTGAAATTTTCAGGCATTTTAGACTTGGATAAGAAATAAAATTCTTTAGAAAATACGAAGAAAAATATTCACAAACTTTCCTGAAAACTCATCCTTTGTTGAAGGACATTTGGCAACGTCTAAATGCTCATACGGCGTTCTTCCTTCGAACGGTAGAATAGTTCATCCATGAATCAAGTTGAAAAATGCGTATGTCCGATTGGAACGTTGCAAATCTCCTTATGTTTTAAAGCAACTGACCAAAACAATTTTACTAAGGAAATTAATTAACTAAACTAAGGAAAGAAAAGTTTTCGAGGATTTTCCTCTGTTTTTTTGAGACTTCACTTTTTGGGTATATTTTAGTTGGTGTCATTTTAAAATGAAATATAATTGAAAATTTTGAGTTGGTGTAACAGAGATTACGCCGTATTTAGAATATTAAATATATTAACTTCCATCATTCGCATTACGCTTGTTTATTGTTCTTAGAGTACTCAGCGTGTTCTGGAGTGGCTTCAGTTGAAGGAAATTACATGAAAAATTTCATCATTATAAAATCGAAAGACAGAAAAATAGCGTCTCTCTATTATATAACTAGGTGCACGAGTTGTAAAACTAATACAGAATGTTGTATTGTTGCATTGAGTAGTTGATTTTTAATCGACCAATTTTCTAGAGGTTCTGCTATTTAAATCGCCTATTATCGACCTCCTCTGCTCTCTCTGATCCAAAGTCAATGTATTCGTATTTTTAACGGCGATAATTTACTTTATTATTGTATATTTTTTTATCCTAATTTGTATATTACATATTATATTGATACATATATTCTAGTATTTAACGCTGACAAGACTTTAGACGGCCTTCAACTCTTAGATGCCCAGCAGGTCGATTGTTGAATCGTTATCGAATGATTCTGATCGATAACTCCCTATCTTCACAATGCTATATATCGATCAAGGTCATTCGATAACGATTCAACAATCGACCCGCAGGTCGGGTCAAATTGACCCAGTTCCTCTTCCAAGGGCTTTCTGGTGCCGGTACATACGAGCTTTAAGTAGATATACGTTCCAATATACATCCAAAACAAAGAATTAGATATCAAATTAAAAAAAAGAACATCGAATGTGAATGCACCCGAAGTCAGGAGGTACGTATTTGGTCCTAATTTGTTAACTTTTCTGATGAAGCTGAGCGACACTTCATTGGCATCATAGCGCGGAGCATTGCGAGTTAACGCCTCGCTTCATCGCGCCTTCAATTTTGCAGACGCAACACGGACATCCATCAGGCACGAATAGTTGTATTTTTGCGCCGTCTAACGCACGTCGCTTCTCCCTTATTCTTTTTCCATGTTGTGCTAGGTCCGTTTTTTTTATTTGTGGTGGTGCTCCAAGGGCTACGTGAGCAGCCCAGCCCATAAGATAGGAAAAACGTAATCGGGACCAGTTTTTTTAACTTCTCTCCCGAATCTCTCGACACCCCATAGGCAGCATAAAGTGAATCATTGCGAATTTACGTCATGCGCCGTCGCGCCTTCAATTTTGCAGATGCAAGACGGATATCGACCAGGCACGAATAGTTGTATCTCAACGCCGTCAAACTGTCTGCTATCTCTGACATCTGAGAAAGGTTAAGGTTAAGTTTGCTCAAAATATACTATGATGTGCCCAAATCGATAACCATTTCCAAAAAACAAAAAAACAAACTAAAAACATGCTCAGAGGCCTCTAAAGCGCCTTAAAGGGCGCACGTAAAAAAATTGGTATTTTGGCGAGAGTTGTGTTGTGTCAGGGACCTCTTCTTTTATGACTATCCCTAAAAATCCCAAGCCAGGTCAAATTGACGCGATATATCTTCTCTGATGGAGTTGCATAAGGTGAAGGAGGAGGAGAAGATGAGAGAGCAACAAAATATTACCAATAAGGTGAAAAACTAAATGATTGTCATTCTTATCTTCTAAAATATAGAAATAACATAGATAATACTTTAAAAACTTTATAAATTCATTTATAAATACGGATCAATTTTACCCTTCTTAGAATTTTCCGTATAAAAAAGTCTTGGACATTTAAGGGTTAGACATTGACAACAATGCATGAAAATAAAAAACATGAAGGGGGAAAAAACAAAAAAACCGAGAGACAAATGAAAATATTTCGTGGCAAACGGACACTGCTCAGAATGCATTTTATGCATTCCGTGCTCTTTACGCTGGAGCATTGACAGGGCAGCATTCCATCCTTCTTTGATCTTCATCGCTGATTCTCACTTGATTCTTGTAAATGGAAGTTTACAATATATACTGTCAGAGCTATATACTTGCGTATTTAAATGAAATTTTAAGCACAAAAAATAATTCAAAGTTTGAGAGTGGCAATCAAAGATCACTGTTGGACAGTGTTGGATGTCAAATAGAAGGGCTTAGGAAGACTCAGGTGACTCTGAGCTTTTTTAAAGTTTAGGGCTCCTGAAAAACGAGTGGTTGACCACACTTAGGCCACCATCACATCATCCACCCTGCAGTTTAATACTGATGCATCTTTTCATTATGATGATTTGTTGAGCGAAATATTAACAAATAAGACCTGATGTGACAAAATTTTTCACAATTTGCTCTAAAATTGGCATCATCAGCAAATTGTAAAAGGAAAACCCCGACCAAGTACCTCATCGATTATTACTAAAGGCGAAAGTAGTGTTGATCCACAAAATCAACGTCGTTTTCCTGAGGCGAATTCCAAAAGTTGGTAACACTGGTAATGCTCCATTCAAATACATTTTATAAATTTATTCTAGGTGAGACAGGCTGTCGCGCCTAGAATCGGTTGTTTAACATACATTAAAATTGAGGAGACACAGTGTTGCCAACTTAAAAGAATTGTCTTTGCTTAGCTTGGCTATCCAGAAGAAGCGGGCCTATCTCATAGACCCACTTAGCGCGCGCCAAGAGGTCTGTAATACAATGGGTTTTTTTTATTTTCTTCGATCGATGTTTTATGATGTGGCGTATGCGAAAATTCCAAGGAGAAATATCCGACGAAAGAAATATCACGATGTTTTTTCAAAAATAAATATTTTACATGAAGATATTTTGCAACATTTGACTGCTTCGCAGCAACCAAGCACTGTGCTTTTCTTCACGAGGGCAGCGTAGGATTGCATCAGATAAACTATTCGGATGAAACTGGTGTAGCAGCCTATCGACTGCTGATGAAAATTTTTATTCATAGATACGGTGTCAAGCAAGCCAATTTTCATAGGAGACTCAGAGATTTGAGTCTTAAGACGTAAGAACTTATCGTCATTACCGCGAGAGTTTCGGAAAGCATAGAGTTGTATGCACGAGAGGACCCATCTGAGATTGAGGTTGCGTCTTAACGACAAGAGGAGCGACGATAATAGCTCTCGCGCTCCACTCTCTAGAGCCCTCAAGATCAAGACCGAACTATATCAGGCGAGCTGTGCCCTGCAGTGCCGTGGCGTGCTTTGCGATATAACGATCGATTTGCCATTAAATCCTATGGAAAAGGATCGAGAAACAAAGTGTTTACAACGAACACCTTAATAATCGATTCTTTACCATAGCTTCAAATTGGGAAATATCGATAATCAACCATTTATGCCTCGCCTCTGGACCACCATTCTGTGCTGAGGGATAACGCCTCATAAACCTTCAAATATTGCCTAACTTCCTCTTATTGAAAATTTTTGGAGTGAGTGCATAAAGAGTTGTCGTCGATATTTTCACGTGAGAGTTAGATTTAATGGGACTATTGTATTCGAGACACACAGACAAATGGATGGACTATTTAGAGTGATTATGTACAAAAATCAAGATTTGCTCGTTCGAAAAGTTTGTAAATCATTTTGTTTGCAACTTTTTGCATAAGCAACACAGGCTCCCGTGTTATCGAACAGTGACAACACAATTGGACGACACGCATACTCGGGACACACTAAAAAAAGCTTTTTACCAACCTGGAAGTGTTGGTTTAAAGTCATGCCAGTTTTCCTTCAATTTTTAGTGTACCCAACAAGGGCTCTCAACAAGGGTCAAATAGTGGCGTCGTTTTGAAATAGCGTGCTAAACACTAAAAAAATAGTGTTCTACCAAACCAAAAGTGTCGTTTTTAACGGCATGTCAGTTTCCCTTCAATTTTTAATGTATGCAACACAAGCGCCCATATGATCGAATAGTGGTATCAACTCCTGTATACTAGTCAGACAGTCTCTGTCCACAAATTCGTTGAAATTTTCGCGGGTACCTTTTTTCCGTCATCACCAAACAAATTTGCACAAGGAAGGAGATGTGGGAAAACCTGTCGTAAACAGATATAAAAACAAGCTTGTATAACTGTTTTGACACGCCTTATTATCAAGAAATTAGGTGAAAGTATCCGCGATCGCGGTAACTCCAGAAACGCGTGTTACAAACCACGCAGATTTTGCGCCAGGCATTGGCGGATCCAGCAACTTGGCAACATCGTATTTTCTCCATTTAAACCTATGGAAATGTATCGACTCTTGGAGAAGTTAGGTGCTCCGACAAAAATCGATTGTTTAGCGTAGGTTTAAATGGAGGAAATCTGGTGTTGCCAAATTGCTGGATCCGCCTCTGGCGCCAGGTAGCGGATTCGAGGCTTTTTTCATGCGTTAATCATGAATTTCGGGTTGATTCACCTCTCTTAATTATGTGCACTTATATGCATCCATAAGTGGAGAACAAACTCCATTCTATTGCGAGAAAAATTTTCCAAAATAATCTAAAAAAAATTTCCTAATTTTCCAGAAAAGTATATTTCATGAGAGAAAATTTTGCAACAATCGAGTGTCCATACGCCGTTTTTCATTAGTGTAGCAGTGCGCTGCTCTAATCTCCGTTTTTCTCCAGTTCCTACCGCGAGTATTGTTCTCTAGGAGGGCGGTAGTGCGGTCAATACTCAAGAGCATAAGTTGCAGCCTAAACAGGAGCCTCTCTGCATACATGAACCGGTAATCTTATAACCAAGCAGCCAAAGCTAACAGGCTCTTAACCCCGTTCTGCAACGATCTTGCCGCAAGTAAGCATCCTGTTTTATCAGTGGTCGTAGAACTGGGCTTATTCCAGAAAATTGTATTGTTGTTGAGCAAAGGTATAAGTACCTACGTTTCTGACGAACTCTTTTGGTCATTTGAAGTGAGGAAATTCAAAATTTGATAAAAACTACCAGGTATTGCGAAAATGGAGCTCTTGCTTGTGTGAGGAGTTTGCGATTTAAGTATTTCTTCCCCGTGAAATTTCGCGAGGAACACGATGGTGCCACTGATTTTTTTTCTGAAACGAACTCCAAAACTCAAAAAAAGCTGTCAAAGTTGAGGCCTATAATCCCTGGTAAAAATTGGCGATAGGAGCTGCGTTTCAAAATACCATAGGAGTTCTTATAGCCGACTGAAGAAGGCGATAAAAAATCTTATATATGTAGCTGGCTATAGAAAGTGGAAAAAAATCATACGGCCGGGCTACACGAAGCGATAAAAAAGTATACAGTCGGGCTATAGTTCCCATTGCCGGGCTTTATACACTTTTTCGCCATCGGCTATAAAAGGCTATAAGAAATTGTGTAGAATTTTCGTGTGCTTTGTGAATCCTTAAGTTTGTACGGAATCACCTAAATATTTACAAAACGCACATTATATTGTCCTTTACTACACTGAGAAAAAACTATGGCTTATAAACCTATTAGAGGTAAATATGGAACACCACTAATAGTAGTACCTCTACATATAATAATAGCACATATACCTTAGTTATGGTCTCTGTACCTTAATTAGGTACAGAGACCTTAGTATGGTTCACAGACCGAGAATCATTAGTTTATTTACGACTATTATAGGTGTTCCATATTTACCACTAATAGGTTTATAAACCATAGCTTTTTCTCAGTGTACATACTTTTTTTTCATCAACTAAAATGAGAATAATCCATACAGAGTGTGCAAACATTTCAAAGTCATGAGTTTAAAAACGCTGACTCCACGAGATTAAATATTACCAAGAGCCTAACACAAAGCAGAGCGGCGGCGCACTGGCGCCTACAAACCTAACAGGGATACTTCACGCATTACGCAATGCGTGAAGTATCCCTGTTAGGTTTGTAGGCGCCAGTGCGCGTTCCGCGGTGGCTGCCCGCCCGCCGCGCCGCGCTGCCGCGTATCACGGCGCTTGTAGCAACTATTTTACACCAAAGGTAGTGCACAATATCATACGAAATTGAAGGCGCTCCAACATATTAGGAATGGCAGGCATCCTTCAAAAGTACGGAGCTTACTAGAGAAAATATTTTTCACAAAATTTTACACAGGAATCAAGACTTAAATCTCAAATTCCTGACACATGCAAGAGCGCCATTGTGCAACATTGATCGCTTTTTATTTAACTGAAATCGGAAAATGGGAGCCACACTCTCGGCGACACTTTAAAATGAAAACTCTCATTTTCTCTTTTTTTTCGTTTTTATTATTTTCCCCCTCGTTCGTATCTTGCTGTCTTACTTCTTCTTCCTTTTTTTCGTCGTTTGTTCGCTCCTCTCATTAAAGTGCTGAGGGGAGGAAAATGCAGATGAGGAACAAGTTCAGGAATGAATCAAGGAAAAAGAGAAAGCAGAATCAGAAACAAAAGAAGAAGAAAGAGAAGGAAATATGGAAAGGATGAGAGAGAAGAAAAAGAAGAAGAGGGAGAAGAAAATTTGTTTTTCCTTATGTCTTTTTGTTCCTCGATCTTTCTCCTTTTCCTTCCTCAGAATTACTTATTCTTCTTCTCCTCCTCCTTTTTTCCACTCTCTTCCCCTTCTTCTTCTTTTTAATTCCTCCTCCTTCTCATATTCTTCTTCCTCTTCCTCCTATTTTCTCCCAATTTTCAATGCGCCATAGGTAAAAAAAAGCACACATTGGATCTAGAGTCCAGACTCTTAAAAACATACAAGAAAAAGTACCCTTGATTCAATCAGAATCTAGCTTAAATGAAGAACCAAGCCTCTTGATTTAAGCGGATTTTGTTTCGATTCGAGCAAAAATCCGATTGAATCAAGAGTATTTTTTCTTGTCAACGTTTTCAAGAGTCTGGACTCTAGATACAATGCGTTTTTTTTCCAGCGAACAAAAAACAAAGCAAAAAACCGAGTCGGTCAGCCCAGAGTTAAAAATTCAACATCCCCCATCAACGAGTCTAACCAGGGCCGGAGCCGGCATCAATTTTTAAAGTTGGCGCGCTCGAGACGGAAGTGCCGCCATCTGTTGATTTCCTGCGGAAACAACGAGGGCAAAGGCAGGAACGGGACGGGCTGGCGGTGCGGTGCGGTGCGGCGGGTAGGCTATCGATCGCGGCGAGGCTCACAAGTCCCCGTGCCGTCTTTACGTGGGGCGATCTCCACCGAAAACAGACTCGCAAACGCCTCCTTGCCATCGACACACCGCGCTTCATCCCTCCAGATCAGTGCCCTCCGCGAGATCATAAAGTCGCTAGTGTTACATCGATCGAGATCCACGCCAATTCGCGTTATACCGGGGGTGTCGTCGCTATCGCTATGCACAGTATGTATTTGAAAAAGGTGTGCTACAATTTCAAAATCCGACTTTTGCGGAGGCTACACGTGACGATTAAAATCACCCGTAGGCGCCGAGCATCGAGGATCTGAGGAGTGACTCTCGGGCTAAGTCGAGTGCCAGCCGAGTGTTTTCATTAGTTTCCCGGAACCAGGTACTTGTTTCTATTTACGCACCACTTACGCTCTTTCTTCCTCTCCACAGCTCGTCTTGACTTTTTCATGCTGATTTCATCAACGTTTCGAGTGTCGAGTAAATAAATGACGAGTTTTGACATTTCGATGGCGAAAGTGAAAAAAAAGAAAAAAGAAAAAAACGCGTATCTCGGATCGCCGCGTCGCGGATTTTTGTTTATGTTTGGTTTTTTTAAAAAATAAAATTAGCCCTCGATTCATCCTGAAATTTACTGTGAATTTTTTCACTTATTAGAGTATTCGCAGGAAGAATTTTTGATTGTATTTTGGTTAGTTTTCAATGAAAAAACATACGAAATAATCGGAGATTTTAAAACGTTGCAATCAGAATACGCATTTTTTACTTTAGCCATCGATTTGCATCATCAACAATCCCCTAGTGTGTTCGTGTGCTAGAAGAGGACTAGGAAAAATTCATGGTTTTTGTGAATTTAACATGCTTGTGTATGTTTATTGGTCCCAAGTTTGTTTCCTCAGTCGAATTTATCTCCCCTTTATATTGGCCCCATTTTGTACACCCATTTTTGGCATGATCAACCTAAACCTGTTCAAATCTGAAAATTTGAATTCAGATTTTTGAAATGTATTGCATGAAACGCATAGGCAGATCCAGGGGGCCCACGCCCCCCCCCCGTTTGCATGGAAAAAAGGAAGAAAAAAAGAAAAGGAAGAAAGAAGGGGAACACAGCGAAGGAGAAGGCAATACCCCGTAATTACTTTACATTTGGTAATTATTCCAGACGAAATTGACTCAAACTGCATATTAGATACTTTACAAATTCAAACATTTTCTGGGAAAGGCCCCCGGACCTCCCTTACGCCTCCCCCCATTGTATGTGTTTTGATCCACCTATAATGAAACAAGAAAGAAAATGCTTGACATGTGAGCTGCTCATTTATTTCAAGGATCGGTGACGCTGAAGTTTGACATTGACGGTGATGCTTATGAAAATTTAATTAGGTTTATATTCGTTGATGAGACTTCACACCAAACATTCTCATTTTCGAGTTCAAAATACATTATTCAGTGACAGTTGAGAGTTCAACCCACACGACACTTATCATAATATAACAGATTCGACTGCAAGTTCTATGGTGCGATTTAACTTTTTATCCGGTGATATCGAAAGCAAATTTTAATTAGCTTCTCTTCATGAAATCGGCATAGAAAATTTCCCAAAGAGTGAATGATGCCTTACACATTACACAAGCACATTTAAGGTATTTTACGATCACATAATTGTCGTTCTTCCGTAAGGTTGTATTGTGTGTTGCTTGGTCATATGAAAGAATGGGTTACATTCAATGTCATGTGGAAAGTTATTTATAATTCTGGGCAGTTCCAGCGGCAAAAATCTCACCTGAATGTAGTGTTTTCGTTAATAAACAAGAACGAAGCTGTCCATAGTGTAAGTCGTCAATGACGGTCATTTGTTTTTACAGCTAAAAAATAAATGAAAAACATAGATTTCGAAAGTTGCACTCAAGGTGTATGTTTTCCAACTCTCCTCATCAATGAGTCATTTTTAAGATGAGTAGCATTTTTGATTCACACTTTGTAATATGTTTGTTTAAAGCAAGTGCTTTAGCTGTTGCAGCTAGTATTTGCACGTCACGTCTTCCAATAAAGTGATGCAAAAACAGGGGAAAAAGAGAGAAAAGGTCTAACGATATGCCTCCAAACCTCTGCCATTACGATGATTTTATAAGTCAACATCTTGTCAGATCCTAAATATTGCATTCATGTTACCCTTAGTTCTTTAAAAGTTTGTAAAGTCTCCTTAAATACTTTTCTCCATCCAAAAATTGTAAGAATACAATATCATTTTATCTTAGTTTTACCATCTGCAAGGAAGTAGATCAAAATAACTGAGCTGACATTTACAATCTCCTTTTTAGAGACCTCTAATGAGAAAAAGATTCAGCAATGAATACCCGCAAAGCTCTCAATCAACTACGAAGAAGATTTCACTGTAAATGTGAGCTGACGGACGTTGATTGCTGCCTCTATTATCCGATCAACCTGATCCGAGTGGAATGACATTTTTCGAGGAATGGGGTGGCGAGTGATTATTGTGACTCAGGGTTTAAGCATGGTCTTAAAATCATCAAAAACTGACCATAGAATCGTATCAAATATTGAGGGTTAGTGAATCATTAATAATGGCAACGCTGGGTCCATTCCCGGGGGATGGAAGACGCATCAACATGGCTCTGAGTAAAATATTTTTGTGAGGCTCCCAATAAATTAAGTAGACTCGATAGATCATCGGCTTTCACCGATAGGGGTAGTGTGCTTACTTTTTTCAGTAAGTTTGATTTGTTGAAATTGCTTTGAATGACAAAAGAACGAGTGGGAATGGAAGACTACACTGGAAAAAAAAAAAAATCACACTGGATCTAGAGTCCAGACTCTTGAAAACATTGACAAGAAAAAGGACTCTTGATACAAGCAGATTTAAGCTTAAATCAAAAGGAAATCCGCTCAAATTAAGAGGCTTGGCTCTTGATTTAAGCTTAAATATGATTGAATTATGAGTATTTTTTCTTGTCGATGTTTTTAAGAGTCTCGACTCTAGATCCAATGTGTTTTTTTCCAGTGTAGGCATCATCATCCATAGGCGGTCCCAGACACTTTAAACGTGAGGAGTGGAAGGGGGATACGGGGGATTAACAGAGATTAATCCCAAAATGTTTTCGAAATGTTAAAGCATCTAATATGCAGTTTGAGTCAATTTTGCCATGAATAATTACCACATTTGAGCGTTTTCCCTTTTCACTCCTCAGTTCCTCCTTTCTTTCCTTATGTATCCTTCCTTTCTTTTTGGGCAGTCGGGGGGGGGGGCGCCACTTACTCCCCCTCCCCTTGGATCCACTTATGTCATCCTCATCATCATTATAATCATCACCATGAGTATTTAATACTGCTGTTCAATAATTTTAAGGCTATTTGGAAACGATAGATGAACATTTTACAAGCACCTGAGAGATCATCAGGTTTTTGATTTATGGCAGTTAGGAATATCCATTCTGCGGAAAACTACAAATAGTGATTGTTACTCCTTCTATCAGAGGAGATAAAAAATTTTCATCAAGAGGAGGGCGTATGTTTGTCTTCAAAGTTGCTCAATCTCAAAGTAGATACTCATTGTAAGTATTAGACTTAGGGATTGCAGCACATTGTGTGAATGAAAAACTGTGAAAACACTTACCTAAATAATGAATGGCATATGGGCGCGGCTCTTAAAAAGCGAGGATAGGCTTGAATCAGTGACTATCTGCATAACATTAATTTACCTTAAAGCCGGTTTCTCGGTTAAGACTCTCTAATTAAGAACTCCCTAAAGTTCCTCGATGGTAAATAGTTTTGCTGATGCTTCAGGAAAAAGGAAAATATATGAGATATTTTTCGAGGATTGTTGATGAGGTAGCGTTTCAACTTTGCATGTGGCCAATTTTTGCATAAAAGTTGCTTTAAAATGCATCTAAGAGAGTTAAACCTTCCGAAAATGTCCCCAGTGGCCAACTTTTTGCACTAAGAAAACCTGTATCTGCATTTAAGATAAGGAAGCCGCGCCGTCCTTAGAAAGTTGCTCTTATTACACCTTACCTTTTGTATTTGGTTATTTATTAGATTGCATTTGTATCTCGCAGTGAGAGAAGTGCACGACCTTCATCCTTTTCCCTTAAAATATCAAAAGAAGTGTATTAGTACTGTATGTGCATTTTGCGTCAAATATGAATGTGCCTTGGTCGTGAGGATCAAAAATCTGAAATCCGGCTATTCTGCCTAAAAATTTGGCAGTTCTCCATAATGCTTAAAAGAAAGTCGAGCAAAATGGACGCATCTTCAGGCACTTGTTCCATTTTACATTCATTAAAAAAATTGTTTTTCTGCTGCTTATCATCACGTTGGCCACGGTTGCGACCCAGGATTTCCTCCACCTTGTTATCATCAATGATGCAAGGACAACCGGTGTAAATTTCTCTTCATCATCATGTAATGGGATGGACGAGGTTTTTACAATAATTTGCTATGCACTGCTGTAACCGATTATTTTATCAACGTATATTTCAAAAACTTAAAATCCTCGTTATTTTTGAATGGAAAACAATCGATGTTTGAAACGATTTGATTCAAATTTTGTTCATTTAAATTAGAACCACCGAGATACGATCCTTGAATATACGCAATTGTGATTAATTGCGACTCGAGTATTTAATGTTTCTAGAGCCCAGGATTAAAAATATAAGACCTCATCGTTACATGAATAGATAAGAAATGATACCGGAGTCGGTCAAATTTGCAAATAACCTGCAAATCGAATGAAATCGAATTTTCGAGAACTTACAGCCTACGACTTAGATCCCACGTCAGTTGTCGCGGTCACCGTGGTACGGTAATTTTAAGTGTTTTATTTTTTTGTCAAAGGAGTTTGAAAGGTGTGCAATTTTGCTCTGTTACATGACAATAACATCAAGGATTGCCACTTTGTGCGTCAATGTTCTCCCGTCTGTATATATGTTGCGTAGGAGTAAAGTCCTAGTTTTCATTGTATTTTTCTGTAGCATCGATCGAATCTGCCACTTCATCTCCGTTTGACGCACTCGATCTTCACTCAGAAGTGCATACAACTTGACAAACATCAACAAATACTCGATGGCACTTTTTTTGAAAGAGATTTCAAGTGTCTGCGCGCGAGCCATGCAGCTAGATTCAGATAAATCTTGTTATAGGCATGGCGCCATTGGGCTTGTATACGAGTAAACGCTGTCATACTAGCACACGCCTGGCATAATATGTCATTTCAATAAAATGCTTGTTTATGACTATAAGCGCATATAATGTACGCAAAGACTCGTTATCGACAAAAAAGGACTAATATATATTTTAGGTATCATGGTAATAAATATTATATAAGTATATTCATATTTATGTAATATCATATAAGTATGTTTATATAATATTTAGTACACCTTTTTTATGATTGGACCACGTTTTGCAATACGGAACTAACATCTCTGGCTCATCCATAAGAGAATCCATCTGCACAAAGAAACACATGACACAAACGTTGTTTCTAAAGTGAGTCTGAAGTCATAGTTCCTTGTTGCACAATGTAGGTCATGTTTTAGTGCTCCGCCTGAAAAGATATCCAAAATTAGATATTTTGGTGCGATGAATTACTGAGCTTATAGGACGATAAATGGACAAAATTTGGCATTTAAGAACTATTTCTGGTTCAGTTAGAAACGACGTATGCACTATCTGTTTCTTATGCACATAAGTGTTTTTACGGATGAGCTAGGTATTCCTAGCCAGGCAGTTCCTAATTGAAAAAAGTCCAAATAGTTCATTGAAATTATACTCTGCACGAATGTAATGTTGTAGAATTTGCAGGGTCATTTTCCTCTCTCTCTCCAGGAAGCGACAGAATTCAATCATGGAAATCCTGGTATGGTTGTTTCAACAAAACTGAATTCACACGATGATTTTGACTTTTAGCATTCTCGTCGATAAACGCATTCTCTATTCTTGTTAAATTTAGTCTCTGAGATGACCATGTTATCTGTTTAACTCTTGTTTTTCTGTGCTCAGCGCCATGCGGATCAATTTAAAAGGCACGGGCGCTCCCATCCAGGAGGACGTGGATAATAACTCAAAGGTGAGTTTCCTGTACCTAAATAGCTTGTAGCCTCCCACTATGCTAGGACAATTTCATCACGGGCAGTGGCAATCCCAAGACAGCTTCTTAAAGGGGCTATTTGGAAATATCAAGAAAGAGGGTTCGAGATATGGTTTGCCTCCCTCAGAATTTTTTTTTAGAAAGAATCGCTCCCGGATTGAATTTTAAATAAATTGACAAAATGCCAGTCACTTGAACTACGTTTTGGTTCTCTTGACTTAAAAATTCGGTCATCTGACTCAGATTTTTATAAAACTGTTTTATAAAAGCGTTTCTCATGAATCAAAGTTTTTTCTGCACTGAAAAAAAAAAAAAATACACTGGATCTAGAACCCAGACTCTTGATAACATTGACAAGAAAAAGGACTCTTAATTCAATCAGATTTAAGCTTAAATCAAAAGGAAATCCGCTCAAATTAAGAGGCTGGGTTCTTGATTTAAGCTTGAATCTGATTGAATCAACAGTATTTTTTCTTGTCGATGTTTTTAAGAGTCTGGACTCTAGATCCAATGTGTTTTTTTATCCAGTGTGCGTTTGGGGAACGACGACAGTTTCCATATCGATAATGAATCTGCAGAAATACGTATCTTGGTTTGCGGCAATGCAAAATTCCCGTATTACTTCCTTATCTACATCGAAAGCTATAAGCGTCATTTCTTGAAAACTCCGGTGATTATTCTCTTCCACTTGATACTTCAATATTCTGTGAATATTTCAATCGATGACATTGGTTCGGTCTCCTTAAAAAAAAAAAAAAAAAAAAAAAAAAAAAAAACGCAACGTTTCGAAACACGCAACTGAGGTACGCATTTTTGCACATTCACCGTCGAAATGTCCTACCCTGCTGGCAACGGCTCGGCATCAATGTCCTTGCTTGCGGCGAACCCTCACTGGAAAAAAAAACACATCGGATCTAGAGTCTAGACTCTTGAAAACATTGACAAGAAAAAATACTCTTGATTCAATCGGATTTTTGCTTGAATCAAAACGAAATCCGCTTAAATTAAGAGGCTTGGTTCTTGATTTAAGCTAGATTCTGATTGAATCATGAGTACTTTTTCTTGTCGATGTTTTTAAGAGTCTGGACTCTAGATCCAATGTGTTTTTTTTTCAGTGTGCTTGCGGCGAACCCTGGATCCGCAACCCTGGATTTTCTATGCGTAGAGGCCGTCACTCCTCCGACCTAACGTCATATCTCAATTTCTACGTGATCCCTATTTTACATATAAATCCATGCTCTCTAAGGCTCATGTAAAAATCGAGATACACCCTTACGTCAGAGACGCGACGTCGGTGCCGATGGGTGCCACTTTGGAGGGTGGCACGGGAACGTGACGGCGCCTGACGTTGGCCCGGATCCCCGAGGCGCCGGCGGGGACGCGGGACGCTGCGAAAGCATTAAACGCACCGGCAACTGACGTCTAACGTAATAACGGAGTATCCCATTCATGGGAAAGCATCCCGCCGATAATGAACCCATAATCCAATTAACCACTTAGCGAGCTCCCGTTCCTGCGCCAGTCTAAATTCAAAGCCCGCTCCTCCGAGGAGGGATTAAGCTTGCTCGCGATACACAATGCGACAAGAGGTGTATCCAGTTTGAATTTCAGACCGTGATGGACGCCAGCCGTTCCCTCGAAAACGGGGATTTATCGCTCGTCAGGCAGTCAAGAAGTTAGATTATTAGATTAGCTACCCCGGGGGTTGTCTTGTATTTAAATCGAATAATTTGTATTCCGCACCCAGGCAAATGTATGTGTTTGTTATCAAGAAAGCGAGAGGAAACAGGATTATTTAATTATGACAGGAGACATTCGAATTTGTACGGGAGGCTCAACATGTAAAATGTCAGTGAGAGGGGGGAGGGGTGGAAAGGAAGGAACTTCGGTGACATGCAGACTGAACTTCATTTCAAATAGATCATTGACGTTTTTAGTACAGGTGACTGGAGTTTTCAGTCGCGGGAATCGAATATTATAATATATATATAATATTATTATAATATATTAATCGAAAATTATAATAAAGGTCACTAAGAAAATATGAATCTTAGTAAGGTGAACAAAAATTATAGACACCTAAGCCGAGGTTCGTTTTTATATCACCTCGACGGAAAATATTAACGTTGCATATGCGAGTTAGTAGAGCAGAGGCGGACTGGCTGATCGAAGGGGCTCGGAAAATCGCCGACAGATCAGCCAATCGCGGGGCCGCGATAGACTCCTCCCCCCCTAATTATTCGATATTAGCCGCAGGCGTACCTAGGTCATTTTGCAAAAATTGCCGAAGTTAGGCTAGATTGCAAGAGTTAATTTTTGTGTGAATGTGATACCAAGAATGGAAATTTTGCCACATTTGTGATACAAAAAGGGTCCACTTCCTCTCCCTAAAACTCGGCTAAGTTCGGCGTTTTCCGGACGATAGGACGTAACAGCATTCCAACTTGAAAAATGTCCACTTATATATTATATTAATACTGGAAAACATATAGGAATGCAAAATCTCTACAATCCTGTGATTCTAGGACTGCAATCTCGCGGTGCACTGTTCGGAGGTGTACACTGAGGTAAGCTCCACACTAAGAAAATACCTCTTTTCAACGACTTGAGCGCGCATCGTAGTATACGCGCAATGCATGAAGTATCCTGCGGTCTTGTAAGGCGCCACAATGCGTTCCGCGTCGTGCGCGCTAGCACCGCGCCGGCCGCACTGTGTTTGATGCGATTATACTGAATTATATTGACTGCAAAGCTATTTCTCTATGTAGGGTGCTTCTTTGCAGCCACGCCACGCAGCCCAAATCCTGGAAATTGTTATGTGGTATTGGAGGGCCACTTCGTGGCCAGAAATATATATACAAAAAAACCCGTGATCATTTTTATAAAATTTAAGACAGCAGGCATATCTTAAGATTACTACCTGCAAAATGTCGACAAATCAATGAGATGACTATAGTTAATTTCTATACTTAGGCTTCATAACAGAAAATAAAAAAGGGTAAAAAAATCGTAAATGAGCGAAAGGTCATTCAAGATCTTTATTTTTGCCAGATCCTACGATTACGTGAAAAATTTGTTTTACTAAAACAAAAAGTTGTGAAAACAAAATAAAATCACGTGAAACATATAGGGGCATAAACGGGAAAAATGATTGGGGGTCGAAAGTTGAATTGGTGATGTGAGATAGTTTTAGTCTTTTAGTATATTGCGGATTATTATGCTGCATCTTTGAAAGGGCACTGTTTGTGCATTGCGGGTCGCATTAATCAGGATGAAAAAAGGGGGGTGGGTCTAACGAATGACAGGAAACGCTACGGAGAAAATCACGACGTTTAGTCTGTGTTCAAGATGAATAGAGTGGGGTTTCGCGTGGAGTTCTGAGGTGTGAGACGTATTGTCTATGCATTTCCTCAATCAGATGCAACATCCTCAAATATTCATGGACCTAGCGGTGGGGGCCTTCCATGCCCACCTCGTCGGCTGAAACGCTGAAAGCTTAATGAGATTGGGCATCAGGGCTGGTTTCCATTGCGAGGTCAAGTGGCCAATTTTGGCTCGTGGATCAGATCGAAGATCTGGGGCGAATTGCCTTTCATGGATAAAGTCACGCTGTGTAGAGTTTAGCCCTCTTCGCCCTGCAAACCTCGTCACGAAGCTCTGTGATTCTTTGTGAAAAATTACATCAAGCCTAGCTGGAGCCCTTCATTGCGTAAAACATTGTATGTCTCAACAACATTTTTACGAAATATACAATATTTTTTTAAAAATTCGGCAATTGCTCCAATTTTTGCGTCACTTAAGGTAGTGTTCGCCCCTCTTCTTTTCTTTCGTCTTCACTCACTTATCAAATAGAGCGATTTTCGCAATTTTGTGACACTAATTCCTTCCGTTCATACATAATATGACAAACAATCAATTCCAGATATTCTAGGTTGTCTCACCTATAATCGAAAATATTAACATTCAAATCGAGGGAAAAAAGTATCACCAACTTGCAAGAATCGCCATGGACAAAATTACGAAAACACAGAAAGGCATCAATGTTTTGCAGGGAATCAGCAATCGCCGGGCAATGGCGGTTCGCATGTTGTTTTGATCAATGGACCACTAGACATGGTACGAATTTAAGCATTCTGATACATGATTCTTAACCAGAATTTTACGCAGAACACGATTCGCGCAACGAAAACTAATGAAACGAACTCCAAACGAAGATATTAAAGTTTTTATTTCACATTGGTTACGAGTAATTTGAACTGCCCGCTCACAAGAAACTCAAAGCTCTACGTGAGTCAAATCGCGCACTACGACGGTTTCAACAAGCTTCTCATTCGATTAATGTTCATTATTCCCACCATGTGTTGTTCAAACTATAAGCAATTTGCTACAGCTGGGCCAAAGCCTCAAGATTGAGGTTGCCAGATTTTTATATTGCAGAGACTGTCATGATAACGTTTAGCGCACGATGTGAATCACGCAGAGCACTGAGTTTTCATGAGCGGGTGGTTTGAATTCACGCATAAGAATCATTAAAGATCTTTGAAACGAGTTGATTTCGGTAATTTTCGTTGTGCGCGTCGTATTCTGCGTAAAATTGTAATTAAGAAACAAGTATCAGAATGCTTAAATTCGTACCTTGTCTAGTGGTCCATTGCAATGATGCGAGTTAGCGTAATGAACATTTAATGGGTCCCCACCTTGAAAAGCATGATCTCGAATCGGAGCGCCTTCAATTTTTGGGATACTCCACGCTTTGTCACGGAATTATTTGAGTCGCATGTCCAATCCGAACCGTAAAGCCACGGATTTCACTCCACTCACACTTCAGTGTGCCTGTTATTACCATGTTTGAATGGAGGGGAAAAGTATTCATATTGAAGGTAAAATAATCAGTGATTTAATCTCGTTCTTGAATTCCTGAGATTTATGCTTCTCTGTTCATTCACGAGTAGCTTACTAATTGCTACCGATTGCTAAATGCCTGCGACACATCAATGGTGAAATTGCAGTAATGGTTCAGTTACACGATCCAATTGAGCCATCAAATTGGGCCTCTCATTGGTCGCATCCTTACCTCAGGTCTTTTTCCACCAATCAGAGCTTCAGTTTGATGGCTCAATTTGATCATGTAACTAAACCTTAATGCGCATCTCGGTTTGCGACGTTGTAGACTTCCTGTCATACTTTACTTTCTACATGGAAAACTATTAAACGTCATTTTTTGAAAATTTCAGTGAGTTCTCTTCTCTTTTTAAAGAATATTCTGTGAAAACCTCAAGCCATATGCCGATTTTGTCTCCTTTTCAAAAACAAATTAGGAGCGTAGATTTTGAAAAACAAATTAGGAGCGTAGATTTTGAAAAACCGCAACTGAGGTATGCACTTTTGCTGTTTTACCGGCGACATGCATCTTGGGTAATATACCGTAATCCTACTTGTTTCAAGTTAAGTCAGTGCTCCATTGTTCCGGAACTAGTACCGAATTCCGGAACTTTTGAGATTTTCCTGAATATTTTCCGGAACTTTTGTAATTTCGAAATGTTCCGGATCTTTTGGATCTTCCGGTACTCTCTCGTAATTTTTGAAAAAATATAAAAAGAATCCCGGAACTTCAGACGGTCATGGAGAGGGAGAAACCGGAACAAAAAAGTTCCGGATCCTGGAACTTTTGTAATTTCGAAATGTTCCGGATCTTTTGAATTTTCCGGTGCTTTTTCGTAATTTTTGGAAAAATATAAAAAGAATCCCGGAACTTTCGACAATCACGGAGAGGGAGAAACCGGAACAAAAAAGTTCCGGATCCCGGAACTTCTGTCGGACATGGAATAGGAGCACCAAGTTAAATAAATGCAACATGGAATTGAAAGAACCTAACTGAATTTCTTCCTTTCTTCCAGGTCCGGAGCGGCATGGTGAAAGTAAGCGACGGGAAGAGCAAGCCCGTTCCCATGAGGCTCCAACTGTCGACCGAGTGTTTGAAGCTGCAGAAGGAGGAGCTAGTTCCGGTAAATCGCAACGTGAATCAAAAAGCGTCTCCAACCGATTCACGGGTAATTAATCCGCTTAAGACCCCTACCCCCCTCTCACCCCTTCCTCCGGTTTTTTGCCCCGGAGACTCTCAATTTTAAATACTTTATTCCTGTTTCAAGCAGCAAATCCTCTTTGCGTTTCCTCGCAGTTGCGGTTTCCGAGCTTCGTGCGTTCGCAAGACACCAGACCAGGGCTCCGTGCTCCCGTTTCCTCACTCGGCTCGTAAAAGGGCGTAACTGCACATTGAGGTGAGCCTGGAAAAGTATGGAATAGTATGAGCGATTTAGTGTATCCTGAAGGGGAAGTTACGCCCTTTTGTCTACCGAGGGACGATTTATATAAGTTAAGTTTTTCCCTATCCTAGGAAGTCGACGGCTGCGACCCCCTGCACCGTGCAACGTGCATTTTATTTATTCGTCTGTTAGGAGCTTTTGTGCGAGCGCTGGGGTAGGCATTCGCGGCGCACAGCGAGTCAAAAGAAGATACGGAAAACAAACTCACCGCTGAGCCCTAACTTTTTTAGTAAAAAAGTGCCAATGGAGATGTTGCATGTGTGAGGGATTTGAGATTTGACCATTGATTCTTATGTAAAAGTTCGCGAGAAACACGATGGTACCACTGGTTTGCTCTGAAATTAACTCCCAAGCTCAAAAAAAGCTCTCAAAGTGAGGCCAAAATGGAGGGGATATCCCACGCTATCCTGAGAGTCCACGTCTACATCAAGACAAACTCTCCATGCAAAGATAGGGAGCAAATACATTGACAGGATTGCCGTGTTTTTAGTTTTGGAGTCCCCAAATAAAGTGACAACCCTGCCAATGTATTTGCTCCCTATCTTTGCATGGAGAGTTTGTTTTGACGTAGAGGTGGACTCTCAGGGTAGGGTGGGATATCCCCTCCATTTTGGCCTCACTTTGAGAGCTATTTTGAGCTTGGGAGTTGATTTCAGAGAAAACCAGTGGCACCATCTTTACATAAGAATCAATGGTCAAATCGCAAATCCCTCACATATGCAACATCTCCATTAGAGGCAGTAAGGCTAAGCCCTACGACTCGTAGGGCTAGACCTTACAGCTTTAGGGTTCAATACGTCTGACTTTAGTTCTCGCTATTTTATCTGAAATGTTAGGCCTCAGCGCTAAGTTGCTTTTTCCGTGGAGGTTGGACACGAACGTTTTGAATAAAACTCTGAATTTTGATGTCTGTTGCGTCAAATTTTAAATTTTACGAAAGAACATTTTACGAGCGAACCAATGTACTCACCTTCCAGGGAAATCTTGAGCGTTTGTGCAATTCATACAAGATATGATCAATTTTTTCAAATCTTAACCCTTTTATGTAATGGATTATTTTTAAAAAAAATCGATATTTCAGTCGTAGATTAATCATTAAGGAATTTTCATGCCGAAAATCATTCCTTCAAAATCTTAAAAGAAAGTCAGAAGCACTGTTTACATTTTGCAACCGATTTCAATGTATCGATATCGATGGTATTTTATTTTTTTTAACAGTGCTTTAGATTTTATATTAACATTGAGGATGATTCTCCTTGCGAACATTCCTCAAAAATTTTCCCTCAGACTGAAATTTCGATTTCCCAAACTAATTTACCTAAAAATTAAAAGTTGAAATATATCGACCGTGCACAGAATGCATTGTACAAAAGCTGAAAGTCCACCTTAAAACATCAACATTTTGTTTTGACGGAGTCTTTTTTAAGTTTTTACATTTTGTCCGACCTTTTCAATCGGCTTGTTCCATCGTGCGGCGCTCGTAAGAATTAAGGCGGAGGGCGCCACCTCCGTGCAAGAATTTAAAATCTAAGAAGCGATTTGTTTACCTGGCTTCCACGTACTTTGTTAGCATGCATTATGTTAAGTGAAGCTCGCCTCTCAGGAGCCATGAGAAGAAAAGTGATGTCAAAGGAGAGCCACTTTCACGAAAAAGCTATGCATGTTTTAAAAAGTTAAAAGCTTTTTCATAACCCCGAGGAATATCAATCTTCATAAATAGCGACGCGTGGACGTGGAGCGAGGGTGGAGTTATTGATTTACTCCAGGTTTTCAGCTCAAAATAGCGAGCGATCATTCATGATAGAATTAACAGTCACGTATTCCAGTCGAATTAGTAAGCGCACGAACGGAAAAGGGTAATATAAAGAAGTAAATACATTTTATTGCCAAACTGGCTAAGCTGTATGCAACCTGGTGACCTGGTCATAGACAAAGGTGATTCGATGGACGCCATATTTTGTGTCAGAACGGCATGCAATATACCTATCGCATCAATTCAAAAGATTCAATCATCAAGAAAATTTACTCTTGATTCAATCAGATTTAAGTTTAAATCAAAAGGAAATCTGCTCAAATTAAGATGCTTGGTTCTTGATTTAAGCAAAAATCCGATTAAATCAAGAGTATTTTTTCTTGTCGATGTTTTCAAGAGTCTGGACTTTAGATCCAATGTGTTTTTTTCCCCAGTGTAAACTAACTCACGAAACGCTGAGTTAACCGCCAAAGCAGTTATTTTTATATCTTGACATTGCTAAAGTAACCGCTGTAGAGAGTAATTCAGCGTTTTATCAGTTGTCGCATACTTTTCTAAGTCCAGAATGTTAAACTAGCATCCTTTTTTTTCGGTGTAGACTTTTAGGAATCGTCTCATAGATTCTGTTTTGCCAACTGTGATACGTACGACTCCAAGGATCATTTTTAGTGTGTATGATTGAGTGCTAGGCAAAGGCAATTTTCCACGGCTCTTAAGTAATATCTGCTTCGTCAACAGGCTCGGATTGTGCCGCTCCGGAGACAGAAAGTGGGCGGCCTAGGCTTGAGCATCAAAGGAGGCGCCGAGCACAACCTCCCGATAATGATATCCAGGATATTTAAGGGTCAAGCCGCCGATCAAACGGGAGAACTTTTCGTCGGAGACGCTGTTATCAAAGGTATTCAATGTTTAATATCCTCTCATCCTCCAACCTTCGCTCAGGCCTCCGTCAACCATGGCTGAGTTTCAGCCCTCATATTGCCGCGGCTCTGAAAGGAAATGATTGGCAGCAAAGTCGTGGATTCTACGAGAAATTGTTTGACGAACATTTTAAGCGAGGCACACTGAAGCTTCGAGAAAATCGTCACTCGCATAGAGAAAAAAAGAGATGTTTGCATTTCGGGCATCTTGGATTTTTTTTTTTTTTGACGTAGGTCGGCACGGACGGTTTTTATCATCGATTTTCTTGGAAACGGTGTAGTTTAGAGAAAAAAGTTATTCTACATGAAGTGCTTGAAATTATATCATGAGCTGATTCAAGCAAAAACATCGGACGTTATGGTCAATTTTTTATACTTCGAGCTTCGAATTTTGCTGGAATATCGACGTTATGTTGTACCGACCCACGTCACGGGGTAAACAATCCTCAAGATCCAAACACCTCCTTTTTTCCCTATGTATCACTCGTATTTTGGTGGCTTCAAGTCTTGGAATCCGTGCTGGAGGGTGATTTCACGATAACGGGCTAAAGCGTTGGGTGCAGGAAGGACACTTCTTAGTTGCAGTGTTTCGGAATCTCCACTACCAATTTATATTTTAGAGAGGAAACTATTATATGAATTTTCTGAAAATTGTCGTTTTCAGCATTGTATCAAGAAAATGTAGTGTACGTTTAAACGAATTCCATGTATTTGCTTTAATTATGGCGGAAGAAACGTCAGTGGAGATTCTGAGACAGGGGTTTCAGGACATTTTGTCAACGATTTTTTGTCCGCACACCTTTTTTTTCCAGTAGTTTACGCCCACACGTAAAATGAGCAACAGTGACTTGGTCCAAGCGTTATATTTTAGTCCGTATGTAACATTATTTTGACAATATGGAAATGAGAAATTGAGAGAGAAGGAGATGTTGTTATAGTTGCTCATTTTCGAAATGAAATGTTATTACTTTCTCCTTTTGAATCATCTTTTTAAATTGTCATTGATGAATATATGGTTTTATTTTTATCCTTAAAATATTCGATGTACAATATACCTTATAAATGTATTGTACTTTTTTTCTTTTTCAATTTTTTCTTTACGAAATTATTACTTCATTTCGAAAATATTTACATTTTTAAAACGTGACAAATATTTGTAAAACCTTTTCCAAGCGACATTAATCTCAGTGAGCCGCAGTTGTGCCAACAGAAACTGGAAAAATGAATAAAAGAGGGGAAAGAACCAAGAAGCACGCAATCTTTAGTTTTAACCCATTTGTACATCGATCATTTAGAGTAAAAGACGTCAAATTTTGAGCGTTTGGTTGCGGGTACACCTCGCTGCAGCACAATAAAAGCACAAAATGTAAAAGAAAAAAATAAAGCGTTTTGGAAATCATTAAATTTGACACGGAACCACCAATATTTAAGAAATACACATTATATCATTATTCTCCTTTGATAAATTGATACATATTTTTGCCCATCAATTTAAATGAGAATAATCAATGCAGAGTGTGCAAGCATTTCAAAATCATGATTTAAAAAACGCTGACTATGCGAGTATAAATATTAAAGCCTAACAGAGCGGAGCGGCGCGGCGTACACTGCATTGGCGCCTACTAACCTCAGTGGATACTTCACGCATTGCACAATGCTTGAGGTATCCACTTAGGCTTGTAGGCGCCAATGCGCGCTTCGAGCTGACCGCTCGCCCGCCGTGCGGTGGCGCCTGAAGTAACTATTTTACAACAGAGGTGTTGCACAGTATTATACGAAATTGAACGTATTAAGAATGACAGGCATCCTTTAAAAGTACAGATCTTTCCTCGCAAAATAAATCAAGATACTTATCGTACACAAAAAAATCTACGAGCCTTTAGCTGAGGCAAATATAGAGGTTCATCCGGTTCAGGTATAATAAGGTGGAAATTTCTTGTAAAATATTTAAGTCCTGTTACACCAAAGAGGTGTAGAGAGTTTTAGTGAATTTTGTCTCATGGAATTGACGCTCCCCCATTTTTACCAAAACTCTCAACTATATATTATTCTTCTTTGGACCAAACAGACAAAACAAAAAAACAAGCAAACCCTCATTCTTCCAAGACATTATACATTTTCATCCAACAACGTCGTGAGCAATTGTCGTTTGTATTTACATTCGGGACAATTAACTTTGGGTCTCAATTGGCACGTGGACCAAAACTCCCGTGCCGAAAAAAACGCGTGGACGTAAATAACTGGAAAAACAGGTGCGCGGACAAAAATCGTTGACGAAATGTCCTATGACCGAGACAGGGTAAGGAAGAAATGACCTTTTTGCACCTAGTGCTTCAATTTGTCGCCCGGCTGACAAAAGGGCGTAACTCCACATTCAGATGAGCCGGGAAAAGCATTGAATTTTACGGACGACACGGCTCACTGCAGACTGTAGTTACTCCCTTATGTCAGGAAGGCGACGAATTGTTGTGATGCCCGTTCAGATTTTAGTGTTTCCAAATAGATGAGACAAATCTAATGAAAAAGAATACATTTTCATATTGAAAATAATTTTTTTGCATTATATCGACTTTAATCGTATTAAACTTGAAAAATATCGACAAAGTGCAATTTTTTCTATGACTCCATGTAAAAACACGCATCTTGGTATCAGAGGGTCCATGAAATAAACTATTCCTCTCATACTTTTGATAATTTTGTGAGAGTTTATCCTTTGAATGTTGAACAGAACTTTCTGGTCGGGAAAAAGTCGCTTTACTAATTTTAAACGAAACTGGGTTAACAAATGCATTCGTATCACGATAACATCAGAAGTTACACAAAAAACTAAGCAATCGCGTGCAACTTGTTTTGAGTCTCTCCGTGGAACTTATTTCTGATATCTATCTACATTCTTACTGTTCTCAGAACTTGACATTTTTTAATAATGAAAGAAAGCTATGCAAATTGTATAACCACTCGCATTGTTGTCCATAGCAATGATCGAATTAAATTATCATCGAAAAGAATGCCAACTCTCCCAGCAAATACACAATGAAAAACAAAAAATAAAGGAAAATAGCATGAGCGAATTTTGCTTGCATGTGGTCTTTTTTTTCTTCTTCTCCTTTTTTTTGGTGTAAGTGTGTTACATTAGGTGGTTTTAAAAGTTCAAAGGAAACACCCAGATCCGTAGAAACATTTTGCCTAACGACAAAACTGCACGAGAAAAATGTGGGAGAAATTTGGAAGAGTTTAGTGAAACTGGAAAAATTATTGAATAACACATTTCCTGTGTATCTTCCATTTTTTTTAAAAAAATAAAACACAATGCTCCTATCAAGTTTTTAGACGGAAAAAATAGGATACACTGGTCCTGACGACTATCCTATTTTTTCTGTGCATTTGTCTTGTAGTGATCCAAACTATTTTTCTGATTTCCCATCATTCACATTTGTTATCCACGAAATACCCATGAAGTTTAAGAGAAAATGAGGATGAAGATCTCGCAACTACGACCTATATTACCAACTCGCGCGTAAATGGACGTATTTCTGTCAAACGGAACTATGTGCATTTTGACGTGAGCCCTGTTGAGCATATATCCTTCTGGGTCTCAGGGCTCTTATTTAAATACACATAGTTCCGTTTGGCAGAAATGCGTTCAAATGATCAACACAATGACGGGGAAATTAATTGGATTGCGATTATATCCGACTTAATTTAATGAAATTTCATTTTCGTTGTTTGCCTCTTCCATGTTGCTCACAGTCAATGGAGAGCTCATAACTCATTGTTATCACGATGAGGCTGTTAACATTCTTCGCAATGCTGGGGACTTAGTCATGCTCACAGTGAAACATTATCGAGCGGCGACTCCATTTTTGCAAAAGACGAGTAAGTTTATGAGTTTTTAATTATTATAACTGGGTTTTCGGCGTGTTTTATTTTAGTGCTGTGTCAGTAAAAATACTTGCTTGGACCACAACTGCTGTAACATCTACTAATTATTCTATTCACGATAAAATATCGGCCGAGTGCAATATTTTTAATACCCCCATATGCTGCCGTGCTGAGGAAAAACGCCGTATGAACCTTCAGACGTTGCCAAATTTCCCTTGATAAAACGCGAATTTCCTGGTAAACTTGTGAATATTTTCCTTCCAATTTTTCAGAGAATTTTCTTCACAATTTCACCTAAAGCTCCTGAAAATGTCAAGGAAAATTATTCTTGCCGTTCCTCAAAAATGAAAATTTTATCGAAGGAAATTCGGCAAATCTCGAATGTTCATACGGCGTTCTTCCTTACCACGGCAGTATGGTACAAAAAACGTATGAGGGGCTTGGAGGACAAGGCGCATGAGTGCCATGAGTTTTTGCTATTTCGAGAAATACGTGTTTGAAGTTTCAAAATTACACGGACCCTTATGGCGGAAAAAAGTTCAATCTGACTTTTTGATGCCTAAAAATTATAATTTGGGAGCAAATTTTTCACATAATATGCGTTAAGACTAGTTTAATTTGAAATCATTAAAATTTTATTATTATTTTTTTTTTTTAAAAAACTGCACTCATGCGCCATGTCTTCCAAGCCTCTTATATTATTCATTTCAGATTTCAGAAGTTACGGTGCCAAGAAGTGACAGATAAACATTTGGACTACATTTTGTAACTATAGAAAGAAAGGATACACATGTTGTTCCTAAAATGAGTCAGAGAAGGTAGTTCACTATCGAAAAATATAGTCAATTTGTTTATCATATGTGGGTGAACACATGTTGAAGAAGAACTTAATTATTTATACAAATATGCCAGGAAAATTACATATATTACCAAAAAATACTGAATAGGGGAGAAAATAATTTTCTTTATTTCATTAGCTATGCACTGAGTTAGACATGTCTCTTGCTCTCTATGAAACTAAAAACTGAGCATTGAATTTAAGCATTATCCTTTTCAGGCAGTGACGAAGAAAACGGCCTAGAAAACACATTAAATGGAGGTGACTGGAGTTACGATGAAAAAACAGGGTACTGTAATTCTTTAGATTCTGTGAAGACTGTTGTAAAGTGGATTGACTACATTACAGGTAAATAATTTAATCACTTTAAAGATAAAACTAGGGAACAATTAAAACCTAGAAAATTCTCTAAATTCTTATAAGCCACTTAGTATGCGATGTCCACTTAAATACTGGACTGAGATACTGCAAGAGCTCACACCCACACCCCAATGATACTCTTGCGCGGGATATGCCAAACAGACTAGAAACGCCTTCAATTTTCCTGAATACGAAATTACAAGCATGATCTCGAACAACATTTATTCATGAGCAGAGGTCCGGTACGAGTTTTATTCGAATCTCGGAGCCCATAAATTTAGAAAAGATTTGTCTCAAGAAAAGTCCTTGACATGATTTCAAGATGAGTTCGTTCGTAAGGTATTTTAATTCATAGCAATTAAGTTTTTAGATACACAGGTAACGAGGAAATAAAACACTAAAAAATGGCCCGAACTGTACGTAACAAGGTGCAGATGTGGTGCTGGACCCACACCATTTGGCGGGGAAAACAAAGCCAATGAATTAAAAAAAAATGTCCAATTAGAGTCAACAATTTTTCTGCACTAATGAGTGCCAGTACAAGACTGAGGGGAGGAGAGTGTTTTGAAAATTTTGACTCTGATTGGAAAATTTTTTGGTTTTGTTTTCCCCGCGAAATGGTGTGGGCCCAGCACCATTTCTCTACCTTGTTAGATACCCAGGTATTGATATTCCTTTCAGAGCAATTCATATTAAATGTTAATCCTTATTTTTCAGATCTCTTGATGAAATTATGTATATGGAAATCAGAGAAATGAAAGATGAATATTAAATGTCATTAGAGTATTTGAATAGATATTTTAATCTTATTCATTTTTTCAATACAATATGTACGTGTGGATACGTATGCAGGCTACAAGTTAAAACATCTGCTCTGTGAAACAAACGGAAGTCGTTAAACGATTTTGGCTCACGAGTTTTCCCTAAAAGAAACTTCCATTTCCTCCAAAAGAAGTAGGATGTAATTTTGTTCAAATGAGTAATCATTATCCTTCAACGTGTGCTTGAAGCACAATATTTCTTTGCCGCCCCTCCGAAAAGTTTATTTTATTGTGAAAGTTTTCTCAATTCCAAGTCCCTTCAGCGAGGGATCGGAGACTTCGATGGAAGTTTGTGCGTTATTAAATACTTTTACGGTTGTTTGATTGTTCGCCGAATTCAAACTCCCGTTTAACGCCGAATCAACTATAATTAGAAACGCTTTAACGCATGTCATGATTGTTATATCAACGGTTTTACTTGTCTCCTCTCGAGTTCTGATAAGCCTTATTATTTCATTGTATTTTAGCCGAATGTCCTTACTGTGTCCCTTGATTCTATGAACCTTCCAGGCAACTTCATTATTATGGGAAAAATATAATCCTCAATATTAAACATGGAGTTTCATCAGAATAAATCTAGTTGCGTTGCACGTTTGCCAATTTATTCTCGTATTTTATGTATTTTATTTGTAGAAAACTTAATAACAAGATTTTTTGGTTTTCGGCTACTCACAATGATGAAAACAAACGTTGAGGTACCTATTAGCCGCTTTTTCAAATATATGCAGTAATTGTGACTCAGGCCATGCTTTAATAAAATGAAACAATGTGCAAGAGGATGTTAGGTATATTTACAACGCCACCGCACCTTTTTACATAGATTTTACCTTAACATGGTGAATAAGAAAACGTTTCGATCAACACTTGGGTCTCACTTAAACTTAATACTATTATGGTTTGAATTTTGGTATGCATTTTTTTTTTAAAGTTAAAGAATATCATTCAGAAGTTCACAAGCAGTTTGTTGCTACACTCAATTTAATAAAATTGAAGGAAATGAAACTAAAATGAGGTAGCATGGAATAAATTCAGGCTGAATTTCGCCAAAACCGTTATATTCAACATTACCCGGAATCAAAGGCGAAAACAGCCGATTTCTGAGAAAGAACTTTAGTTCATTGTTTTGAGGGGTGATGATTTTCATGATCGGAAATTAGCTTAAAGATCCAAAAACCCCTACTGCCGTGCCAACTGCCAAGGAAAAATGCCGTAAGAGCATTCAAATGCTGCCTTTCCTCTCAGAAGATATTCATTCTTGAAGAAAATGATTAATATTTTTCCTTGAAATTTTCGGACCAATTAGATACAATTACGAGCTAAATTCTGTAAAAAATCGGAAGAAAAATATTTAAATATACCTAAAAAAAAATTCGTGAGTAGTCAACGGAAATTTGGCAACGCCTGAAAGCTCATACGGCGTTTTTCCTTAGCACGGTAGCGTAGTGAGTTGGCGCGATATTAGAATGACCCGGTATGATGACATTATTTTCGGCGCATATTTGAACGATAAAGGCAACAGCTTGATGTTAGCCTACTTAACGGTGCAATTAGTTGCACACAACAACACTGCGCAACACGCCAGAGAATGCAGCATTAATGGTTACCCATTGCAGTCTCTAAGAGGCTTACACGAATCCAAAACCACCGCACACTGATAGTTACAGCGTATAAGCAGATATTTATTCACTGGGAGCACAGGGTGTTAAATAAGTTCTCCGTTTAAGGGTAGTTGTCAATAAATGGACAACTAGACAAGGTAGGAATCGAAGCATTCTGATACATGACTATTAACCAAAATTTCACGTAGAACAAGATTCTTGCATCAAAAATTACTGAAATAAACTCCTAACTAAGATATATCAATGTTTTTATTTTACATTTGTCGCGGAAAATTTGAATTGCCCGGTCTCTAGAAACTCAACACTCTACGTAAGTCGAATCGCGTACCACAAAGGTTTCGACAGGCTTCTCAATCGAACAATTTTCATTTCCCACCCTGTATAGTTCAGATTATACAAAACTCTGAATCTATATTTCTGAGCCAAAGCGTCGAGATTGAGGTTGCCATATTTTTACATCACAAAGACTGTCATGGTAACGTTTAGTGCGCGATTTGACTCACGTAGACCATTGAGTTTTCATGAGCGGGTGGTTTGAATTCACGCGTTAAGAAACATGATATATCTTTGTTAGTTGTTAATTTCAGTAATTTTCGCTGCGCAAATCGTATTTTACTTGAAATTTTATTTAGGATGTATCAGAATGCTTCACTTTATACCTACCTTGTCCAGTGGTACATTATGGTTATTGGTTAGTCGTGCGTTTGCTCCCATAACACCAGCCGAACTATATACATGGACGTAATTATGCTAAAAGGAACTATGTCACACGCAATCCCTACGCACATAGTTCCTTTTAGCATAAATACGCTCATATCAGTATTACACATACTCATGCCAGGCACTTTTGAGCAACTATCAAAACTAGCAGAAATCGGCCACGGCGCTTCGTGCAACTATTGCGGCTCCGAGGTGTTGCACAGTATCAAATACAAATGAAGGCGCATCAACGCGTGAGAGCTGACTGATATTGCTTGACATTGGGAGATTAGGACACAGCGTAGAATGCTAGGATCCTGAGCTAAAACTTGTTTTGTGTCCTCTTTTAAATAGCTTTTTTTCGATCGGCGCGTTTCAAAACGAGCAGTATTTTCTAAGTAGGAATAACAACAGCAGCCAGCAGCCAGCTTTAAGGTTTCTTTTTTTACTCGATTAAACCTAACCTGAAACAGTATAAATGATTATTAAAGTTTGCTGATAAGGACAAGATTGTATTTCGAATGTTCGAAAGTCTGGCACTGGTGAAATCAGAGAAAATCAAATGCATCAGGAGAGAAACCAGCACGAACGTGGATAGGTACTCTGACGTGACAGGGTACATTATTCACAACTGTAATGTGAAGAATAAATGTTTCAGTATGATGAGGAATTTTTAAAATTTCTCTTTACATTTTGACCAACAAGGACAGGAGGCCGCGTGTATATATTTTTTTTTAAATATGTCCACCAAGCTTGAAAAAATCAGATTTTTTTTTTTAATTCTGAGTATTCTACTCTATTTCTCAACCTTCGTTTATTCCTGATCTTAGGTTAACATTGTTAGTTTCTTCCAAATTAAAAAAAAAAACACCTGCTTTTAGAAATTGACGTGTAATTCAAAATTGTATTTTTAAGCCCAAGTACATTCGATTTATTTGTTTGTAGTTCCGCTGATGATGGCATACGTGACACGTTACATATTTGGGACGGACAAACTGAGGCCGAACGCTTTCGAAGTCAGAGGTCTCAATGGAGTCAGCACCGGCATCGTTCATTGTGACGAGGCAGCTGTCTTCTCGCAATGGCTCAAACATATTTTAGATAACATCGCCGCTCTTATGAATTTGCAGGTATATTGTATTTTAAAGTTCCCCCGGTTTCCTGATTCTCGCAGGTGCAAAATCAAGAAACTGTAAAAGCACACGTTTCATCTAGATTTGGACGAATTTCACCAGAATTGACCTAACTACAGTTGGATAATATTTTGCAGTAAGGAGACACTTACTGTCTCTCGCTCTTCCATAAAGGCATGTTTCTACATAGGGATATCAACAGCATATAAACGTTTTTTCTTTGTTCTGTAAAATCGTTAGTATGCAGATAAGCGGCATTGTCCCTTAACCATCGTTTTGTGAACTTTTCTCAAATTATAGGAGAAAAATTTACCAAATTTCCAGTTAAAACGTAGCTTAGGTTTGTATTAAAAAAAAAAACCAACACTTTAGAGGAAGATACTCAAATTATCGTGAAGTTAGGCTAATTTTTATTAGATCTAGTCATTTATGGAATTGGTTTAAAAGCCAGCACATCAAAAGGAAAGTCTATATGAAAATTATAGAGAGAGCTCAAAAACTGACGCAATACACGGATCTCTTGTAGATTCTATGAGGGAAAATTAATGTCAGGTATCGTGAAGGCATCCCTCGAACGTATTTCACATTCTACTTTTTTGTAGTTTCGCGCGTAACTCGTTATGATATGCGGGCGAAAGCTCTTAAAGTTCAAAATTAGTGATTCACTTTGCTATTAGTTTACGCAGCATGTCGAGGAGAGATCCTGAGCCGAGGATGCAGAAACTTCGGAAGTGGAAAGCTGGCTGCCGAGTTGGTACTAAAGCACCGCCGCTTGAAAGATTGTTCAAGCTTTAGCCCTAGGATTATTTATCAGCGTCATAATGTAAATGTGAAATCAGGGTAATTTTGATAGAGCGTGGCAATCTTCTGCTCGTACCCGGCGTCTTAAAAAAGTTTCGTAACAAAAGAAAGCACGAGTTCGAGGCGAAACTTTGACTCAAATGAGGAGCTCTCACGGTGACTGTATGGCAGTGAAACACACCGTAATCCAACCAACGGAGACGAAAGATGCCACGGAGTGGGTTCTAGTGCTTTGAGAACAGTTTTTTGAAAGTTATATGGAAATAACTTTTTTTAGCATTCTGTCTAAGTTGTAGGGTTCAAACACCTCCACTCCCATATAGTACGCATATTGCATCAGCCAATTACAATTTATTTTAGCTTTGCCTCCTTCGTCTGCCGACCGTGTTTTGAAGGTTCTACAATGGGCCACACAAGACAAGTTCTGAACTAGAAACAAAACATCACTTCGTGTATCTTCAAAATCTTACGCAATAAAGAATTACACAACAGGAAGTTCGGAAACCAACTCCTTAATTAGATACTGGCAAGCATTTTTGATATGGATGAAATGGAAGTTATACATAAGTGCGACGTCACTCGTGCTTTTGCTAATCAAGAAATATAAATTATTTTAATCACTCATATCTTGTTCAGGTATTAAGTTTTTGGGGAGGGGGCTGGCCTCCCCACCCCACCACCAGGGACTCTGGTGGATCCGACGGTCTCCCCCGTAAAATTGTTGAAATTTTAAATCAATTTGGACGCATTTTGAGGCTCCCACGACGCAGATTTTCGATCAATGTTTGCAGAAAAATTACGATTTTTTTATAAACTTTCAGCACAAAATACTTTCGAATATTTGTGTTAAACTTATCTGGAATTTTAACTCTATTTGGACGCATTCTGAGGCTTCCATTATGAAAATTTTAGGGCATACTAACTGAATGAACACGGTGTTTTCATTCAAGACTCTACATTAAAAGAGATATATCTTCCTCGACGAACGTTTTTTCCTACCATTCAGAATTTCTGGAGGGGAGTAGCTAGCTAATACTATTTTCAATTCTAGGGGGAGGGGGGGGGGCAGGCCTCCCCTGGACCCGCCTCCGTGCGCCCATGTTCCGAGCGCATTTTCGCATGAAACGTTACTCCTATCTTTTGTGGGGAGGTAGACATATATAACGATTTCTCGGATTTTGATATTATCTCTATTAGAAGAAATGCTGAAATAGACTTATTGCGTTCTTGTTGTGCATTGTGATTGTGGGCGAAAGAATTAAAGGCAGCGCTGGATTCAGGGAACGGTATATTTGGTGCGACTCTGAATAGGAATTCCGAGAAGGAAGGGAACGGAGTTTTAAATTTAGAACCAACTGATACCATTTGAAAGTAATCCCATTCATCAGTTCACAAGAAAAGTGGCAGGAAATTATCAAAAAATGAACCACTTCTCTCGTCATTTTCGATCGATAAAAATATACAATCTATTTTTACTAATTTGAAACTTACTTTCCTGGATTTGCAGTATGATATCGATTGGTCTTGATACCTTCATAAAGTACTCACAATTATTGCGAAAAGCACATTATGAGTTGATTTTGCATTTACTTTCTGAGCGTATAACTTTTCTCGTTTCTTAGTGTACTTAGGCTTGTTGTCTGTCCTTGATAAATTTGGGGTGAGCATATAACAGGTAGACGATAACTTTAAAAGGTTCATAAACCATGCTTCGATTCATTCAAAGTATGAAGTGAGATGAGTATTTTATTATTGACTAAATTCTCGTTTCTCGGTGGACTTGTTGATAAATAAGGCCAAATTAAAGACGAACTTAAGGTGACGATATTTACAAATAAACTACCTCGTCGATCATCAGTAATCAAATCTTGAAGTGCAGTTTTTGCTATTTCGAGAAATACGTGTTAGAAATTTTGAAATTACATGTATCCTAATGGCGGAAAGAAAGTTCAAACTGACTTTTTAATGCTTAATAATTGGAATTTGGGAGACTTTTTCACAGAATATGCATTGAATCTTGAAATCATTGCTCTTGAAATCATTAATATCTGAATTTTTTCAAAAACTGGACTTATGCGCCTTGTCCTCCATGCTCCTTATTTGTCCGTTATGTTTCCTAATTCTGCCATCATTGTATGGAATCTCATAAGCGATGAATGCGGCTGCTCAGTTTTAGGTTGATGAATTTCCGCGCTTGATTTTAATTAAAAACAAATGTATCTTGATAAATAGAGAAATGGTTGTTAGGTTTGATGGAATCTTCATGACCCCTATTTCAACCCTTGCGAGTTATCAATGGCGCTGCTGACACTCTCTTCTGGAGGGTCCTTTACTCACTTTAGAGGACAAGTTCACCGTTTTGGCGATAGGGAGCGCTACGTATTCTGGGTATTGCGCAGTGTGTATATTCCACCCTTTTCAGTGCAAGTCCGTTTTTCATACGTATTTATGTTTAAGCACTTTACATTTATATCACTGTCGCAGTTCCCACGCCGCGATGAGAAATTTCTGACTGAATCCGTATAGGCATCGCCCCAAGGAATACTTGGAGGTCGCATAATTGGATTGCATTTTGCAAAAAGGAACCACTAGCATTTCAATGTTGCTAAGATTGTGCAACTTCTTTTGTCTTGGAGGAAAATCCCGATTATCCATTCATAGTTTCTATTTTACTCGCTAAAAACTGTAAATTTAAGACAAAAATTACCATCTAAATGTCATAGTTTTTCACGATTTCCGCAATTTTATTGCAAAAGATGAAGTTGCACAATCTTAGCATCATTACAATGCTAGTGGTTCCTTTTTGCAAAATGCAATCCAATTTGTCTTGTATTTAATGTGTGTCGTCGTCTGTCTAAAAAGATTGTCATGCGTTTAAGTTGAGAGGACGTGTTTACCAGCGCACCAACCTAACATATTATAATCACGCATTTGTGTACTAACGTAGCCCAAATTTTAATAAGAAATACACGTAACTCCTTAGGCAAAACATGAAATCTTGTCAAAATTAAATGATCATAGATATAGAGGACAGTACGCATGCGAGGCGCTTCGTTTCGTTACCAAGCGATGAGGAAAACTAGACTCGTTTATTTTACCGCATAATTTTTACCGATTATAACTGAAGAATGATTTGTTAACGCCAAGTAAACTCGTCAGTTTTCTTGATTTCTTTAATACTAACTTTTTTTATCTAATAGGTTTTCGTTTCGCTCACGGTAATTTTTGATACCTCAAATTTTGTTTCTGGGATTGCATTTTGTTTGCAATTGATTTTTCAAGTAATTTAGTGAATTAGGAATCGAGGCACTAAATTGCTTCTCCATCAAGTGACGCTTGGTAAAAGACTTCGTACAGGAAAAGAGCCGACATAAACCAGAAAAACCTTCAATGCCCACACAAAATCAAAACACAAATCAATGATCACTAACATCGATAGTTACTTACCTTCCCGCACCTATCAATTGATAAAGTAGAGATACGTGTCCCTGGGTCTGTAGTTCCAGTTCAAGAGAACGTGTGGCTGAATTAGTGTTGGATTTTAGTTTTGTTGTATTTCTACGTTAGCACTTTTCGGACGCAGTTTGTAAACTCCGGCTTGGTACTGATGACGAATTCAATGAACATTTAAAGCGCCTTCAAAAAAATGACAAGCAACGGCTCAGTATGATGTGTTGCATCGAATCATTTTGAAGGCGCTACGAGGAGCGTAACGAATTAAGTAGGACGCCAGCGTGAATGACTTAGATATACTTCATTCCGCTTGTGAAACAAGTAATTCGGTCGGCGCTGTAATATTGAAATGTTTAAAAAAAAACATGTTTGAACAATCTTTGTTGCAAAACACATCCGAATATTGTTAAGTATTGTAATTTTATAGCAGGTGTAATCAAACATCGAGATATATCGTGCAAATTTTGCTGAATACTGGTTTCACGTTTAACTTTTGAGAAATAAATGTATTCACCATGCCAAAAGGCACGATTATCTCAGCCAAATCCTGAATCCACCCTAAGAATTTATTTCTTTAGACAAAGCTGTTAGTGTGCGAACGCTTAATATTGCATTCGCGTAGACAAGTCGAACGGATAATCTTCACGTTTGGGTACTCTCAGTTTTGATTTAGGTTTCATAATTGAGCTTCGTCGGGAACAAATAGCTGAAATGTGATGCTTGCGTGATGGGTCCGTTTTCAAAGATTAAACTGAAACCAGTATTTTAGCAAAATATGTTCTTATGTTTGCTTCCTCTCGCACTATTAGATCACCTGAATAAGCTTGCACAACCAATAACAGAAAATCTATTGTCATCCACCCAAGATAGTTTAAGTTAAGCATATTCCCTTTTTCTATCCGTTCATTAATTACACCCATTATTTTTCTGTTTGTAGATGAAGTTGTACAATCGAAATTTTCCCGCCTCGGAAAGAATCGAGTACATGGGTTGGGTCAACGAGGGCACTCTGAACAACAATCAGCCTTGGCAAAATTATCGACCCCGCTTCCTTACATTGAAAGGAACTGATGTCTTGTTGTTTGATACTCCACCTGTAAGTTCCTATATGATGATAAAACTAAACATCATATTCTCATTTGCGACATTGCGAGTTTTCAGTCATAAATTTCATTACCTATTTAACGTGGAAAAATTGTTTAGACGCAAACAGCAACCCAACAATTCGGAGGAACTAAAAGTACAGTAATGAGTCCAACTCAAGGTAGTTAAAGTAATTTAGAGTCAATTGGAGTCATTAAGAGACAGTTACAGCCATTGAGGGCAAAATGGATGAAAAATATTTGACTCGGTAGTAGAATCAAAGTTGACCCGATCTCATCGCCAATACGAGAACACAAAATTATTATTTGTATAGCACAGGAATCCTAAAAATTTTACTTCGTCAGCGAGCTGATTATTGGAATCGATAGACAAAGTGATAAACGAAGGAAACCTTGGGAAAACCGAGCGATCTTCTTGGTGAAAACT
The DNA here is from genome assembly GCF_001854935.1 of Bemisia tabaci. NCBI lineage: Eukaryota > Metazoa > Arthropoda > Insecta > Hemiptera > Aleyrodidae > Bemisia > Bemisia tabaci. The sequence goes on from NW_017556656.1 coordinate 3,076,826, forward strand.
AACCTGCGACCTGCAAGGGACCTTTTAGTTAGTCCACCATTATTACTTCAGTCTACAAGAACCGTCAGTTTCAATCAATAGGATTGCTCCATTTTCTTTTCTTCTTCTTTATACATCGCTTGTCTATTAGTTTCAATAGTAAGTCTAGAGTTTCGTGCCACGCGTGAGTAAGCGTAACTAACTCTCCAAGACACATGATACCTAATGAATGATCAATCTTCCCATAGTTGAACATCGGAGACTGGCTGTCGTGTGACACGGTGCTGAAGGTGTATCAGTCCATGTTGAGGATCATCAAGGAGTCGGAAAACGTGGACGAGAGACAGCACTGCTTCTTGCTCCAGACGAGCGGTCAAGAGTCGAGGTATTTCTCCGTCGAGACCCGCCAAGACTTGCTCCGAATCGAAAGTGCCTGGCATTGTTCTGTGTGTGCGGCCGTCATGAAATTAGGGGTTAGTCGAATTTTATCCTAAGCGAACTTTCAACCAGTTTAGTGATGACACCCGTTACTCAATGTGAACTGTACCGGCAGGGGTGGCGCGTGGAATAAAAAAGAGTATAGAAAAATGAAAAGGGCAAGTGGACAGAGACAACATACCCTCCACGGGTATCGCGGTAATGGTGGAATCTTTTAACTTTCAAGACTTCAAGATTTAACTGTTGACCTACTTTATGGATGTATGGTCTACTGTATGTATGGTCTACTGATGTATGTCTACTGTATGGATGTTTACCAACGTGTTGGGCAAATATACTGAAGCTTGGCAAACTTTTTTCGCTCAGTACGTCACCCGAAGCTCATCACCCACCTAATAGGCATGCTGACTGTTGCTCCCTCATAATTGAATCAGTGAGAACGAAAACACACCAACTCGGTAACTCGGAAATGTTCAATCTTCATTAATGAAAGTCAATTTTCTTAAAGGTCATTGAAGTTAACGCATCTTTTCCAATTAGGACCTTTAAAGTGTCCCTAAGTACTTGTCTTTCGACGCACCTAAAATCCTTTTCTTAGATTAAATTCTTCTCCTACTGTGTGGTTTTGTGTGTCTTGGTTATTTCAATTTTTTCGAGTTGGTATTTTCAGTCTCACTGATTCAATTGTCCATTAAGAAGTATTGAATTCCCGAAAGTAAAAGTTTCCACCTGTGGCCAAGTAGGTAGTGGAGGGTGTCATGTCTCTGGCTATAGAGGTAACCCTTCCCGGTTGCGTTGAGGGAGGTCAGGAGGGATCCTTCCAGACAATTGTTCAAAATTTAAAAAGTACACAGTGTAATTAAAGAGTTTGCCGGTGAAACGGCTCACTTATTTGGAAAATCGGTATTCGTTTTGAAGATCAATGAAACAGCATCAACGCATCTTTGGAAACACACACCGTCCTGTTTTTCCGTTGATCCACTGTTACTATGCAGAATTAAAATGCCAAGAAGTTTCTCAAATGGGTTTTGCTCAAACAAATATTTTTTAAAGACGCGTTTCTTTGGTCAAACTGTCCCATTCCACCCTAATTTAGCTTTTCAATGTGCGCATCTGACAATATTTTTTTCGGAAAAAAACGATGAAAAATTTGAGGGTGGGTTATCACCAACTTCTGTTAGTCAGTGTTTTTCATAGTAACGGCCAAAGTTTGAAACCTCGTATCTCCGTTTGCAACGTTGCAGACTTCATGTCATATTTTATTTTTCCTTTGGAAAATTAGTCAACATAATTTCTAAAAAACTTGCTTGATTTTTCCTCTATATCAGCAGACTACTCTGTAAAAATTTCAATTTCTAAAGTCGACTTATTTTTCTTCGAGAAAATAAAATAAGAGCGGACATTTTGAAAAACTGTAGTTTCGCACTTTGGCCATTGATATGCTTATTGATAAGAATGGATTGATTTGATGGCTAGAAACGTCCCTTTTCAGCCTGTTTTTGTTCAGTTTCTTCTCACAGCAATCAATTTTAAATTAAATTCAATAAGAAAGTCTTTCATTTACACGCTATGTTGTTTATCAGGGCCGGATTTTCCTTATTGCCGCCCATGGGCCGCCTGTATTTTGCCGTCCCCTTCTCATTCGTTTTGAAACATCAATAAAAACCATCAAGTGAACGTGCCAGCGGGGGAGGGGTGCATAAGGCACGCTTACTCGTGTTGAACACATTTTTTGGGAAAGCCCTGTCAACACTACTAGCAAAAGATCACGGAACTTTGCGCGAAAGTCAAGTTTCATAAACTTATCTCTAATGGACAAGGCCTTCCATTCATGAGAGATGAACGAAAAAATTATGAAAAAACAAACACAAAATTTGGTTTAATGATTTTAACTTCCGCCGCCGCGCCGCGCCTATCGCACCGCGCCTACCGCACTGTGTTTGGCGCAATGCGTGAAGTATTTACGCAGTCTTGTAGGCGCTATGCGTTTCACGGTGATCGCACTGTGTTTGGCGCAAAGCGAGAAGTATTCATGCATTCTTGTAGGCGCTATCCGTTTCACGCTGACCACAATAACCGCACTTTGTTTGACGTAATGCGTGAAGTATTCGTGCAGTCTTGTAGGCGCTAATATGTGTTACATGCCGATTGCCGCGCCGAGGGCTTCTCCTTTTCATCTCAAGTCCTCGTCATCATTTCTCCCTAAGTCGTGCCGTTCCAGGCCAAATTGTGTGTTTGGTTTCTCTCTCAACTCGACTAATTAAAGGTGCTTTCTCTTGTATCACTTAAAGACGACAAAATTAGAAATTACTATAGTCTCAGGAAATGAGAGATTTTGTAGCCTTTTCTCGTTTGTAATTTTTTTTTCTAAATCCGATTTTTTTTATACCTACATTTGAAAACATTGCAAAATTTGCCGCTCCCTAGATTTGCCGCCATGGGCCGCGGCCCATGTGGCCACTCCCTTAATCCGGCCCTGTTGTTTATTACAAGTTGTTGTAGAGGATGTACAATAGTACATTTCGGACATCAAGTCCATCCTTAGCATTTAATCACAAAATTACCCACTTTTTAGCCTTTTACCTTCTCACTCGTTCAATTGTCCCTGTTTTAAATGTAATGTATGTTGATAATTCATCCATCACCGGTGTTTTACTGTGTAATTTTATGATTAAGTGCTGAGGATGGACTTGATGTTCGAAATGTACATCCACTACAACAACTTGCACTAAACTACATAGCGTGTAAAGGCACGACTTCCTTTTTCAATTTAATTCATTCAATTAACACGCAAAAAGCGAAACCTTAATGAGTCAATTTTGGTGTTTCAGAGTAAAACATTCAACGTTACATTGAACAGTAATTCGGGGATCAAGCCAGCGGGGCTAACCCTAGACTGGAACATGGGATTCGCGTTGTACGACACCCAAGCCCGAGCATACGCCTGGCAGTATAAGTTCTCTCAACTGAGGGGCTCCTCCGACGATGGCAAAAGTCGACTCAAGCTTCATTTTCAAGACAACGATACCAGGGCTATCGAAACAAAGGTAAGCGTTTTGATTTAACGGGTTGGTCCGTTTCAGCAACGAAGATTGTCCACCGCAAAACTTTAGCTATTGGATTTAGCGCTTGTTTATAATCACACTGAATTCTGTTAGAAAAGTTGATGATAATATTAGGATAGACTTAAAAGAGGAATAATAAATGTGGCTGTTTAACCACTCCAGGTTAAAATTTTTACGTTTTTATTCCTTTTATACGTATTTTTACAGTTGCTAAATAACCAATAAAGAAAGCTCAATTAAATATATTTTACACGTACAAGATAACTGACCTTCCCCTTCTCTAAAAAATACACTGAAAAAAGGAAGAACCTTAAATTTGCCGCCAAGAAGTATTTTATGCTGCTTGATATAAAATACTTTTTTTCTTAACCCAAGCATCATTTTTCTTGTATCAAGAAAAATTCAGCAAGCATTTCAGCATTCTTGTATCAAGAAAAAATTAAGATAAAACAATTCTTGGCGGCAAATTCAAGAATCAGCACAATTTTTACATCAAGCACATTTTTTTTCAGTGTGAATCAGTTCAGTGACCACAGAACCAAACCTTTCTAGTCTTTTTAATTTGCTTTAATTTTTTGTATTTTGCTAACCAAGAAAATATTTTCCCTAAGCTACACCTTCTAATACCGATTGAAATTGAGCAATCAGTAAAATGATAACATGGATCGATGGTGACAAGAGACAGGAAAGAGAACATTTTTTTTTATAGAGCAGATAGGTAAAATATTAGAAGTGCTATCTATAGGGACACAACCCAATCTTGGCGAGAAGTTATCTTTGTCATGCTTTGAAAAAGGAAAATCCCAGCACCTAAATCAAAAGAAGCGCCCTTTGATTTCTTCCACTTTTTCTCCGTTAATATTTAAACATCCGTCAATGCACAGAATAATATTAAGCATTAAATATAAAATCCATAGATCTCTCGGCAAGGAAAGAACTGATGCTCATGGGTGAATTCGTCGTTCTCCTGACATCAGGCGGTAACTACACTCTGCTATGATCCTTGTCTTACAAACAACTCAATTCTTTTCCGAGCTCATCTCAATGTGTAGTCACGCCCTTATGTCAGCCAAGCGACGAATTGATATGAATGGGAACGAGGAAGTATCGATGTTAAAATAATTCATGAATGAGCTCCTTTACTTCGATTTGGATCCTTCTGGGATAACGTTAGTATTCTTATTGGAACGTCATACAACTGTACTTCTCGTCTGCTTTTCGGCATTAATCTGTAAAATAACGGTAAAATTGTAGGAATAATGGATATAAAGAATTCAGAACTGATACTTGCAAGTTCGATTAAATAGGTTTAGTTTTAAGGCTCAAATAAAACGATAAAATCACGCAGAAAAATATATTCCGGAAGGATCACAGAGAACAGATGGAAACGTAAGGTGCAAGGTACAGAAAAGTTTCAAGAGCTGGTATCATAGGTGGCACTAGTAGTAACCCCTTGTGATTGCTGTCTAACTGTAGCTTAGAAAATTTCACATAGCGTTATTATTCTTAAATCGTGTATTGTGGCCATAACAAGCTACTTTTAGTCACAATCTACGGTACTAGTCATGGCTCTATTACAACCCCTCGGCTCTACAGAAATGTATCTTTGTGAGTGACAACGTGATACGTAATAAATCGCACCAGTGAGTTGATATTGATTTATTCCTTTCTTTCACCACGCTCTCGTCCTCCCCTAGTTTTTTAGATTTTCAGTTTCTTTGTTTGCATAAAATGACACTTTTGATCGTCTTATGTCGATAATGCTTCTCAATTTGCAGTAATTTTTGCCAATGGGAATTAGGCCCCTCATGTTGACTTTTTATGATCTGCTGGGGTAGTTGAACAGCGAGTGTCAAACAGGAGCCAAATATATTTGCGCACACATAAAAACACCCACCAATGCAGGAATACCAGTTGTAAGTACGTCTAAAATGAGCCAAAAATGTAGGTTCTTTTACTTAAATGGTGTCCAGGTTGACATACACCTGTCGTAATGTCAAATCAGAGTGTTTTAAAAGCTCTTATCATCAAAGCATTTCATTTGCCTGCATGCTTAAAGCGTTATGAATCATACAAACTCTTATTTGGCAATGTTTGACATTGCGTACCTTCATGGGAAGGAATTTTCTCATTTACATGAATACGGGCAAACGCTTTTATTTTATTTATTTAATTTTTTTTTTCATTTTTTGCAGGAATTCGAGTGCTCTGCTCTCCAAGCGCTACTGTTCTGCATGCATGCTTTTTTGACAGCAAAAGTGGCCTCCGTAGACCCCGCATTCCTTAGCTCAAGATCTCCTTAAATTAAAAATTTAGTCACTTCGTGCCAAGAGGACTTCCTAGTTGTTGAAGTTCCTAAAACTGTTACTGGACTATGTAATTTTGTTAAGTTTTTCCAAATTTGCAATTATTTGTACTTGTCAATTAATGGCTTATTGTTTTTGTTATGATTCAGATTTGTTAAAAGAACCACTCAATTTCATGATCTACTATTATTAATGTTGCTAAGTTTAATTTATATTTATCGTTATTGTAAGCCTAAAAAGTTTTATAAGGGTTCTAACCCTCCGATTGTAATTCGCAAAATAGCATTTCATTGAGAGTAATGATAGTAACGAGAGTAATCTAAGTCAATTGGTTAATTTTTTGTATACTTACACTACTTGGTTGTTGATTAAGACTGAAAAGTTTGACGGTTCACATAAATCATAACATTATATTTATAAAGATGTCATACGAAGATGAATGTTAGGTCCAAAGAATGAACATGCCCGTGACATTTTCTGGATTTCGAGGAATGTAAGTTTAGCAATTGGATCTCATGGGATCTCGCGCATTCAAAAAGAAAGTATTTTAGGACTAAATTTTGAGTTTTGACATTAAGTCTCTCACCAATGATATATTCTGAAACAACCCTCATTCGAAGTATCAAAATTCGAAATTTTCAAAAATATCACCGGATAAATCCGATTGATGAGTCTGAAGTCCTTTAGGGACATGGTAATACAACTTAGCTATTCATTTATAACGCTAAACTTAAAAATCAAATAAAAAGTGGTATTTTAGACATATTCAAACTACAGTTGTTTACATGGATTAAAACATAGCTCAAAACTGTGAAAACAATTGAAAGAGATTGTATTTATGTTGTTTACATCTGAATGTTTCTTGGCGTAAAATATTTTGAAAAGAAAAACAAGGAAAATCCTTCAGCTGATTTTTCGAAGTTCTGAGAAATATTTGATGCACAGATCATAGAAACATTTTCAAGATGAAATTTAATCTAATGAAATCAATAGAACCTCTACACTTGTAATAACTTCAAACATTATTCGATTGCCACGCTGTGGGTTTTTAGGCAGTGTGAAAACCCAGTCAAATAATGTCTGAATGTTTTAAATAAAAAAACACCTTTTAAATTGAGCACGCCCCTGTCCCTTTTCATCGTGGCATTGCTAATAAGTCGAATTGTATCAAAGTTTATGTATCTAGCCATCTGTTTTGTTTCTTTTTCACTCGGTTTTTCTGTTCTCTTCCTAAGAATCATTATCTGAGAATGCACCGTTCGTTATTCAAACTATACACGTATATCTTGCACTTTACATATTCACTGAGTTTTGAGACTTACTATCCTAATTTTTGCACTTTATAAAAGCTCCCACTCAAGTTTAAATATTGATGGCTGGTTGAAATCAAATAAATCTATGAACGCACAAAACTTCCATAACACTAAATATATAATTTGTAAAATATTGAAAATAATACATTCCCGAGTCGTCCGCAAGGCGCTTTTGTTTTTCCTTTTCATCCATATTCAAAGATAATTTAAGTTTGCTAAACAAAAAGAGCCTAAATGTTTAAGTCAGTGAAAGCATGTATTTGTAAATTCTTATAGATTGAAATAATAATCAGTTCCTCACAGTCCAAAGCTCCTAGAATTTTCAAAAGGATTTTCTTAATCCGTCAGACGAATCACAGGAAGTATCACCAAAAATCCCTGCATATTTTTCTGCAAATCACGGAAGATTCTAGTCATTACGTATCTTGTTTGTAAGAGGGCATTAACAAGTGAATGCTCTGAACGATTAGTATATTAAATTTAGTTATTTCCTACTTTGAAAGTCACATTTATAAATATGTTTAAGTGTTTTCGCATAAGTAGTCAATTGCTATGGCTGTTGAAAAGTATGAAGTGTGGGTTTTTTCCCCAAAAGTAAATCCTACGAATTTTATATTTTTATAATTCCTAAAAAAACAGAATATAATTCCTAGTCTCTCCGATTCGTGCATTATAGTAAAAATTAGTGTAAGAGGTGAGAACTGTCATTATCTCAAATGTGTATTGTGAACACATCAACAATTCACTACTAAATATTTAAGAAAAAAGCGCTTCAGATATGCTTCGCTCATACAGTTATTATCATATACCTTTATGTCCTAGGGTAATATTGACCTCGTAAACTAACTTTGAAAGTGCATGCTTATATTGGCGTTTCTTATTGATATCATGAGTTGTCATTGTTAACTGAGAGATAGAGGCAGATATTGCTTTATGACGCAGACCTTAATACAATTTTAAGCACAGGAGAACATGGATGAAGAAAGGCAAAAAAGAAAGTGCAGCACGTATAGATTCGAGTTTTTTGGGGGGTGGACATGCTTAATCTTACTTATTTTACTATGTAAGAATTTAATCGTCCACAATTATATATTCTCTTGCCAGTAAAGTAATTCTGAAATGATAATCAGATTTCCCGTTTATAAACAGACTCTTATCGATTCGATTGTATTTTCCCATTTTCATTTTAGAATGTAAAAATGTTTTGTTAGGGTAGTCTCTCCTACCACGTCCAGGAGAATTATGACTTACTGTATTCATAATACCAGGTGGTGATCCGTCTTAGTGATATTAAAACCATAGATTTCAATTTACAAGATTAGGAGCTGTCAGGGGCGGATCCAGCAATTTGGCAACAATGGATTCCCTCCATTTAAACCTATGTTAAATAATCGATTCTTGGAGGGGCACCTGGCCCCTCCAAGAATCGATTATTTAACATAGGTTTAAATGGAGAAGAACAGTGTTGCCAATTTGCTGGATCCGCCAATGGGAGCTGTCCCCGAACCTGCATGCTATCCATCTTCAACCGGACGAAATTAAATGGATGTCTATTATCCTTAAAGTTTTAAATCTTCTTATACTGAGTTTGTATTTCATTACTTATATTTTTATACTTAAATTTTAACCATATCTGAAAATGTTTATCGCCAGTAAAGTTAGTTATTGTTTTCAAATTCTTCAGCTTCTTTTTTTCTTTAAACTTAAATAAAAATTATAAAGCAAGGAGGTTGGAAAAACAGGAAAGATAGTAAATATCCAGATCATTCTAGATGAAGATAATCTAGAATCTAATCTAAAGCCGAATCTAGAATAGATTTTATTACATATGTTTGAATGATAGAAAAACGGCATCGCCAACTTGCAAGAATTACTGCTGAAAAGTTGGAGCGGCGTGCTTCCGGCGTGAGAGGCTCACCGGCGCCTACAAACCTAAGTGGATACTTCACGCATTGCACAATGCTTGAAGTATCCACTTAGGTTTGTAGGCGCCAATGCGCATTTCAAGTGACAGAACGACGCCCTGGCCTGTCTGCTATCTCCTGTTTGACAATTCAACTACACCACTTTGATCTAAGAAAACACTTTTTCCGGTTCATTTTAGAGACAACATACAAAGATGTATCAAAATTGTTCTTATGAAGATAGGACATTTTATGGGTGAGCCGGAAATAGCGGTTCATCATTGGGAAATGAAGTACATTGCTAGAATGTGCCGTCACAAAGATTTCTTCAGGAAGTTGAAGATATTGAGCATTCTTTCTTAAGCTCCTGGTGACTTACATTTTCCATACATCATTATGATGTGTGCGTCAGTATAGACGTGTGTTTTTATGGATAAAACCCTCTTCGGAAAAAAGTGTAGCATGACGCCTCCTTTCATAGTCCAGTCTAAATATGTTTGCAACAGCGTATCCGTAAAATAATGCCTGCTCTTTTATTTCAATTCCAATAGTTTTGCTTTAAGTAGAGTATGTATTTGTATATCTCTTGGAAAGAAAATTGTTCACGAATGAGTGATTCTCGATCCTCGGAAAATACTCAGTTTAATACCGAGTTGAAAGCACGATGACTACAGGATCGTCCGTATTGATGACCATGATTTTTCTGATTTTTGCTTTTTTCCCTCTTCTGCTCACCCATATCAACCTCCTCTAAGTAATTTTTGTCCTATATATGCTAGGTGCCAAGTACCTCCAGGTGTGCCCTCCTTCATGAATTGGCTCCTAACCCTAGTTTGATGACAGACTCAGATCGCAGGCCTTCTATCGCAAGATGATTGAGAAAGCATCAATAATTGGAGGAAGGAGCAAAATAAGAAGAAAAAGGAGGAAAAGAAGAGATAGAAGGCGTATAGGTGGAAGAGAAGAAGCGGAAAAAGAGGGAAAATAGGGAAAATAGGGAAAAGAGGGAAAAAAGGAAAAAGAGGAAAAAGAGAGAAAAACAGGAAGAAAAAAATGGAGATGAAGAAGATGAGGAGGGTCAGGAGGGAAAATAATACGGAAACAACGAGCAGAGGGAGAGGAAGAAGAAGAGGAACAAAAAAATTTATCTTCATCCATATTTCCCTTCTTTTTCTCTAACTTCCTGTCCTTTTCTTCCATCCTTTTCCCCTTTAACTACTTCTGCTCCTTGTCCATCCTCATCGTTCTTCGACTCTTCTCCCCCTCCTTCATTTTCTTCCTCCTCCTCTTCTCCTTTTTTGCTGCTTCGTTCTCCGATTCCTGACGCGTTTCCGACTGACATCAACGATAGGGGTCCTCAGCTATCCCACACGTCCGAAAACCCCAAACCAATCAAACCATGACCAACTGCCCTCGTCCGAAAGCGACAACCCGAGAAAATCAAGCATCATTTTTTCTCGCGCATCGAAGTGGCAACGCGCGACGAGCTTTGCGTTGGCGCTAAGTTCGCGCTCCCGCCTCGACTGCGCCGCCGGGGCCGCGGGGGTGGAGGGGGAGGGGGGGGCTGGCGTGGCGCGCGCGTCGTCGGGATGACAAATGACGAGGACCCGACAGCCCTGCCATCTTACGGCGATGACTTCTAAAAGTTATGATAAATCACCTGTCAAAATATCGCTCGCTCTCTCGTGTGTTTTGTTCGAGGCAGTGACAGTTAAAAACACACGCACACATACACATCGAAAAAACGGGGAGGGGGGTGCGGGCCGCAAGACGAGGAGGAGGCTAAGGGGAAAAAATTGTTGTATTATCCTATATTTCCGTTTGTGAGGGATGCTCCGCCGACCCGAAAGACGTAACCCTATTCTCACGTGAGCCCTGGGGAGTATAGAGTCATACGGAGCGTACGACTCGAACTTGAAGTGGGGTTGTTATTGTCGCTGGAGGGGCGATGGCGTGCTGACAGCTTAGAACCTGTTCTGAGCTGGCGACTAACTATCGTGTCATTCATCACGGCTCTCATTAATTCCGAGACCCGCGACCCGCGACGCTACAAAGAACTTATATCCGTCATTAGCATCGATGGACCGGTGACGAAATTAAACATGTCATTCAGATGAGTTCACTCCACCTAGGACGCCTTTTCATCTTGGGCTATTATAGCGTCAGCCGCACTCCGCGGCGAGGAGGAAGGCGAGCGGGTGGCGCCCTCTAGCAGGCAGGTGACAGCCGCAGCGGGTTGCCCACTCTCGAGCCCTCGGGACGCCGCCGGGTTATTAGCCGAGCGGGGATGCCACTCTTACCCACAATGGCTTCTGTGGTTATTCCATGTCTGATAGACTCGGGGCATTTAATTCGGAGTCTTCGGCTTTCGAATCAGAAGAAGGGGATGAACGAGACGGGAATGACGAAGACGGGAATGACGAAGACGGGAATGACGGAGACGGGAATGAGGAAGACGACAAGGAAGTTGAAGAAGAATATGTGGAGGAAGAAAAATATGAGGAAGTAGAGAGAAAATAGGATTAAAATAAGTGGAGGATGCAATATAAGAGGAAGTGGAGAGGAAATAGGATAAGATTAAGTAGAGGAGGAAAAATGAGAGGAAGAAAAGAGAAAATAGGATAAGAATAAGTGGAGGAAGAAAAATAAGAAGAAGTGGAGAGAAAATAGGATAAGAATAAGTGAGGGAAGAAAAATAAGAGGAAGTAGAGAGAAAATAGGATTAGAATAAGTGGAGGATGCAAAATAAGAGGAAGTGGAGAGAAAATATGATAAGAATAAGTGGAGGAAGGAAAATAAGAGGAAATAGAGGGAAAATAGAGGAAGAATAAGTGGAGGAAGGAAAAATAGGAGGAAGTAGAGAGAAAATAGAATAGGAATAAGTGGAAGAAGAAAAATAAGAGGAAGTAGAGAGAAAATAGGGTGCCCTGGTAAAAATTGGCGATAGGAGCTGCGTTTAAAAATGCCATAGGAGTTCTTATTGCATAGGCGCTCCAACATATTTGGAATGGCAGGCATCGGCATCCTTCAAAAGTACGAAGCTTTCCTCTCAAAATAAATCAAGATACTACGGCCCAAAAAGAGAGTGGTAGTCGTAACTCACTAAGTCCTAGCATCCGTAATTAGTAACGTTTAGCATACACTTTATCGCCAGGCTGTTGCTTAGTCGCCATCGGCTATGAAAAGCTATGAGAAATTGTGTTGCCGGCTATAGAAGCTATTGGAAATCTTACAGCCGGCTGTAGACCTATGGTATTTTGGAACACAGATTCTACTGCCAATTTTTACCAGGGTAAGAATAAGTGGAGGAAGAAAAATGAGAGGAAGTAGAGAAAAAATAGGATTAGAAAACACTAAGAAGTTATTAACCTTTTCATTTCTATTCATTTTTTTCATGTTCTTCTTTTTCTTCCACGCCATCTTCATTTTCTTCCTTTTTTACGTGAAAAATCAAATTATAACGGATATCTACAACGCTGGAAACTGAAAAAATGTTTTTCCCCCAGCCCTGCTACCAATATACACCATGGGACATGTCTTCTTCTAAAACTTCAACAAATATGTACGGCGCTCATGAGATAACCATTCGAGCTCTGGTGTTGATCATATTGCTGTCCGCCGAAATTGAAGGCGAAACAGATACGTGAGAGATCTGGTTTGGCAGTTCCTACCTTTTTGATAGAATGTATACATTTATACATAGATGTTGTGAAGTAATTATTCAAGCGATAATACTGGCCAAATTATCCATGCAACATTTGGAAGAGCAATTCACACAAACGGTAACTAGATTTCGCAAGTCCGACCTTTACTTCATGTTATATCAGCGACAACAAGAACACGATTTACGCGCTCCAAAATTGGTTCAAGATGAATCAACCTGCATATCTGTGCGTCCAATGTCTACTTTTATTCAGGGCCGAGAGAAATGTCACGTACATTTTAGATTCACGCACATTACATATATACCATGAAAAAAATAATATGCTGTTTTAGCACATAGGATGCCAAAAATGTGTCTGGTGATCCCAAGATGCTGCTTTTACTGCCCTCGCAGTTTACTTTACATTCTATGAATGCAAATTCAACTGCGTGGGCAATCAGGGTAGCGTCCTATAGGACCATTAGACACTTTTTTGACATTCTAGATGCTAAAACAGTGTACCATTTTTCAGTGTATTTATCTTGAAAAAAAATGGGGGGATGTAAAATGGGAAAGTATATCGTCTTTTTGTTGCACTGGCCTGATATGACGTGGAGGTCTATCTCGTACAATCAAGTGTTATCGTTCACGAAAAATGCGCCTCTGATTTTTAAGGTGGGCTATTTCACCAGCTTTTTTTGCTGAATGATTATCTCAGGAACATCTTCGCATATTTTTTATCAAGGAAGTTGAACCGGATCTCCTACTTACTTTTTCCCCTTCAATTGCGGCGGACAGCAATTTGATCAACACCAGAGCCCGAATAGTTATCTCATCAGCGCCGTCCATATTTTTTTCTGTTCTTCAGTACATGGAATGTCAAATGGTGCCTATTGGCACCAGGGCTGGAAAAACAGCTCCGATTCCAACATTGCAGATTGCTTGTTATAATTACCTTTAACCAAAGAACGACCGACGATTGTCTTTGCTTATGAATACGATTTTTTTCTCTCTTTTCTAATTTCATGGTTTTTTCTGTATATATTGTTGCCATGGCCAAGAAAATGTATACGCAAAATTTGAAATAAAGTATAGGATCATTGGGCATTTGCTAAATTTAATAAATCTGTATTATTCGGAGAACATCTTGCTGGAAGTTCAACGTACCCAGTCAAAAATTAAACACAAAATTTCCTCACCACTTTTATTTACAAGGGAAGCGAGAAAGTAAAAACGATGATCTGTGCAATGGTGATCCGAGAGTTGAAAGTTATTGTTAAAAATATGAAATTATAAGATTGTAGGAATATGAAATTGAATCAGGCATATTAATTATGCTTTGAATGTTTCTTACTTTTCATTGAATTAAAATGTCATACTGCTTCAACATCCGGTTTCTCGACTCAGGATTTTCAAAAATTTATTAAAAATAGGTCATGCGTATCGATTCCTGTCAGATTCAAAAAGAAAAAGGAGCAAGGAGGGATATGCTCAGAGTTTAGACAAAGGGACATTTTCAAAAGCAAATCAGGGATCAGGGCGGGAGCTCATGATGTCGAAGCCCGTAATGCAGTCGTCACTCACGAGATTAGAGTAAAGGGAATGACAGGGACCCCGCGACACGGTTGTGACACCATCACGATCCGAGGAGAAATCATATGAAATTTCGAGGGTTTCGTCCGAATCGTCGGCAACGGGCCGCGGCGACAACACCAACGACAAGTCGGTCTGCGAAGTCAATTTAATTTTTTATTTCGCAGCTCACGTTAAGACCCGCTTTCAATAGCAAACACGCAATTTTCTCAGCAATCACGATCGCTCCGAATCCTTTGAGGTGCTCCGTGCGACACATCTTATTCTGTCACTCCTTTATTTCTAATTATAAATTCATTTTTCAGAAACACCCATTTCCATCTCCATTTTCCACATGAAAGGGCTCCTTTGAGAGCGGGAAAATGAAAAATGGAAAAAGCGCGCCCGCCGGGGGAGGTTGCCGACACATTCCCGATCCCGGGCGGCGCACAGCGGACCGAATCGATCAGAGAGCTCGGACAGGAAATTTTCGACTAAAACTGCAAATTTTGACGTTTAATCCGTCACATTTTGAATTTTAAGGGGTGGTTCTGGAAGACAATCTCACGAGAAAACGAATGGATGCGCTTGAAAGTATCCAAAGTTTTGTATGAAACGTTGTAAAGTTAAAATGAAAACGTTAGTAAACGTTGTAAAGTTAGAATGAACGTGTAAATTGAAAGTTTTGTATTTAATTTTTACATTTTTTTAGCTTCTGTTCTAGTTGAGAATGGGCATGTAATTGGCCCTTGTTTTATGTCTCCTTTAGCCTTGTATACACATTTGTTTTTTGTATTTTAGTGTGTTTTTATTGTTTTGTATGAACGGAGTTATAAGCGTTTGAAGTTTCCAAATTTTGTCCGACTTCTCCAATCGACCCGGTCCATTGTGCGGAGGAGAGGAGAAAATGCTCAAGTGCCAAGCCAGCTAAGTTTTCCGAGGAGCTGAAAGATAAAAGCCGGCGTTCGCGTTCGCGTTCGATCCTCGGTTTTTCCGAAGCACTTAGGTTTAAATAGGTGCCCTTTACACCCTTTTCCATTCCTTGGCTGCTTTGAAATCACCTCCTGCGGTGCGATGTCAGTCATTGTCGCCATCGCTCCCAGGAACAATAGAGCGTTTTAGCGTTACGCTCCGAAATCGATTTATTTGCCGGCCCCGGCCCCGACTCATATTTTGCCCCGATATTGGTCCTCGGTGATGTGATCTCTCTCCCAGATATGAGTTCATGGCCCCTATTCTCAGTCATTTCCACTCGATCATTATACCGAAGAAACATCAAATGTATGGCCGTCTGGAGGAAAAAGGGGGTTTTAGTGCCGAAAATATCAAAATGGATCTGTTGCATATGGGTGATGCAAATGAATGGATAGATGAGAGAAACCAAGAAGTGGTACGAACTGTATGTAACGAGGTGGAGAAATGGTGCTGGGTCTACACCATTTTGCGGGGAAAACAAAGCCAAGATGTCCCCAAAGAAGTCCTTTCTCTGACCCCTCAGTTCTGTGCTGATACTCTTCGGAGTTAAAAAAATGTATTTTTGACTCTAATTATAATTTTACGAACTTCTTGGCTTTGTTTTCCCCGCGAAATGGTGTGGACCCAGCACCCGCATTTCTCCACCTTGTTAAATGGATAGGTTTTTCCACGGTAAAACAGCCAACAAATCAAAATAAGTAGAGGTTCACTCCTAACCGCGCAATGGGTCAGTTGCACTGGTCGGAGGATCGTGTTTTGATGCTTGATTCCTGTAGTTTATCTGAAAGTAGTAAGATCTATATCCGAGCAACAACTTTCTACGTTCAGTATTAACCGAGATACCGCACCTTGAAAAATACGGTTCGTGACGTCATCCACCGCGGTAGTGACACCTTTGGTTTCTTCCACCTTGCTTTCATTCGAGTTTAACGTTGAATAACCAGTACAGATTTGTGTAACACTGATTGATGAAATCAAGTTGAAAGAAACCAATTGTGTCACTTCCACGTTTGATGAACCGAGTTTTACAAAGCGCGATATCTCTGTAAATATTGAACGTACAAAGCTGCTGTTTGGATCTTATAATTTTTAGCTTAACTACAAGAACTAAGCATCAAACTTGATTCTGTGACCAGTGCAACTGAACCATTTGCAAAGTCTGTCTCTTCTTTTTTCCGAAAATTCTTTTCGTTCGAAGACTATCCTTGATTCGTCGTCTCCCTGTTATTTATTTATTTATTTATGGCAGCGCGATGGTTTTAATTAACTCAATATAATATTGGACTATAATAGGACTTAGCATCTCAAATATTAAAGAAGCGTGCTGCTCTTGGAGCTCAATGCAAATGAGGAATGTAACCAAGATAAATGACACGAGGAATTAAAGCGGGGAGCAATAAGAGTAAAAGTTTTTCCATTCAGACTGAAATCCTTTTTCGGATCGGGTGATATTAAAATGGTCCCTTTCACGGCTACATAAAAACTCGGCCGGGAGTGGAAAAATATTCCCGCGGAGGATTGAACATAGTATTAAAGCGAAACAAGTGCTCCGTTTACGTCAAGATAAGCTTGCATCTCGCGCCGAGCGCGCGGGGCGCGCTAACGAGGTATTAGGAGCGTTTCCATGTTACGCGGAGGGACGTTTGCACTCACGAAAAATGACGTAATGACAGATGATAGGTCGGTGGCTGTGCAGACTGCAGAGTCACTAATCATATCCGTTCTGCCAACTTGTCAACTCGATACTTTTTTCTCGAAACGTCACTCACACCCATTACATCCTGTTTGACAATAGTTGTCAACATCAATATTCCCTGTTTCGAATTATTTTTATCTCCCGGATCCCCAGTTTTCGACGGAATGGAACCCCGCACTTGGTGCCGGAGTGCTCGCCTGTCTTCCTCGTGCCTGCCTATCTTCCGCGTCGCTAACGTCAGTCGATCGTCATGCGCGATTTTTAGCCTGATGAAACCCCGCGCAAAAAGAGGGGGAAAATAGGGGGAAAATGCTAAAATCAAAATGAGACCAAGGATGCGTTGCCGAGGTGTATCAGATCACTCCTCATGACCTCCTTACAGGACTTGTAAGTTGCGATAAGCGTCGTTGTGACTATCTGAGGCCGTTTTCTGGATCTAATCAGACTTTTTGGGGTAATTATTCTTGATCAGCACGTCTGATTCATAAATAATGAATATTACCTGTAAGTTTGGCTCTGTGAAAAGTCAATTCCTTTCAGGAGATCGTCAACAGGTTCTGTCTATCAACTAAAGGCCACGTCATACTTTGATTACGATTGTAAATGTGAATTTCTCTTTGATTTTCATGAAAGGCTCATTGAAATTCTGACGACACGTGGCTGTAAGTGCGGATGATAGTGCGCACATTATTCGCGAAAAGCGGTATAGAAGGATGGGACTGGAATAAAAACGCACAGTCGTATCATTGTGATCTAGATTTGGACGGAGTTAAACAGAAAGGAACCAAGCCACATCGGGATCGAACTGAGAAAAAGAGGTTTAAAGTTTGGCTCCTGCATAAGACTCGATGTAAAAAATAAACTTCAAGTTCAGTTTCTGCAAAATTTGCTCCAACAAAAACTTTGAATTTTCAGCGATAGATGGTGGAGCAGTGGTTGAGTTCAAAACCACTCATAACTCATTTTTTTCCAAAATGTGGGTTGGTTCCTTTCTGCTTAACTCAGTCCATTTGGAAGTATACACTCAAGCAATGACAAAGGATACTATCAGTGACAGGATAGTGAAATAGTAATGTGTTGGGGTTAATTTGAGGAAAAATCGAAACCAAATATACCACGAGTAAGGAAGAGGCATTTTCAACCAAGTGTGATCGTATTGTGCGACGTAAAAACCGGGATCAAATAAGACCTGGAACTTTTGGAAATATTTATACAGTTTTCTTGGCAAAAACACGCCGACTTTTTTTCAGTGTTGTAAAGATGTACCATAATGAAGCAGTCAACATTCAACTAAAAAATTAATTACTGGGGGCTTCTGGAAAAAAACCATAGCACCATTTAATAGTCGAGTCCTTCATACACCTCAATTTTTCTTGATTTTCGTGTTAGTCTTATGAGTAAAAACATTGAATCCTTCCAAATGTGAACATTGAATCTGCACATAACTTTTTTAAGCCAAAATATACAATGCCTCTAAAATCGTTGTCATTAATAGTCTTAAGTAGAGAAAAAAATACAAAAATAAGCCACTAAAGAGAGAAAAAGAGAGAGAAAGAAACAGTGAATTCATTCGCAAAATGTGTGTACTAAACTGCATAGCATAGGATATTTTGTTAATGATACTTCAATGTGAGCTGTAGATTTAGAAAAAATGTTTCAAATGATCGTCAAGGCTTGAAAAAAAAAAAAAAAAATCAAGCATACTCCTCGAACTTCTATAATTTAAAATTGGCGATCATTTTCATAGTTGAACATATTAATTTTATAAAATTCCAAAAATCTTATCCCGACAGCTTATCTCTGGAATGTATTAAACTAGAACCTATTGAAAGCTGTAATGGCTAAAAACTGAATTGCTACGCTCATACTGACGCGCTACAGAAGAACGCCGTACGTACATACAAGAGTTGCCAAATTTCCTCCCAGAAAATATTTATTTTTGAAAGAAGTTATTAATATTTTTCCTTGTGAAATTTTTAGAACTTTTAGATCAAATTACCAAAAAAATCCCAACATCGAAAGATAAATATTCGCAAATTTTCCTGAAAATTTGGCAACGTCTGAAGGCTCATGCGGCGTTTTTCCTTAGCACTGCAGTATGTTTTATAGAGTTTAATGTGTGCAAAAGAGATAGCTTCAACCCTGAGCTAGACGGCTGTGAAAGCCAAGAGTGATTGACTATGACTCGGTATAGATTTAAGGACATTTTTTTTAACACTACATTTTTGCATTTAGTTTTTAGAGACTCAAATCCGTTTCGGTGTTACTAGGAAGGAAAAATGTTGAGATACGAATCTGATTGGATTCTAATATGTGACGTAATCACAAGACTCACAATACAGCAGTGGCACCGCTCTACCTCTGCAGACACATTTCTCGCTAAATTTTTGAGAAGGTACACCTGAACTAGGTCTGAACAAAACGGATTTAAATGTAACAGGGCAGCATCGCTATCCTGTTTCGAGGGCTAAAAAAATTTGATTCATGTCACGTCATGTTACGTCCGACATAAATCATTCGATCGTGTCAGTCTTGACATCAAGTGCCAACATGAAAGAATTTTGCGAGTATGAATTTGAATCTTCCAAAGCTTTTTATTTTTTTATTTTTTATTTTTTTGAGGCATCAGTATCTGCCTATCGTTTTTATTTCGACAGATTTTTATCACAAAAACTCTTCTATGCGGTTCCAACTTTGCAGTATTCAGAGAGGTTATCAGGGATTAGTGACTTAAATCGACATTTAAGTGTGTGAGAATTTGCTTGCTTGCTTTCAGTGGCGTGGCGTGAATTGCGATATATCGATTGTTATGCCATTTAAACCTATGGTAAAGAATCGATTATTAAGGTGTTCGCTGCGAACACCTTGTTTATCGATCCTTTTCCATAGGTTTAAATGGCATAACAATCGATATATCGCAAAGCACGCCACGCCACTGCTTGCTTTGGAGCAAATCTCTCGGCGGAACCTCAACTTAATATTCCAATGCAAACTGCCTGAGCTGAACACTCTCCCCCTCAGTAATGTACTGGTACTCATAAGAGCTAAATTTTTTTTACTCTTATTGTAATTTTTGGAATTTCTCGGCTTTGATTTCCCCTTAAAATGGTATGGACCCAGCATCATTTTTCGACCTTGTTACATATTCAGTTTTGGGCCATTTTTTATAATAGAATTCACCATCTTTCTGGTGAAAGTTGCCATAAATATTTCAATGATCAGACATTTTTAGATGAACTCATTCTGGATTTCGCTTTGATACGTGCAATTTTTCCAGGAAAAACATAATTATTTATCTATTCTTTTTGTGTAAAAAAGCCTCATTTATAGCAAAACCAGAGTGGTTCTACGTCAATCCATCAGAATAAACTTAAATGTGATCACGGAGCGAATTCTGAATGGGTTACTCACCGGACCCATCAAAGAGGCTGTGTGTAGGAGACGTATAATTCAGGTATCGTTTTAAACCATTAACTTTAATGCATATTGTACGAGTGCGTCACCGACTAATGGACAGAGTCAAAGGTAAGCTGTAAGAAAAACGCGTCATTAAAAAATGATGTGAACAGACGTCATATTCATAATGGAAGCCTCAGTCAAAATTTCAATATTTTCGTCAATATCTCAGAGCATCAGTTAATATATAATGACGTCACATTAGTTAATTTCTCGTATATAGCCACTGTGTGACCTTGAGATATTGACGAAAATATTGATGGAGGAAGTTTGAATTTGAGTCAAATTTGACTCAAAAGTAAAGTTAAAGTTGATTCGATCTTATCTGTAACTAGCGATTTACACGCGAGGAGAAAGAAAATTGCACGCGCATAGACGATCGTCGATCGTTCCTTGAGTAAAGGTAATAATAAGAAGAAATCTTGGAAAAGGAGCAACTGTTTTTTCAGCCTTGGTGCCAAAAGGCACCATTTGACATTCCATGTACTGAAGAACAGAAAAAAATATGGACGGCGCTGATGAGATAACTATTCGGGCTCTGGTGTTGATTATATTGCTGTTCGCCAGAATTGAAGGGGAAAAAATAAGTAGGAGATCTGGTTCCACATTCTTGATAAAAAATTTGCGAAGACGTTCCTGCGATAACCATTCAACCAGAAAATCAGGTGAAGTAGCCCATCTCGAAAATCAGAGGCGCGTGTTTCGTGAACGGTAATACTTAATTGTACGTGATAGACCTCCACCCACGTCATATCAGGCCAGTGCACCAAAAAGACGATACATATTTCCCAAAATTTTTTCAAGATAAATAGATATCGAAATTGTGAATTGTTCATGAAATTTTTCAATAAAAATAGACATAATAAAAGTAGACATTGGATGCACGAATATGCAGGTCGATTCTTCTTGAACCGATTTTGGAGCACGTAAATCATGTTTTTGTGGTAGCTGCTATGACATGAAATAGAGGTCGGAATTGCATAATCTAGTTACCATCTGTGTGCATTGTTCCATCATTTTTCTGGATAGGTGATTCGGCCTGCGTTTTTGCTTGAATAGTTTACCTCAAAACATGTATGTACACATTCCATCAAAGGGGCAGAAGCTGCAGCCAAACCGGATCTCTTATATATCTGCCTCGCCTTCAATTTCGGCGGACGGCAATATGACCAACACCAGAGCCAGAATAGTTATCTCATGAGCTCCGTATAAATTCGTTGAACTCTTAGAAATCGCCATGCCCCACTCTACTTAGTCCCAGCAAGGAATACACGTTGCTTTCTCGCGGATGTGCCTGTCTTACATTCTGTAGGGTTCGTCTTCAATAACCGCGATGGCAATATAAGCGGCTCAAGAACACGAATAATTACGCTCAAAAGTTTTGTCACTCTCGCTCCGCCCAGACAAGAAACACACACTTGATTAGTTAAAAGCAATGATGCTGTTAGCAAGTAAACTGATTTGCATTGAAACCATGTTCTTAATTCCCCATATTAGAGAGAAATCGGTAACAGTGTTTTCACGGATGAGCCAAACATTGTAGTTTCTAATCGCTAAATGCACATGGCCGGATTTTCCTACTTGCCGCTCATGGGCCGCCTGTATTTTGCCGCCCCCTTCTCATTCGTTTTGAAACATCAATGAAAACCATCGAGTGAACGTACCAGCGGGGGAAGGATGCAGAAGACGCGTTTATTCGTGTTGAACACATTTTTTGGGAAAGCCTTGTGAACACTACTAGCAAAAGGTCACGGAACTTTGCGCGAAAGTCAAGTTTCGTAAACCTATCTCTAATGGACACGGCCTTCCATTCATAAAAAATGAACGACAAAATTATGAAAGAACAAGCACAAAATCTGGTTTAATGATTTTAACTTCCGCCGCCGCGCCGCGCCGACCGCACCGTGTTTGGCGCAATGCGTGAAGTATTCACGCAGTCTTGTAGGCGCTATGCGTTATACGCTGATCGCACTGTGTTTGGCGCAATGCGTGAAGTATTCATGCATTCTTGTAGGCGCTATCCGTTCCACGCTGACCACAATAACCGCACTGTGTTTGATGCAATGCGTGAAGTATTCGTGCAGTCTTGTAGGCGCTAATATGTGTTACATGCCGATTGCCGCGCCGAGGGCTTCTCCTTTTCATCTCAAGGCCTCGTCATTATGTCTCCCATTCATTTAGCAATTATTAAGCAATTTCATACGTAATATTAAAATTTTCTTGTGCAATAATTCGTCGCTTGGCTGACATTAGGGTGTAAGTACACTCTGCAATGAACCTTGTCCTCTATACAATTTATGCTTTTCCGGGCTCATTTCAATATGTAGTTCCACCCTTATGCCACCCAAGCGACGAATTCTCCATCCCCTAAGTCATAGAAAAATTTTAAAGACACTGTGAACCCAGTTCATGAGGCAATACCATGGGCAGCAATAAAATTTTATCGCGCAAACTCTCCGTTTTCTACATCAGGGAAAAATTGTCAAAATACTTTGGTCTCAGCTCATCCAACAATTTCAAACGCAGTAATGCAACTTTTTCGTGAGCACCCTTCAATAGATTTGGCTCCGTTTTGAAAAATATTTGTCATACCGCGATGACGCATGGAAAATTGGGCGGCCACGAGTCGGAGTTGGGGGGCAATTTTTTTGGGTACTCTGTCGAGGGGAGTCGTGGCGGGGGCCGGGACTAATTAGGAATCCGTCAGCGGGTAACGGGAGAGCGCGGGCTGGAGTCGGCTCGGAGATGGGCACGGGATTGATACCGCAATGGGCTTTATTGAAATTTATTGCTCGGCCGATGATAAATTCACATTTTGCCAGGATTCGGCGGTTTGTTTCCTTTTGAAAAGAGGCAGCCTAGGCTCGGCATCCGCACCGCGTGACCACAGCGCATACCCCATGTTGCCGCCTTCATTCTCGCAGTCGTCTCACAGACTCGGGTCTTAGGATTTCAAGAGCATTATTTCAGATGAAAACGCTTCAGAAACTCGAATGAGAATTTAGAAATTGAATAGAGAACAGGAATGATGAGAGGAAAAGGAAACAGAAGAAGAAAAGAGGAAAAAAGGAGGAGAAAAGAGGGAGAGGAAGAAGTAGGAGGAGAAAAAAGGGGAAGAGGGAGGAGGAAAGAGAAGGCAAAGGAAGTAGGAGGTGAAAAAGGAGAAGAAGAAGACTTTTGAGAAGAGAAGAGGGAGATGGAGTAGGAAGGGCAAAGAGAAAGAAGAAGAAGGGAAAAGGAGAAAAAGGGAGAAGAAATAGGAGTAAAGAGAAAGTGGAAGAAATAAGAGGAGGAGGGGAAAAGAAAAAGAAGAATAAGAAAGAACTTGGGAAGAGAAGGGGAAGATGGAGTAGGAAGAAAAAAGTAAAAAAATAAGGAAAATGTAAACAAAATGAGGAAAAGAAGAGGAGGAGAAAAACAAGGGGAAGAAGGAGGAGGAAAGATGAATTGGAAGAAATAGGAGGAGGAGGAGGAAAAAAAGAAGATTTAGAAACAACATGGAAAGAGGAGGGGAAGATGGAGTAGGAAGGAAAAAGTAAAGAAATCCAGAAAAGAAGAAGAAGAGGAGAAAAAGAAGGGGAGGAAGGAGGAGGAAAGATAAATTGGAAGAAATAGGAGGAGGAGGAAAAGGAGGAAGGGAAGATGAAGATAAGAAAGAAGAAACAAAGGGGAGAAAATGGGAATTAGAGTAGGTGGGAAACAGTAACAGAAAAAGAAGAAGAAGAAAAAGAGGAGAAAAGGAAGGGGAAGAAGGAGGCGAGGAAGGAAAGAAAGAAGAGACACGGGAAGAGAATGAAAAGATGGAGTAGGAAGAACAAATTAGTAGAAGAAGAGGAGAAAGAGGAGGAATAAGAAAAAGTAGGAGAGGAAAGAGAAGGGAAAGAAGTGGTAGAAAAAAGAGAGAAGAAGGAAGTAAAGGATGTAGAGGAAAAATAAAATAAAAAGTAAAATGGAAAAGAGAAGTTGAGGTGAGAGAAGAGGAAAGAGAAGGACACGTAGAGCAAGAAATTAAAGAGGAAAGACCGGGATAGGAAAAAGAGGAAAGTAGAGTACAAACAAGATGCATATAATAATAGCGGCGAAAAAGCTGAGTCAAAAAAGTCTACATTAGGCTGTAATGAGGCCCCTTCAAATTTCATCCTCCTGTAATGGAGATTTTCAGTCAAAACCGGTAAATCTAAATTGCTCAGTTGATGATGCAGTCAATTATCACTAAAACCAAATTTGTGCGCCGGAAAATTCCGCTTTCAGCATCGAAATTAACTATAAATAGACTGATATGACATTTCACGTATTGGTTTAGTCAGAGCATATAGTGGGATGATGGTCCATTATTCGAATCTGCTATATGTGCTTTTCGGTATGCTTGATGCCTATCCTGCGGAATGGAAGGGGCACTACAGATGACAAGATTTACTATAACAGTGTCACAACCATAGCATAGATACATTTGGAGGAAAGATCTCAGGACAATTATAGCAATCACTTCGCGATAGCAGATACTAGTTAGTCTTTGAAATACGTACCATTTATTCCCCTTCTCCGCTCGGCACTTAGTATAACGGTAATTCCGCTAAAGTCAGTCTCTAGACATTTTGCTGTGGTAGAGGTTAACTGTGCGAACCTAATCAAAGGGAAAATTAATTTTCAAAAGATCTTGCAAACGGTTTTTGCGGCGAAATTTGGCAGAGATTGTGCGAATGTCATGCGGCTGAATTTGGTCATTGCGAGCGGCTCACTGGCTCGCTCGTTGAGAGCCCCTAATTTATTGCGTCAGGCCTTTTCACTCCTTAATGTGCCACCATTCCGCGCGGCCCACAGTCAACAGACTCACCAGTCACCAGTCAACATGCAATCCCGCGTTGCCAGAAAGAACGTTGGACGGATCTATAAACGCCAAAAAATACATTTGGACGTATTTCTGTCAAACGGAACTATGTGCATTATCACGTGAGCCCTGTTATGCATGTATTCTTGTGGGTTTTAGGGCTCATATCTTAATACACATAGTTCCGTTTGACAGAAATACGTCCATTTAATACGGCTCTGAAGCCGAATTTAAGTGATCTAGGGGCGATATCCGCCTCAAAATTACGCCGGTACATAATCTCTGTCTCTGAGACGCGATATTTATCATGACCTGCGAATTTATGTAAGGAATTGATCCAACAAGTGTAGCAGTATTAATACTGAGTAGGATGATATCAAATTTGTGAAGATTTATTGGAAATTCAAAGCGGAAATTAGGAGAACGGATTTGACCCATTGACTCGATGTGTAAAGAAGATACTGTTTGAGTTGACGAGCAACCTGTATTTTCCTGATTCTGAATACGAAATTTTAATAAATTTTGACAAATATACTGTCGCACTATTCAGTATTACTGCCATTAAACGTTATGGATCAGTTCCTTTCGTAGGTATATTTGTAGATTACAATAATTATCGCTTCTAAAAGACGCGGACTGCTTGTGTATCAACGTAACTCAGTAGCAGATTTCGTCCTTTGATCTCATAGAATCACATCTCAATTTCCAAACGGTGGCGTTTAACCACTTTTCAGTAAAATCTTGGATACTTAAAGCTGCTACTACAGTACTCTTGCAGTTGTGAGTTGTGAGTCTAGCAGTCTAGAGTTTGTGAACTCCCGAAGGTTGGTATCAATAACTTGCTTCCATTTAAATAAATGTATAACAATCGATTGTGTAGTGAGGCCTCACATAATCGATGTAAGCATTGAACTGAAATGGAGAAAAAACAGCCGGGCGCAACACATCTTCACAAATCAGTTAGGTTGGACTCTGGAGAGAGTTCAACTTGAACTACATCAGAATATTAATTCACTTTGCTTTCAATGGAGTGTGAGCTTGTTTATGCACCAAACCGAGTAAGTTTGACACCAATAATTGTAGGATGTAGGTGCTTCCATAAACATTTTAGACTCAGGATTTTTGTCTGAGTTACAGTACCTAAACTTCTGTTCGTTTAATTAATAACTGTGAAGAAGAGCTCTTTGAAATACGAACTATTCAATTTTACACAATTTCATGGAAACTTTGATTAGAATAGAGGAATTGGAATTGTTTATTATAAAAGTCTAAGACTAAGGTCTAGCGAAAGTATCAAGTCGAAAGTCAATTTAGCCTCATCCGAAGGTACACTGCCCACTAGTCAATGATTTGTTTGCACCGGATATGTACTCGAAACACGTGATTGAATAAAACACACACTCAATGAGTGAATAAAAATCCTCAATGCGGTGGGCTTCTTCGTTGTAAATATTGAATTGATGACTGAATCAGATGAAGCGTCCCTTTATAGTGAAGTCTCGCGATGCCTCACCAATATGAAGAAATGAGTGCTGCGCTAGACGTAAGAGATAACAGTGCTCACTGCAAGCCAATCAGAACAGCTTGATACATCAAAATTAATAAATTTTACAACATCATTAAACCAACTTGAAACCATCATTGAAGGGTTTGTACATGCAACGCATGAATTAGATTGAGTCTTAAATAAATCGCGAAGTTCAAATACATTGCAAAGTTCAAATAAATATGGTTACTGTTAACGATACCAAGACCAGTAAAAATCGAGTTTTCCTGCCACAAAGGAATATGGAAGAAAGACCAGAAACATTGCGTGCATGCACCATTGGATCAATGCACAGTTATAAGTTTTACTGTTTATGGTTTTTTGGGTTACTTGACTTACTTTTTTTTGGTCATTACAACCGAAAAGACTCTTCTGGTCGACCAAATTTTTAGTTAAATCGACCAAAACCGTTGGTCACCTTGAGACACATGGGAAAGAAGAAAATGCCCAGCTGAACTAATTTACTCTTCTCTTTTTTCAAGTCACTCAGAGGT
Source organism: Bemisia tabaci (assembly GCF_001854935.1). Taxonomy (NCBI): domain Eukaryota; kingdom Metazoa; phylum Arthropoda; class Insecta; order Hemiptera; family Aleyrodidae; genus Bemisia; species Bemisia tabaci. Next base: position 3,104,041 of record NW_017556656.1, read on the forward strand.
TGCAACTTGCAGGGCGCTTGAGCTCGGGAAAGTAAAGATTGCACAGAAGTCACATCAACTTGTATGCATCAATATCAGTTGGACTGTATTTTGCAATTTGGAACTATAAATTCTGGCTTTTCTGGAAAAACACCTATGTGCACAGGAAACTTATGGCACATACGTTGTTTTTAAACCAGGCTAGAATTTATAGTTCCAAATTGCAAAATGTAGTCCAGTTGGCCTATTAGTTAACACATTAAAAACTAACCAGAAACTATTTGTATTTACCTCACATTTAAGCTACTTTGTGTTCTACTTCCTATATTAACACAAAATATTGGTTACTTTTTCACACCGGACAGTGATGAAGTAAAACGTACTTAAGGGGCGTAGCACTCTATATGAATTGTGTGCCCCAAATCATAATTTGATCGATAGACTATCAAAATTTTCCCATCAGTACTGAACAGTTTCAAACAGAGAAGGCAAGCGAGCAATTTTCACGCTGCAAATTGGCAACTGATTCGATAGTAACCTTCTTGATACAGCTTTGGCCTGCCATCTCTGAGCCACGGTGACTCTCACTTCAGAGCCTGCTTCGGTAATTATTTCTAAGATTTATCACTCATGTGGGTCTTCTCAACATGGAGAACATTAATTCCGCTGTTAATTAGACTCATTCTTCAAGCGAGGCTCAATGTGTAGACAACAATGCATGTGTCGGCCAAGTATCGCTTTCAGCTACGTATCAGCGCAGTAAATAAGCGCCAACAGAAAACATAAACACGCATAAATATCGTTCAATTGCCAAATTGATCAGATGCGTCTCCGGATTCGTGCTCGAAATCGGGCACTGGGCGACGGCGATAATCGCCGAAATCGTCCTCGATTAACTCTGTCTTTGCCTCATTTCATCGCCTACCTGATAGAAGAGCGTAGCTACACTCTGCAATGAACCCTGTCTTCCATACATTTCAATGCTTTTCCGGGCTCATCTCAATGTGTAGTTACGCCCTTATATCAGGCAAGCGACGATTTTTTTCCCGCGTCACTGATGTTTCCTCCTTCTTGGCAATCCACCAAAAAAACTTTAAACATCTGCAAGTAGCAGAGCTCGGGCTAACGTCGTTGGAATAAAGGGCCCAGGTGTCAATAATCCAGTATCAGGTGATTTCACCTATAGCTCCTGACATGATGTCGTTTGTCTCGAACCTGCGCTTGTGAAATCCTATATTCCTCGGGACCAACCATAAATCCTACCCATAATTCGTAGTCTGCCGTTGAAGTCAATCTTCCTCGGAAGGAGAGTCCGTAATATTTTTGGGGTATTAAAAACTAACATGAGTTTTTTCTTCAGATTTTTTCTCATCACAAAAAATCTTAAATCAAATTGAAATCGTGATTCATCCATTATTCCTCATAAAGTTTGTTTATGACTGTCAGTAAATAAATCCAGTTTTTATGGAGTGTCAACCATCGAATTTTTCGTAAATTTTTTCTACACTGTTTATGGATTCACGATTAATTTACAGAATGAAAAAAAATAAAATGAAAAGGGAAACAAGTCAGATAAATTGCAACTCAAACAAGAAAAAACTGGGAATATAATAATCCAGGAAACCTAAAAAACAAACACCACAACATTCTACCTTTTTAGCGATTTTTCAAACTTGTTTGGTTACGTTATCTGAGTCTTTTCTCCGAAAACATTATTATTACAAATTTGAGCTTTGCGGAGTTTGGCTCTCATGTTTATCACTAACAAAAAGATGGTTTACAAATATGTCAGTGAAAAGATCGAGGGTACACAAAACCTATTGCACAAGAGTAAATCGACAGGAAGATAATAAATTGATATTTAAATAATAAACTGAATGAAATTAAAGAATGAAAATGATAAATAATTCAAAGCCCACAGCATGGTAATCCTGAAGTCATGAATGTGTAGGGAACGATTTAAATGTACAATAATAAAGGGGGAAATTTTTAGCTGATTCATCTCAAAATATATTGCTGCAAGAGACTGATAGCGCTGTAGCGTTGTGGGTTTTCGGTTTTTGATCACGTGCTTACGGAAGGAAATGAGAATTCTTTTTTAGTAGAGGAGGTGGGGGGGGGGCGGCTTAGACTGCCTAAATTGAAACTTCCTCTTTTTATACACTGATAGTCGTTCCTGGAAGAAAAGCCTGCATTCAGTTCGTTGGCAGCACATACACCTCCCCCTCGGAATAAAAACGTCTAAATCAATCATGGAGTTAAAAAAGCACTCATCGCCAATTTAACTCCAGAGGAGGGATTCCGCAGTGATGTAATAATACATGAGCTGAATATAATGCAGCGTAAAAAGAGGAGACAACGGAGACCCTGCTTGGTAAGAGGGTGCTCGGGTGTGGAAAAGTTGGTTTTAAAATAATTTAAAAGGCGGGGAAAAGTTCGGCTGTGGGAACCTACAAAAGTCTGAGCAATTATTTTTGGGTGATGGATTTTTTTGAAATATTTAATGTCTTACACTTGAACAGTGTCGCTGTCATGCGACATGACGATTAAATATTGATTCGTGGAAATTTTTCAATCGGCGTTTAAATGAGAGGGAGAAAGAAGGGTAGTTGATAGAAGTTCTGTTAGAGATTCATTTTTTTTTTACTTCAGGTATAGAAAGCTATTATTTGAGCATGCATTGATTTAGTTTCAGCCATTGCTACTTTTTGCATTTTTTTACTTCTATGTTTTTTTTTACATATACATTAATTTCAATAATTTTCAATGTATACGAATATTATTCTTACTGACTGTCACATGATAGTTATTTTAGTTAATTTTTTTAATTTTTTGGCACATGGAAAGTTAACTATGGTACTGCTGCGAAAAGAAAAGAGATAAATTCACTTTGATACCTGTTTTTGGCATATTTACCTGAGCAAGCACCATGATTGTAAAATTGAAAAGTTTTCAACCCCAATTCATTACATGATTTAAAGAAACCACATTAAATTAATTAAAAATAAAAAGTAACGTTAGATACTAATATCACTATCTTAACAACCGAAGTTATAAAATTCTCTGTCTTTTTTTAGAAATACGTGAGTTTTTTTTTCAAAAATTGGCAACTTCGGGGGAGAGGAGAGGAGAGGGAGGAGGGGAGGGGGTTGGTAAGAAATGTGAAACCGTATGAGTCAATGTTGCTTTGCAAGCAGCGCGCAGAAAGAGGTGGTAGGAGCACATGTTCCTCTGAGCTTTTTACTGACTTTGTCTCGACAGATCTGAAGTGGCTTGTCAATAATTGAATTATTCCTCTTTGCGAGTTGAAAGCGCTTTCCACCCGCCTCCTGTCAGAAGAACCGTCCTTTAAACTCTAATTACGAGTCGCATTTAATAAAAAATGCTCTTCATCGACGAGCGAAAGCAGGAACACCCTTTCCAACGGATGACTCTACACGTGGAAAGAGCCTTTGAGTCGCACATCATTATTTTAAATTCTCACTTCTCATGCTTGCTTTCTCATCAGTGCATCTGTATGTTCCATCGGTGATAATCATTATAATTCACACTTGCCTCGTTCCGATCAACTTGTGTATTTTTCCATGCATGTAAGTTCGATTTGTATAGTCCAAAGAGAAAGGGGGTTTACTCCACGGAGGTATATAAGAGCGATTTTCCTTGAATCTTGTCAAAATTCGTCGCTCCTCTGACAAAAAAGCGTACCTCGACTTCCTTGTGAGCCCTATTTTTCCATATAATCCATGCTATCTGCGGGCTGATTGTTGAAATTGATAGACAAGCTGTAGACAAAGAAGACATAGGGAGTATGGAGCGATCCTATCGGTTAAAATGGGTATGATTCTTTTAGACAAAGTGACAAAATGATGGACGAACTAAAAGGTCTCTCGTGGTTTGCCGTTAGTAAGTCCATTATCTACCCTCTGTGTCTATTGCAACCACCCGTTTCCACCAATAGCATCCTTCCATATCCTCTTTGTCCCCTTTGTCTATCAATTTCAACAAACAGCCCGCTGGCGGCGTTGGCGCTGGGGCTCATGCGGAAATCGAGATACGCCCTTCCGTTGGAGGGGCAACGAATCGTTGAAAATATTTTGGATGTAAAATTTGTGGTTTCGTTGAAAATACTGTGACATTCATTCAAATGAATGAACTGCAGCACAGATTGAGCAGTTAGTTGTGTATCGTTTGGAATAAAGAGCGTAGAGAAATTCCAGGAACTGATTCTTCAGGAGAACATTTTGGTTAGAAAACGATGAATTGCGAAATTGAGAAAAATATAGATAAATTTGTCCTCCATGTTACTAGATTTAAGAACGATTCGTTTCAAAGGCTTATAACATCTTTAATAATGATATTTATCGCTTAAAATGTTGACACAGCTTTCTTACGAATGAGAGAGAGTGTTTACTGCTGAAGAATAGCGGATGATGACCTAATTGAGACGAGCCGAGCTAATAATTTAACTCCCGGGAGCGCAGATTGCATACCCAGCAAAAAGAAGGTGTTCCTAAAACTGAAGATCAATTTTTGACTTCAAATCAGTTTTTTAACATACATTAAGAAAAATTCGATTGTAGAGACACAGCTTAAGTTATTAAAATCCAAAAATGTTCGGTATTTAATACTTTACCAACAAGTTTTAGGTCATAGAGCCTGAATTAGGCTATACCATGTAAAATACAAGTTTAATTTAAATAGGCTTCACAGACCCCTTCCTTAAGCCAAACTTATTTCCGGTTTCTGCATGTGATCGAAAAACTGACCAACTCATTTGAATAATAAAAAGTGCGGTCGTCAATCCATATCGAACTTTCATCACCGTGTGCTAAATAATTGAAGCTCCGATTTTAAGGTTTACGACACCGTGAGATTTAATTCCAGCCACGAGGCAAAACCTCTCTCCATGAAAAACTGTCACGAAGAGGCCGCGTGTCTAATCCTACATCTGAGGGTCCCGAGGTGATCGTGATCGTTCCGATAAGAGTGGATTGAATTTGTTTAGACATACGGTTAGCGCAAAGGACCGGACGGTTTCGGAGGAGTGAAGGAGAATGATAATAAAAAGTGAAGCGAGATGATCCTTTTCTGGAGCATGCGTTCCGTTCGGGTAGTGAGTACATCAGTTCCAGCAGTGGCGTGGCGTGAATTGCGATATATCGATTGTTATGCCATTTTAGCCTATGGTGAAGAATCGATTATTAAGGTGTTCGCTGCGAACACCCTGTTTATCGATCCTTTTCCGTAGGTTTAAATGGCATAACGGTCGATATATCGCAAAGCACGCCACGCCACTGTTCCAGGCTCATGGCCCTCGCGGGAGCCGGGGTCTCTGAGTGAATGACTTCAGTCATAGCAACTAATGGTTGAGCGCTCACATCACGGACCATGGAGGCAGTATCCTCCGTGCCTAGCTATTCTATGTAAATTACAAGTTTACTTTTAATAGGCTTCACAGACCCCTTCCATTAGCGTTAAATATGTTAGAATTTCATTTTGAACTTAATTACTCGTATAAACTAACATCAAGAATACAGCGGCTAACTCGGCTCTCTCTTCCCTTAATTCCTTTTAGCACCCTTCCCTCGAGCCCACATAGCCAGATTGCCCCGTTCCTTGCACCTCTGGTGCGACGCGAGCTGGATAAGAAGTGGACACACTGAAAAAAAGGTTAAAACATTTTTTTTCAAAAAAACAAAAAAAAATACCTTTGATTTAAATAATTTGTTTTGATTTAAAGAGATTTAAACATGACTTAAATAACAAAGCTACATCTCTTTGAGTTATAAAAATCTTCATTTGATTTATAAAAAAAATCTCTTATTTTAAACATTTTTCCTTGAAATAAAAAAGAGATTTTCGATGATGGTGATTTTTGGACCTTTTGTTCCTCTTTTTATAATCTGCAATACATTTTGGCGGGCTCATCCTGTTTGAAATTCATTTTTGACGTGGGCTGACAGAGTCAAATTAAACCTCAATAGGGAGGGACTCGACTAAAAATAAAATACTGACGCACATGTATGGTGAATGCACAAAACTTCGTGTCTCCAATATGGTGGTCTCAAATTTCCTTTCATTGGTTATTGACCTTTCTCCGTGAAATTTAGGTGCGAAATTTTTGGAGAATATTTCTTAGTAGACGAAGATCAGCCGCATGAAATTTTTTTAGATAGTTTCTTGAACAGGTAAAAAAGGACATAAAATTTGCATTAAAATATTTTGTTTTGTATTGTGATCATTGATCTCAGTTAATAGTTTTTTGATACATAACGTACCAAAAACATACCATCCAGTTCTTCATAAAGCATCAAATAATTTTCACAAATGGACGTATTTCTGTCAAACGGAATCATGAGCATGGTGACGAGAGCCCTGTTATGCATATGGACCTCATTTTGCAATCTGGAACAACACTTCCTGACTCATCTGTAAAGAAGCTTTTGTGCATGGGGAAACTAATGATACATGCGTTGTTTCTAAACTGAGCCAGAAATTGTATTCCCGCATTACAAAATGTAGTCCATAGGTCTCAGGGCTCATATCTTAATGCACTTAGTTCCGTTTGACAGAAATACGTCCAAATGATTTAATGATCAAATATTTACGAATTTGACCAAACTTTTAGATCCTTGGCAGAAGGCTAAAAAAATATCTTCGTATAAATCTGTTTCTGGCAACGCTGGAAAGCTTACACCTATGGAGCGTCTATTAGCAGTTTAGATAACGATCCTCGCACGGCCTTTTCTCTCCGCCCCTCGTCATGAACCTGCAATGGGGTCACCGTTTTTAAAATTGCATTGTTTCGCCAACCGCGTCGGCCTTCATCCTTTGCGGCTGACCGGAGAAATGAAATTTAACCGAACTCTCCACTTTTCATACTACATGCACGCGAACAAAACAAAGGCATCGTGAAACGCCTCTCCCGTCGACCCTGCTCAAAAGCCGAAAATATCAAGAAGAAGAAGCTGCTGAACTCTCATGATAACCAGATTTAAACCCCAGAAATCCCCAATCCGTATCCGCGTGTACTCCCGTACTGAAGAAGAACGCCGTAAGAGCCTTCAGGCGTTGCCAAACTTCCTGTGACAAAGCACTAATTTTCAGGAAAGTTTGTGAATATTTCTCTCCAAATTTCTCAGTTAATTTTGTTTAGAATATGACCTAAATATTCTGGAAATTTTAGGGAAAATTATTCAAAACTTTCCCGACAAATAATCATTTCTTCTGAGGAAATTTGGCAACCCCAATTTGACACCTAAACCCCAAAAACCCCAGAAACCCCAGAAACCCCAGAAATCCCCAATCCGGGTCAAATCGACCGGAATATCTTTTCGAGGGGATCCATGATGCCGGTACATACGAGTTTAAGGTCTGCATGCTTTAAGTCTTCGAGTTTTAGGTCTACAAATACATTTTGAAAAGAGAATCGGGCATCAAATCGAAAAAAAGAAATATAATCAAGTATCGCGACACAGTTAAAGATAGAAGAGATGTATTCGGGCCTCATTTCTTAATTTTTATGCCTAATTTGAGCGACACGTTATTGGCAGTATAGAGCTGAGCATTGCGAGTTCACGTTTCGCGCCATCGCGCCTTCAATTTTGCAGATGCAACACGGACATCCATCAAGTACGAATAGTTGTATCTCTGCGCCGTCATCATTACGCGTCCTTTTCCCTCGCTCTATTCCCATGATGTGTTGGTTCCGTTTGTCTTTTGTTTTCGTGGTGCTGTAAGAGTTACGTGAGCAACACAGCCGAAGGTAATAGCCCGAAAAGAAAAGAAGATAAGACCCCAAAAATTAAAAATATCCCTAAAGGGCTCCCCGAAGTATTAAATATTACTATAAAGCAATACGAAGAAAAAAACTTCAACTATATGAACTGAATTGTTCAGTAGGCGTTTTACAGTTCAGAGGATTGGACTTTCAGTAGAGTAAACTGACCGCTTCAGTTCACAGAAAACGAAACACCTCGAGCGATACGGAAACGGAACATGTTCCGTAAGAGCCAAAGTTACTCAATCCGACGTAATGAATGATCAGTTCATCGACCTGAAATTCACTTCTGCATATTAAGTGAATAAGCGTCAACTGAAATATTCAGTTCGTATTACTGAAGTTTTTCTTTCCACATTAAACATTTTTCAGTGAACTTTTTTCAGTAAACATTTCAGTATCAAACATTTTGAAAGTTCCTTAGCGCGACCGTATTATTGTTATACTGAACACTGAAACCAAACAATTTGTCGCCACGAAAGTGACATCGTCAGTAAACTAGAAAAGGAGGCAGGACAGGAACCCATTAAAAGCGCTGTGAAGACTGAGGACAAAGATTCTTCCTTGTCCATGTATACTATCGTGCTAAGGAAGAACGGCGTATGAGCCTTCGGGCGTTGCCAAACTTCCTGTGACAAATCACTAATTTTCAGGAAAGTTTGTGAATATTTGTTTTCAAATTTCTCAGATAATTTTCTTCAGAATATGATCTAAATGTTCTGGAAATGGAGATGTTGCATGTGTGAGGGATTTGCGATTTGACCATTGATTCTTAAGTAAAAGTTCGTGAGAACCACGATGGTGCCACTGGTTTTATCTGAAATCAACTCCCAGGCTCAAAAAAAGCTCTCAAGTTGAGGCCAAAATGGAGGGGATATCCCACGCTATCCTGAGAGTCCACCCCTACATCAAGACAAACTCTCCATGCAAAGATAGGGAGCAAATACATTAGCAGGGTTGCAGTGTTTTCAGTTTTGGAGTCCCCAAATAAAGTGGCAGCCTTGTCAATGTATTTGCTCCCTATCTTTGCATGGAGAGTTCGTCTTGATGTAGAGGTGGACTCTCAGGGTAGGGTGGGATATCCCCTCCATTTTGGCCTCAACTTGAGAGCTTATTTTGAGCTTGGGAGTTGATTTCAGAGAAAACCAGTGGTACCATCGTGTTTCTCGCGAACTTTTACATCAGAATCAATGGTCAAATTGCAAATCCCTCACACATGCAACATCTCCATTTCAAGGACAACTATTCAAAACTTTCCTTACAAATAAACATTTCTTAAGAGGAAATTTGGCAACTCCTGAATGTTCATACGGCGTTCTTCCATAGCACGGCAGTTTAGAGCGTTGCGTTGAAGTGACGAGTGGGACCTGGGAGAGGAGGGGGGGGATGACGGGGAGGTCCGGCCGGGGTCGGCCTCATATCATGATCCGTCAGGATACGTCAAAAGTTGACAACCCTTGCCACTGCGCCTGGTCGGAGGACCGAGCAGGTAGCTAGCACATGTTGATTAGAGCGTATGATCCATTCAAAAAACATGTACTGGCGTCAAATTAATATATCCTGGTTTCAGCGGTCATTAATTCTTGCTGACACCGCGCGTCAGTATCACGGCATTGTAATTATTATCTCTCCACTCTTGCCCGCCCTCCCGACAACCCCGTCCGCTCGACATTGCTCGCCGTCCCTTCCACTCTAATCTCTTTTTTGCCGGTGGGATATATCTTCCCGCTTTTTTATTCTAATTTATCTAATGAAAAATTCCACCGAAAAATTAATATAGGTATCAATGATAGATATACGGAGAGCCGTGTTTTTTGCGCAGTACTCGACATTTATATCCCCCTGCCGCCGCTTTCTCACTCGTCACTATTCAAGATTTTGAATGACGCAGATTAATGAACACTGTTTATGCGACGGAGCGCAATGATAGAGATGATAAATGATATGCATTTATGACTAGAGATTATTAATGGAATCACATCGGCACACCAGTCAGTGATGTGTGACATGTCCGCGTATGTTAGGTGTGTTTTTCTCCCCGACTTGAAATTAAATAAGTTCCGTTCTAATTTGTTTGAGCCTTTCATTTTTCTCCTCGCGCAAATTTTTTTTCTCCTCGTGAGATGGACTTTGACAACTAGCCATTGATTCGCGTCGTCGGTGTCGTCGGCAAAATGCTTTTTGCATCCCTCCGAAGGAAGCATTTCAGCAGCAGGACTTCTAGGAGTTGTATAAGAAAATTGAATAATACACTGATAAAAATATTTGTGTTCTTCCGTTACTTTTGGGTAATATGGGAAGTGAGACACAAACCAACCCAAATTTTGTGTTAATTCTGGGACAGTTTGCGGTTGAGTAAGCGCAGAAAACGATTAAGAGACTGGGAAACCATAGATTCAACCGAGAGCTTGGGTTATTTTGTGTTTTACTTCCCGTATTCACCAAACTTTCGTGTTGAGTTTTCTCTCTGTGTGTAGTCACCACACATGTAGTTGAATTTGCATCATGTGTAACACACTTACTTCAATCTACACTTACATCCCTTGCCATCATCGGTGACGTTTTATGACGTGCAACTTAAATGAAATGAGATAAAATGTGAAAAATGTGCGCACACTTCGCCTTCATTTTACGAGGTAGACTAAAATCACCTATTGTGCTGCAACAGTTGCCTATTCAGAAAATGTGTATTGTATCGAATTGCATCTTCTCTGACGGCAAAATATGGCGGAGTTCAAACACCTGCAGTAGTTTTTACGGAAACGTTGGATATAATGCTGTTTCATTGATAGCTGTATGATTTGGAATCAACTATATTTACAATGAATAATCATGTTAATTTCTAAAAAATTATAGCTCTTACCTGAACAACCTGAAAAAACATGCAAAGAACGCCGCTAATTGGTATGATTCGGATCAAAAACCTCTATAACCCACAAAATTTTACCAAACACTATATCTGCTTGTTGAAGCAGGCATAGATAAGTTCCATCTGGCTCATTGCAAAACCAGGCAATTTTTTAAATGTTCAGGAAAATGGTCAAATTTTGCAGGCCTTAAAGGTTGGCGTGTTTTTAAAAAGATGCCCGAATTTTCTATCAGTTTCACCGAAAAAATTCGTCTAAACACTAATTTTTCTTTTATTTTATGTTTCCCACATTTAATTCTCGACAACTTTGAATATAATCCGTATTCCATGACAAATCAAGCAATTTTGAGACAAAAATTCACGCAGAGCTAAAAACTCTGGAGCTTGTAATGAAAAAATTGAACATAATTTTACATTGTAATCTTTTCGACATAATTGAAGACTTTCCTGTCTGAAAATCAGGGAGAACCCCACACGGAAAAAACGATATAGGGCTGAGCACTAACTGTTTAGATCAAATGGAGCCAGCTGATATGACAGTATTTTTGAGACCTATAGTCTGTAGGGCTGGACCCTAAAGTTTTAGGGCTCAGCGCTATTGCCATACTAGCTGGCTCCGTTTGATCTATAAACAGTTAAAGCTTAGCCCTATATAGTTTTTTTTTCCGTGCAGTATTCCAAACTATGACAGTGTAATGGATTATTTGCCTAAGCTTTAGGCAAAATGCCTGATTCGACTATTGGCCTGCGATGTCTCGACATACTTTTAGATGATTCATTCAACTAACGCATTATAATTCTGTTCATAGCAACCAAATACTTGAACAATGCTGTCAAGTTCAAAGAAGGAAAATTCATCGATGAACTTATACAGTTTTCGAAGTATAAGGGTTATGCCAAAGTTCCATTAAAATGTGCAGATTGAAAATATACAAAAAAGGGTGATATTTTTTCCAGCCGGAGTTGATCGGCACCTGTTTGAAATCGATTCTTCATGGGAGGAAAAAAGGAATAAAAAATGTACTGAAAATTTCAGGGTCCGGGTAGAATTTACGCAGTGTTGCAAAATTCTTGTCAATATTCAATGTAACTTTATCCTCCTAAGTAAATTCTTTGAATTATTTGTCATTATTAATTATGTCGGTTTGAAGCGTGCCTTTAGAAGTAATGCCGAAACTGTGGCGGTGACTGTTTAAGATGTCTCTTTCCTATTTGGCTTGAATCCACTTTCATCGAGTCAATTTTTACGCCTTCTCGTTTTAATCCGTACAGAGGAACTCAAAATACTCAAATCTTAATCATTCCTATGTAGCGGTGTCTTTCCATCAAACGAGGAGGATGTCTTCTCAAATGTCTGCTGAATTCCAAAACCTTAATTTTTGCCCATCTTTTCGAATGATAGATAACACCACAGGTCTTAAATTCCGACTATTCCCATTTACATAAGCCACTTTCAAAATGTGCCGGCCATCTCCATCTTCAGAGTGTGCACAGAACTACCATTCTGGGCAGGTGATCTTGTCAAGATTGCTCGCCATGTCGCCTATTGAGAAATTTTCAAATAGGTATGTTCTTCCACTAAAATTCTGAGCTGTTCAACTGTAATTGAACGTATCCCTGAGGTGCGTTAATTTTTTCTTGACAGATTTGTCATTATTTTGTAAATATTATTGGTTCTATTTTAAAGTTGTGAAGCATTGCGTGACTCAGTAGCGCATTTAATACGACCTCATCAATACTTACGGTGTTGTAATTTCAAATGGAACCAAAAGAGTACGCGCTGAGAAAGCGCTGTGAACCAGATAATAAGAGAAGAAGAGAAAAAATAAATATCACGAAAAAAAAAAATGAAAAAAAAAAAGTCCCTTACTTTTGGCAGTGAAAATCCACAACATTGGACGGATTTTCAGGATTTTAAGACCATAAATGAGGCTTATGCACTCATTTACGTGGGTTTTAGTTCCTTTACTCAAAAGCTTGATTTTAAAACCCATGTTTTGATGGCAAATCATGGGTTATCATAATTGAAAATTCTAAAAAATTCTGTTGTCCTTTTTAACTTTTTTTGCTAATTTTGTCATGTAATATTTTTGTAAGTTTCAGCAGCGCCATTTCATACCTACGTATCATTTCTTGATAAGACTTTACATTTAATGCATTTTAATACACGGTAATTAAATTTGACCATCAATAATCTCAAAAAAGTAAGCTGTTCCTCAAAAGTATCCAATTCGTAACCAGAGAATATGAGGAGAAGTTGCTACTACAGCGTTCTCCGCCGCTCTGCGACACTCGAACGCTACATACACCTGTCTCTTCAAAGGCCATTGGGCAATTGAACTCTCTTCGAACAGAATTATTCTTTTCGTGGCAAATTTTTCAATCCACGGTATAAATGTTTTAGATGTCATTTAAACTATAATGAACAATAAAATTCCGAATGTAATGGAAGATCTTTGAGCTTGGAGCTTAGAAGGAATAATGTTCATGGTAAGGTTGTTGAATTTATCTACTCCGAGCTTTTGCGAGAGAGTTCATGCCGAATGGATCGACCCACTTGTATATCTCTTCTACAATGACGCAGGATAGATCCAGCTCAGAAACAGAGTTGACCATGTTAAAAAAAGAGGAATAAAAACCAATTTTTTGCGACTTCTAGCTAGAAAACTAATTACAAAATGAAGGAGAGGGGGGAGAAGGGTTTCGCTAGAAGAGGTTCATCAAGGCCTGCAAACAGTTTCCAAGCACCGGCTTTTACGGACGGTGGAAACCTATTCAAAGGCCAAAGTCAACACGGCGTATCTCCGAAAATCATTAAAATTCATGCCGAGCACTTGTATGACTCGACGAGTTTTCTCTCCCCCCCCTCCCCCACCTCTGTCCCCCTTTCCCGTTTGCCAACACGCGCGAGAAACGCCTGTAATCTCACCGATACGGCGCGGGAATAACGGGGAGAACTGGCATCGTGGTATTCCCTAAATGCATCCTTTGTCCTCCTCGTATGTGCCAGGAGGATTTCATCCGAACTCCCTTTTTTTCCTCGGCACAGTTTGTACCCTTCTCACCTGCTTTTTTCCCCCTCGACGACGGGCGAACATGTCTACAAGTATTTATAATTCTGTTACTCTCAACAGTGATTACTTGGGTAAACGCAGTAATTGTGTTTGTTTAGGACAGGTTAAAAGGCCACCGCCGGCCGTATTTAGCGACAGCTTGGGTGGCGCACTCTTGCCACACCGACCCGTTTAAAATAAGTAAAAAACCCGGACCGCGGAAAGCGGAGAAGTTATCTCTATTGGTAGATAGCAGTGAAACTTGCAATATTGATGACCAAAGTGCGAAACCATACGTGTTTCCATCGCGAGGTTTCAAAATGCCCCCTCCAATTTCATTTTTTTGCAGAGAGACAAGCCAAATTTACAGCTTAAAATTTAGACAGAATATTGTGCTAATATCAGGAAGGAACACTGGAAAAAAAACTTACATTGGATCTAGAGTCCAGACTCTTGAAAACATTTGACAAGAAAAAGAACTCTTGATTCAAGCAGATTTAAGCTTAAATCAAAAGAAAATCCGCTCAAATTAAGAGGCTCTGTTCTTGATTTCAGCTTAAATCTGATTGAATCAAGAGTATTTTTTCTTGTCGATGTTTTTAAGAGTCTGGACTTTAGATCCAATGTGTTTTTTTCCAGTGAAAAATGAGGAAATGCTAAAAAAAATTCGTTCACTAGTTTTATAAAGAAAGAAATGAAGTATAACACGAAGTCTGCAATGTTGGAAACGGAGATAAGTGGTTTTGCACTTTACCCATAAAGATGCAACAGACTGGTCTAGCGACTACGACATTCGATATTTGGTATTTTTATGGCCTCACCGAGAAAAAAAATAACGGTTTTGCGATTTTTAACAGCGGTACAATTTAACGAAGATATTTAAAATTACGTAGCCACTACACCAGTTTGTTAACCACATTGAGCTAGAAGTTTTCAATATTTCTCTCAACCGGCGGTCATTAAAATGCGGAATTTTGGAGAATTGCGTGAAGAGTATCGACCAACCACAGAAAAAATTACGGAAAATAATATTGGATTGTTCTGCAGATAAATTGGATTACATTTTGCAACGTAGACTCACTACTTCTGGCCTATTTTAGAAATGATGTATGTACCATTAATTCCCCATGCAGATAGATGTCTTAATGGATGAGTCAGAAATATTGACTTCTTCTTGAATTCATAGTCTTTTCCAAATGCGAGCAGAAATCTTGCAGAATAGTCATTGCAGATACATAAAAATGCAGAATACCATGCTTTTTGGTGTTAAACGGACCGAAGTAGTGCTCGGGTTTTTTTTTCATCGAAACTGATTTCGAGCGTGACGATCGAAAGTCAATTTTTTGTAGATCAGTTTTTCATCAAACTGGTAAATTGAAAATGTTTAAATGATAGAGTGATCACGCGTCACGCGTGATTCAGTTCTCAACACAACGCCTGTTAAAAAATGATCGATGAAAGTAAGTTTCAACCTTCGGAGGGAAGAATGTTGAGATGACTTCAAAATTGACGCTGGGGTCATCATGCACGCGTGAACCCACGTAAATCTTTAGGAACTTCCCGTTTCTGAATTTAAATGGATCAGAGCAAAGACAACTTTCACAAAGCGTGTCCCTGTATAATTTGCTCTTGCACATTTCTTTTTTATAATGAATTTAAACTTGCTCAATTTCACCATAGATTTTTCTTTGAGAGTTTTATCATTGCTTCAAACGAGAGAGCATACATGCTAGTTCACCGAATATTTCACCATGGTAGAATTGGCACCACTGTTAAGAGACAGAGACGGTTATCTTCAATCTGCGTTAAAGTTCTAATACGACGACACTCTCTTTTTCCACCAGGCACTGATTTTTATCCCGATCCACCGCAGTTACTGCGCTTGGAAGATAAGTCCACCCTTGGTTTTTCAGCATCGCAAACTTCGATCGTTTTTTCGATCCGATTTTTGACAAATTTACGGTTTTTTGCTGGATGTTACGCCTCGATAACAGGCTATTGAAAAAGAAAAAAAGAAAAAAATCCCCATAAAAAAACTTTTACAAGTAAATACCCATCAATGGTAGATCCAACGGCCCCCGAACCAATTTTTGTGCATTATAAGTGAAAAAAATCCTTCAACTTGAACCTGTAGGTACCCTAATTCGGTTAGTGACAGTTTAAGCAGGTGATTAACGTTAAAGATTGGCACCAATCCCTCTCACTCGCTTCCTGTTACTATCTCTATTCATAATTGGGGTCTCTATGAGACGCAAGACTCTCTCCTAAAAAGTGCTCTATCAATATTTATGGCAATATCTCAAGGTCAATATTTCAAAATTAACCGGAAATGACCTCACATAGGTCCGTTTCCGGAATGAGTTGCACTTTGCACCTTACGACATCGACGAAAACATCGATCCTGCGACCTAGGTCAGAAATGAACGATTGTTTCACGTACATTTTAATGATCAAAATCCGCCGTCGCTAATCTGCGAGAATCAGCTCTGCTGACGGATTGTTGAAATCATTGATAGACATAGAGATTGACAAAGGAGACGTAGGTAGTATGGTGCGATCCAATTGGTTGAGATGGGTGGTTCTTGTAGACTAAGGGGGTAAATGATGTACTAACTCTGTCACTCGTGAGTTGCCGTATAGTTCGTCTATTACCTATACCCCTTTGTCCATTGTAACCACCAGTTTTCACCTTTAGGAAACTGTAGGAACTGTATTTTTATTATTAGTTTCTTTACCTGTACTTGCAGGTGTGCTATGTTATTATGGGTCACAATTTTAATATATCTTTTTATGATTCTTTGGGAGGGGGAGACCCTGTTTTATATCAGCACTTATTCTGGTTTTTTGGTCATCCAGAAGTCTATGTACTTATTTTACCGTTTTGACTTCTTCGTCTATAGCTTCGTCCATCAATTTCAACAATCAGCCCGCTGATCAGAGAACGTCGCGTTGAGCGGTTTCCTGACTTGTTTTTTCCCCGAATCCCGGTCTCAACACGTCACACATCATTCATCACCGAGGGGTTAAGTGTTGAGTCCCGAAATTAACTTGTTCGCTGTGGGAAGGCACCATTCACCGGTGCCAAATTCTCGGAGGCAGGGGGATTCGGTGATCCGAAGCAGATTTCCGGTGGGCAAAACAATTAGCGGGAACGGTCCCGGTTAAGTTGGTGACTGTGTCGGGGATCGGAAGTGAGCATAAATGTAGAGGAGGCGAATTTAACGCGAGACGGAATCAGAGAGAACGAGGCCCGGGAGACGGGCGGTGAGCCGCCCGAGTCGGCCGTAAAATGTTTTCAATCTGGTTATTTTTATATATAATGCATGCAAATAAATCATGTGACATGAGTACGTCTCATTAGGAGCAGTTGGCATAAGTAGATGTTAAAGTCTTGTACTCTTGTTGTTTATTTGGGTCGAGAGG
The DNA here is from genome assembly GCF_001854935.1 of Bemisia tabaci. Taxonomy (NCBI): domain Eukaryota; kingdom Metazoa; phylum Arthropoda; class Insecta; order Hemiptera; family Aleyrodidae; genus Bemisia; species Bemisia tabaci. The sequence continues at coordinate 3,121,145 of NW_017556656.1, forward strand.
GATTTAGCTGTCGCGCGGGCATTAATTCTAATGCGAACCCGGTTCATAAATCAGAGTGAATTATCATTGGCGGTGTGAAAGGATGGCCCCACCAGTTCAGACACACACTTGGCGAACATAAATTAGCCACCCCCCGCCTCCCTCCGGCCGTTCCCTCTTCCTCTTTTTCTCTCTCTCCGCCTTGGCAGGTCCGTCCCGCGCTCTTTTTTCGCCCGCCTTCATCGCTCCCCCTCTGTTTCCCCCCCGAAAAATCAAGCTCATGACCTTTCCGACGGAATTAAAATACCCTGTCCAATAAATCGTGATAAAACAACGAGGAGATACGTCTTTTTGGCCGCGCAACAAATTAACAGCACTCAGCTCGGTTTCCAGCACTTTGAAACAACGTTCGATCTTGTTCACTTTTTATTCTTCTTTATTAATAGCAATTACGCCACCGTCTTCCTGCCGCGCTCCTGGTTGTCACAATTGTCACTTGAAATCAAAATTTCACTTCTTTCCCTCTCTCTCTTGATCTCTAGGACATAAGTCAAAGTAATTAGTTCCCGGGGCAACCCTTTAGACGCACCAGGGGAAATTAGTGGCTATGATTACCAAAAGAATGGTGCTGCACATGAATTCTAAATTAATGGGAACTATAACAAACAATAGTGGTATTTTTACAATCATCGTTAATTTTAACCAATTAGTGATATGACTCTGATTACTCTTGTCACCGCTTTGGGGGTTGCTATCAACCTTTGACGTTCATCTTGTGGCGTACGCACGACCAACCTCATCATGGAATCGGTTTAGGTTGAAAATAATTTTTCGGGTGCACTAGTTGCACTATTTCGCACTAAATTAGTCCCAAAACTGAATAACTACAGAAATACACCTCAGGACATACACTAAGTGGATTACGAGTGAAGTTCCCGAAGATACACGCAAAAGAAGCCATTTTAAAACAGTTGCATGCGATGCCCGCCATTTTTCGTTTGTTTGTTTTATTTTTGGCCCTGAAAGCTTTAGAAAGCCTATGATGGATGAACCAATCACAAATCCCCTAATTGCCGCGCTAAAATTTAAAGAGTCTGGACTCTAGATCCAATGTGTTTTTTTTTTTCCAGTGCGGCAACCTTAATGCCCCGGGAAAGTTCAATCCCTAGTCCAAACTTTCCCCATGAAATTACTCCAGCATAAATTAAACCAAAGGGTTCAATTTCAGCGCGACTAGGACACGGGAAGGCAACAGCGGGGTCCTCCCGAGGAAATTTCGGGAGTTAGAAATAGTCGCGCCTAGTTCCTCGTGGCAATAACGAGGCGAGAAATCGTTGAGCGTTTTATGTTGGATGGTGAGCGGCGACTGCGGGGACGCGACGCGCGCCGGGGGCAATAGCAAATTGAGTTGTCGCCACATTGTAAATCAACCGGGCTCTGTGTCCTCTTTTCGACACACGGATTCCTAAACTCCGCACCGCGGCACTCCTCCGGGATTCGGGCCCTCCGAGCCTCCGAGGGGGCTACGAGAACGGAAGTCGTGGGGATCCATGTTGCCGGATAAACTCATCGTTAAACGTCTTGTGATGCCCTCAATAGTCGATTAGCTGAGGATGTTTCATCGATTAATCGAATGATCAGTATGTAGGCATCAGAGACAAGAGACCCTCCACGCGTATCTCGGCAATAGCCCTGGATAGACGATCAAATTCCGAACCAATTCCGATCAAAGTAGACATGCTGATGACTGATGGTCACCATCTACCATCAAATTTTGACGGGCCGCACTTATTTGTTCAAAGTAAGATCAGAATGGAGTGCCGTCATTCATCATTTCCTGCCACAGGAAACATTTCTGCCAAGTTTTCATTTTAAAATTAGGCAAATTAATGAGTTTAAGACCGATGACTTCCGACACTTTGATGGTACCTAATTGGTTCGGGACTTTGATCGTCTATAGAGACCTTCCCTGGTAAAAATTGGCGATAAGAGCTGCGTTACAAAATACCATGGAATTTTTATAGCCGGCTAAAGAAGGCTACAGAAAATCATATAGCTGGCTGTAGAATGCGGATAAAATCATACGGCCGGGCTTTACGAAGCGATAAACAAGCAGTTCCAACGCCGAAGCGTTGGAGGGCGCTTCTTTAACACTGCGCATGCGAGGAACGTTTTCATACGGCCAAGCAAGAGTATTGCGGACGGACGATGTATAACAAATTGCCTACGTGAAGGTGGTCCGGCAGCAACATACCCGCCGCTAGTCTCTGGAAAACAATAGAAAATAGTAGTTGCGTACGTTGCCAGCGAGCGCGCTGCGAGCGCATCTGTTTCAATTACCTAGCATCGAGTCGGGCCCTTAACTTTCTATTCTCTCTGACATAACCTTAAACCTTCAACCCAGAGCCGCAAACAGCTGACGCTTGACGATGCTGCGCCGAGAAAATGAACCAATCACAAAATAGCACAGTAATACGTCAGTAAAATGAAGAGATCACGTGACTGTTCGTGATTTTTTCGAATCAATCTGAAACTACAACCTCGAATATGAGGCATTTAAGCATAACGAAGCCCCAAAATAGTTTAACCAGGTAATACGTCCGTGCGAGATTGTTATGCTTAAAAGCAAAACATTTCACGAAAACTTTTACGAATACCAGATACAGAAGAAAATCAAATTTTCCCGGGTGTACCAGAATGGCGTCATTACCCATAAGGCAAAACGGTATGTAGTATAGTACATGTTACATCGGGGGAGTCGAACGGCTGGAAAGGGCGCATCTGGTACCCAGAAGCGCCCAAAAATTATGCAACCAGGCTATAGTTCCTATCGTCGGGCTTTACACTTTATCGCCTGGCTGTTGCTTTTTCGCCATGGATTATAAAGGCTTTAAGAAATTGTGTAGGAATTCGTGTGCTTTGGAAATCATTAAGTTTGATACAGAACCACCTTAATATTTACAAAACACACATTATATTTTCCCTTAATACATATTTTTTTTCATCGATTAAAATGAGAATAATCCATACAGCTTGTGCAAACATTTCAAAATCATGAGTTGAATAACGCTGACTCCGCCAGATTAAACATTAGAGCCTAACACAAAGCCAAAGCGGAGCGGCTACGCACTGGCGCCTACAAACCTAACAGGGATACTTCACGCATTGCGCAACGCGTGAAGTATCTCTGTTAGGTTTGTAGGCGCCAATGCGCGTTCCGCGCTGGCTGCCCGCCTGCCGCGCCGCAGCGTGCCACGCCACGGCGCTTAAAGCAACTATTTCACTCCAGAGGTATTGCACAGTATCATACAAAACTAAAGGTGCTCTGTAATATATTAGGACTGGCGGGCATTCATCAAAAGTACGGAGCTTTCCTCTCAAAATAAATCAAGATACTACGGTCCAAAAAGAGAGTGGTAGTCCTAACTCACTAAGTCCTAGCATCCGTAATTAGTAACGTTAAGCATACACTTTATCGCCTGGCTGTTGCTTAATCGCCATCGGCTATAAAAGGCTATAAGAAATTGTGTAGCCGGCTATAGAAGCTATTGGAAATCTTACAGCTGGCTGTAGTTCTATGGTATTTTGGAACACAGATTCTACTGCCAATTTTTACCAGGGTTATGTCGGAAGCTTTTACTTTTGGGACTTCAACATTAAACTGTTGACTTACTTACATGGTTGATGTTCAACAACGTGTTGGCAGTTTCGTTTTGCAAACAAACTGAAGTGTAGGAAACTTGTTCGGCTCGTGACGTCACCCAAAGCTCATCAGCTACCATGTGGGTAGGTCAACAGCCGAAAGAAGAGGTATGACTATTGCTCCCTTATAATTGTCAATAAAGGGCTGGGCAGTGGACACACGTTTAAAGTGAAGCTTGAAAGTGGTGGCTGTTTAGCCGAGTGTTGCGCATCGATGCAACACTTGGCTAAACAGCCACCACTTTGAAGCTTCACTTTGAACGTGTGTTCAGCCCTTAAGGAACTGTTGAATCCCCAAAAGCAAAAGCTTTCCTTTTGTCGCCAAGAGGCCAGTGGAGTGTCTTTTGTCTCTAATCCAAGCATACGGAAAAACTGGAGATGAAAGCCAGTGGAGAAATGTACATTTCAATTTTTCAGCAAGCCAACACAGGCCTAATGAGGGTCGTCACAATGTCGAGTCCTGCGGATTGCAAAAAGTGATAGTATGGATTAGAGTGCCTTTATAGACAGTGTACGGCCACTGATGTTTCCACTCGTGATTGGTTCAGCCATTTTAGGCTTTTTACGGAGCTCTTAGGATCCTAAAAAATCGCGGACGTCAAATGCTCGTCTAATCTGAGTGCAGCTAATGAGGTTTTATTTGCATACATGACCATGAAATTCACTCAAATCTCGAGAGTTGACGTATTCAGTCATTTTTGAATCAAGTATTGTGCATTACATTTGAAAACGTCTTTTTAACTAGTACCTCTGGGGTTTATCATAGTGGAAGTTTAAGTTACAAACCTAGCTGCAAGTTCTAGTAACCAGCCTCGGTTGGTAACAGGTGGAGCAAGGGATAAGAGGTTGACAACAACCCCTTCTCACCCGCTCCCACCCTCCCCCACCTTGCAACCATTTTTTTGGACCCTGAGAGCTCCATTTAAGCCAGTGTCCTCCCTATTAAGGCACTCTAGTATGGATGCATACTAGATTATCTTTTCTGATAACTTCTGCAATGTTAGAGCTCTTAAAGCTCTAAAGATTAAAAAAATGTCGGATTTTGCAAGCGGATATAATGGAGATGATGCATGTGTGAGGGATTTGCGATTTGACCATTGATTCTTAAGTAAAAGTTCGCGAGAAACACGATTGTGCCACTGGTTTTCTCTGAAATCATCTCCTAAGCTCAAAAAAAGCTCTCAAAGTGAAGCCAAAATGGAGGGGATATCCCACCCTACCCTCAGAGTCCGCCTCTACATCAAAACAAACTCTCCATACAAAGATAAGGAGCAAATACATTGACAGGGTTGCCGTGATTTCAGTTTTAGAGTCCCCAAACGAAGTGGCAACCCTGCTAATATATTTGCTCCCTATCTTTGCATGGAGAGTTCGTCTTGATGTAGAGGTGGACTTTCAGGGTAGGGTGGGATATCCCCTTCATTTTGGCCTCACTTTGAGAGCTTTTTATGAGCTTAGGAGATGATTTCCGAGAAAACCAGTGGCACCATCGTGTTTTTCGCGAACTTTTACTTAAGAATCATAGGTCAAATCGCAAATCAAAAACACATGCAACATCCTCATTCCAATTCAAACATCAGAAAACTTGAACGGACAAAAACTTCAGAACCGATCATAGGATCGAAACTCTAGCTCTCAATTCCTCGACGGAAGGAAATCGAAATCGACTAATCGAATCTACCGAAATACCTCCTCCTCGACCCCCTCCCCTTCACACCCGTTCACACGACCCGGCGGATCAGCGCGCCTCAAATTACGCTAAATTATTGGATACTCGTGGTGTGACATTGACAGTAAGTGCCGCTTTTCCGTATTAACAGATATTTATGCCGATCCGGATCCCGGCGGTGCAGTGACTCGGCTCCCGGACTCGTTAATGATCTTATTCGCTCCGATTTTATTGGCTCCGGTGAAAAGGCGACGCGTGATGAGGACAGCTGTTGAAAATAAAGCAAGCTAAACGGATACCACCGAGGGCTTTTAAAAATAAAAAAGGGGTAGCATCCTAAGCCGGTTAATTTATTTATACAGTTGCCAAAGTCATCCGGGAACGAGAGATAACGGCCCGGAGTCCAGTGACGAGGCATGAATGATCGATTATCGATATTTTTCCATTTGAAGCTATGGTAAAGAATCGATTATTATAGTATTCAGTGGCGTGGCGTGAATTGCGATGTATCGATTGTTATGCCATTTAAACATATGGTAAAGAATCGATTATTAAGGTGTTCGCTGCGAACATCCCGTTTATCGATCCTTCTCCATAGGTTTAAATGGCATAACAATCCATATATCGCAGTTCATGCCAAGCCACCGATAGTATCCGTTGCGCACATCCTATTTATCGACCCTTTTTCATAGGTTCAAATGGAGAACCAATCGAAATATCGCGAAGTTCGCAACGCCACTTGCCCAGAGTCATCGGTTCGTGGGTGAGATCTTCAGATGGCAGGAAGGCCCACCCCCCACCCCTCTCTTATCTACCGGATCCATTCACTTTGGACCATGCCCCGATGCTAGAAAAGAAGTTCTCAACGACCTAGGTTTTGATTGATATGAGCAAGTTTGGTGTCTCAATTACTCGTTGACACTAAGTTGGTCAAAAAACTGCGAATATTTACAGAAAAGGGATGTTCTTGTACTCGTGTCAGTTGTGTCATTGGGCATTACTACCACGGTAAGGAAAATAGGTACATGGGCGTTGCAAATACTTTTACGGATAAAAAATTCATTTTCTAGAAAACGTTCTGCTATGCGATTCCTGCTCAGAGGTGAAACTTTCAGTAGAATGGGATCATTCTGTAAAAATTATAGGGGCAGAATGTTTTATCTATTCAGAGGTTTAATTGGATCCTTCAAACTGCTAAAAATTTTAAGAATATAACTTTCTCGTTATGCTGCTTGCATGCAACTGATCTTGAGTCAAAATTTGCCCTTTTGAAACAAAATAGGCACTTTTTCAAAAGTTTCAAAACAGATGAGTCCTGTTTGTTTAGTTCTATCTAAATTCACAGTCAAAAACAGAGAGACATGTTTCAACTAGCACTAAAAACTTGGCAGAGCCTCTGTCCGTGTGTATTTTCTTGATGTTATTAATTGACTTCGCCTAGTTTCAGATTTGTTGCTCAATTTGAAGTCTTTTATAGACAGTCAACACACGTCATACAGGCAAAGACTTTCTCTCGTTAAGGTGCTCGTTTTGGGTGCAAAAAGTAACACTGACCAGTGACAAACAACTTGCAACCGGTCAGCAGAAATTATATTACACAATATGTAACTTCCTCATTGATAATGACAGTTTTGTCATCGGATGTGGATCCTAATTTGTTGCTCCGCTGCTTCGTGAAATTCAAGAGGTTCCCACGAAGAGGAAAACAAGAGATTGCAGTTTTGCAAGTTTTGCGCCTAAAAACTGAGACGGGTAAATTAATTCAGGTAAAAGTAAAATACTTCCGCTCTCTTTTGCCGGTGTGTGAGGAATTTTTTTGGTCTGCTTATATTACGACAGGAGTGTTTTTGGGACGGAAATAAGACATGTATTACTATTTATAACATCTTCAATAATTGTATTCAGACTCCTTCAAGCACTTTGCAAGTTGAATTCGCTGCGCGTTTTGTTCGTGAAGTATATAGACTTCTGAACCGATAACTACTGCAACAATGTAATGGTAGGAAGTATCTTTTTTTCTGAAGGCGATTTATGTGTACGAAGCTCAGGAGAAAAATGTACAACTCGGTATAAATAGCCATTTTCAAGACGGTAAAAACCATCTCTGTGCTGTATTTTCTGTGATAGTTAACGCACTGAAGACAAATTTCTGGAAAGCTTTTGTCGTATTTTTAACTTTGCGGGGATTATGAATGCAAGTACCCTTTCATAAAAGGGGGATTCGTTAAAAACGGTTAATGAGCACATGCTTTGGGTTTATGGACGTCGATAAGCCATCTAGAATGTCAGTGCTTCTCACGATTCTGGGAACGATGGCGCCTCTGAAGATAAATATCATGACTGGATTTACGGAGAATTCTGTAGGTGGCAAATCCTATAAGGTGGCTTATTTTTGTGAACTTATTTAAAAGACTCATTTGCGAGGAAAAATGCGTGCTTGGCAATGTCAAATATGTGCTTCACAAGGTGTGATACAATGTAGTAGTAGTAATATAAGTTTATTTTAAAGCGGTGCTTTAGCATCCAAGGCCATTTACGCCTCTGGGTGTTTATATGGAAATCATGTTTGTTATATAAAGAAAGAAAGAAAGAAAATTTAAAAATTTCACAGATTCTATTCCACCAAAAAATAAGTCTAACTTATGGAAAACGAAAATAATTCTTTGAAAAGTATCAAGGTGGGCTTCCCTGTTCCCTCGATGAGCAATGTCTGCGCGTTGCAACAACTTTAGAGCAGAGCATCCAAAGCCGTGACAAATATGCAACTTTTTACAGTCGTGCCTACTATCGTGTGATAGAAAATTTTAGTCACTTACGATGAGATTCTAATAATTATGGAAATGCTTAAACCTATTCATACTATGAGGAATTTAAGTTTCAAACTCGTATTTTGACAGTGATTGAATTACTGGGAAACAAATACATATTTACTCTAAAAAAATTCAAATAATTTTATTCATATTGCAATCCAGTATACACTGTAATACTAAAATAAATATTTTATCGTGACAAATTCTGCGATATTCGAATGCTCTCTGGACGTATACCCTTAGCACGACCGAAAAAGGATACACTGGAAAAAAAAACACATTGGAAAACATTGACAAGAAAAAGTACTCTTGATTCAATCAGAATCTAGCTTATATCAAGAACCAGGTCTCTTAATTTAAGCGGATTTCGTTTTGATTCAAGCAAAAATCCGATTGAATCAAGAGTATGTTTTCTTGACAATGTTTTCAAGAGTCTGGACTTTAGATCCAATGTGTTTTCTTCCCCCAGTGTTATTTGAAAGAATGCGATTTGGTCATATTTACGTTGAAAGAAACCATGGTGCGTGGGCAACCCCGTTGCATTTAGTTCCTTTTAGCATAAACACGTCCATTTAAGAGTGTGTGTCGTTGATGGATGGCATTTGAGCGTGTGAATCGCGCCGCAACAGGACGTCGTGGCGTCCGTTTCGGCCGGGTCCCACAATCAGTTCTGCAGTCCCCGATATTTATTTTCTCCTTAATTTGACTTTTTCCAGGTCCCTGCGTCCACTCGCGGCGAGGCCACCTTCCACCATCCACCATCCACCTTCCGGTGCGGTGCCCGTCGCTTAATTAACAGCCGCCCGACCCCGACATGACTCGGACAATTTATTAGCTTTTATTACTCGCTAGGGAGCGCATCTTGGCCAGATCTTTGGCACCGCTTGTCTTAATTAGATCATAACCGTTTTTTTCACAGCATTGCCCAACAGATAAATTACCCGACGCTTTATTATCCCGCCATTTTTCTTTTTCACTCTTATTTATTGCGGCTAATGCACAGGTAGGCGCATAAATATCACGTGCCCGTGCCCATACCCCCACCTCCTCCCCCTATTTAGGTGCACGTATATCTACATGCTCGTGCGTTCAACTTGTCCGCTCATACTTTCTACGCTTGCGACCTTGAGTTATTGCCGTTCCATAAAGAACCATTTATCCTCCTCAACTGCCTCCACGTTGCCGTTTATTCTCGAATTCGAACTCTTTTACTTTCTTTCGTGGGAGGAATATACTCGGGAAACTTTCATCGCAAAGCTATGGGTTTTATCTTTAGAGTTTACTTTCGGCTGAGATGACATACTGATTAAAATATAATAAAGTTCACCAGACCAATAAGTAAAATTGATTAAAACTTTCTTACAATTTTCTCTGGGATTGGGATTCCCACGGGAATCAGTCCAATTTATTTCACATTTGCAATTATTTTTTACCTTTTTAGTCTTCTTTCCCCTGACGAAGCAAAATGAATCACTGACGTTGAATAAATTGGACGTATTTATATCAAACGGAACTATGTGCATTATGACGTGAGCCCTGTTACGCGTCTATTTTTATGGATCTCAGGGCTCACGTCTTAATGCACATGGTTCCGGTTGATAGAAATACGTCCAATTGAAATGTGGTTTTCTGAATCACAAATAATCCAAAATATTAACCATTTTACCATTTTTAGTTAAGTGTAAGCTGTACAGTAATAGCTTTCCGGAATATATCTGTAGCTTAGAGTGGTATTAAATCACGACAACTTGAATTCAAGGTATCGAGGAAGAAATGCAAGTCGACTCCGTCGCTGACAATGTATTTTGAAATTGTTGGAGTCTGGTTTATAATTCTTAGCGTTGGATGAGGCATATTAAAACTCTTAAAGAAACCACAAGTGGACCCATTTAGTCTCTAGTAATGTCAAAAATTCCAAATAAGTCGTCTTTTTTCTCTAAAAACTATTAGTCAAAATATATTCCACGAAATCAAGAAAGCGAGATCAAACTACGCTGGAAATTCTGGAAATAAGACGTACATACTGAAACATTTTTGATTTTATATTATTTTCTAAAACTTATTTCAAGGGTGGATTCTATCTCTTTAGCAATGCTAAATTTTTGGGCTCAGTGCTACAGATATTCAATGTAACACTATTCTTGTTTCGCTTTTGTTTTGGAAGCCCAGCCAATCTATAACATTTGGGAACAAAATAAGTCATAATTTCAATATCGCTGCGAACCTTCACGAATGTTACTTAAGCATGTTTGGAGGAGCAGCAAATGTAAAAATAAAAATAAAGGTAAGAAAAAGAAGTAGACCTCTAACCATTATGCTGCCATTTTTTATTTATTACATCCCTGAGGCCTTTCGGCTTATGCCATCATCAGCGGTTTGTCTCTTTGTAGCAGGTGTGTTTGTAGATAGTTATGTACCTGATTAACTTTTGTACCTCTGGTGATGACATAAACCGAAAGGCCCCAAGGATGTAAATAATAAAAAAAATGGCAGCATGTGGTTAGAGATCTACTTCTTTTTATTACCTTTATTTTTATTCACCCGAATGTTGCTTGATATTTCCATTATACAGTGTTTTGAAAAAGTTAGATGACTATATTTCCCAAAACAAATCAAGCTTTTGACCTACTTATTCCAAGTTAAACTTTAATACTGCCCAAATCCTCGCCAAATCGGCTCCATTTGACTATTTTTATGGCCGATGGTTAGTTCTACGTCGGATGCGGGCTGTTTTTCCTCGTCATATACATTTGTCATCGCCTATTATTCGGCACGGTGGTATCTATTCGAACACTCAGCTGAGCCGAGGCAAAGAACACAGGAAGAGCAGAGAGCTTTTTCCGTACAACAACACCGAAACGTCATCAAATCCGGAGAAACGCTTGTTAGTGTCAGGGATTTCGGAGTTTGTTTATAAAACAAGAAGAAAGAGGGAACGTGACGGCGCATTTTTTAGCTCAGGTTTTTATTGTTGAAAGAGTCTCTTTGATGTGAGCGGACGAGGAATTAGTGATGGGTACATTTTTAAGTGTGAGAGGATAAATGATGTGATTTTTAGTTTATTGTCTTATTTATTTCTTTTGGCAGTTATTTTAGGAGCTCCGCTGAGGACAGACGGGCGGAGAGATTAAGCTCACGCCACGGTCACAAAATATCAGATCGTGTCAAAAAGAACTTATCACGACTCAAATTAGGACGAACGACGAATCCCGTGATTTATTACCAGCCTGTGACAGACGCTCTATGAGTCATGTCGTCATTTTCGAAGTTTTGAAAAAAATTACGTCACATGTGAGAGATCGTCACTTTTTTTACTATCTCATATTCGTCTCTGTAGATAGGGTTGGAAAAAAATAGAGTTGCGGTGACCTATAATAGGGATTTAAACCTACTTACGTCACGCAAGTAAAAAAAATAAGCTAAAATTGGGTACAACCGTTCTACTTAACACGTTTCATGCTGTTTCCGCATAGTTATTTGACATCATATCTGCCGTGTTAGCGAAAGAGAGCAGTAATAGCATGCTGGGATGAACTTCGAGACCCATAAAAGCATGTGCTAACCATGGCTCATACAGAAATGAACTTACTGCTCTCTTTGCTATCACGGCAGATATCCGGAGCCTACGGGCTGGGGGTTTGTCCTGTGCTGAGAGGTGATCTCCTGCAAAATGGAATTTTTATTTCGTCATTTCAGCATTGGCCACGAACATGTCCCCATTTTTGAGTAAAAAAATAAACAACATAACAAACGCCATCAAACGAATATGTTCACTTTCCTGCTTTTAAAGGTAATTTGAAATTGTTCCCTTTTTTTGTGACAAACCCTGAAACCTAACAACAGAGGTGTTAATGGCCATAGCTGCTAAAGGCACCGCTTTGAAATAAACTTACATTACACTACTACTACTACTGATTGGTTTAAAAGCACTTTCGTTGTTTGTTTTGTTGGGGAACTGTCACATGACGCAGGCCTTTTTAACTTTTGCGGAAAGTCATGTCCGCGCTGTCAGCACCAAATTTTATATTTGCTCTGCAGTGTACTATTTAAATAAAAAGGATACACTTCTTACGCAGTTCGTGAAGTTACAGAGAGTGAATTTTAGAGGTTACCAATCGTGATTTCTTAGCCATTTTATGTAAAAAACAACGCCTCTTTTCACTCTGAAAAAAGTTCGTGACGGATATCCATCTAAATAATCTTAAATTCCCTTTTAAGGTACGACTTTAAAATCAAACGAAGTAGCCTGGAAACGAAGCAAAAATCTTTCAGTACTTTTTGCTCTCTCCGTTTAACTATTGACGTCAAAGTTTACGGAGAAAAAATTACGGAGAAGACTTCCAGAGATTCTTGATTTCCGCTTAACTGATGGCAAATTAAATAAAATCTAGGAAAAACGTCAAGTCTATTAATGCAAAAAGTCATCGCTTTTGCGGGAAAAAAACCTTTCAAAATTTGACGTATTAAAATGATGCCGTGCTTTCGTGTTCCTCGACTGACATGCGTCAAAAATAATTCCGGTCCTGCCATAGAGCCTTTCCCGACAAAACATCTCTCATGACGTCCAGAAATTGAGGAATTTTCCACTAAGATATGAACACATGAAAACACACCTTACACGTGTACTATTCCACACTGTCGCGTGGAGTTATTAGTTTTTCACTTTGTTCGATTAAATTTTAGGCAGACGACTCGGGGAAGTGGCACTTTTTTGCCAAAAGTAAAGTTGCCGCAGCTTAGAACGCATTGAATTTTCGATTGAAACTTTTCTCTTTCTTTGACTATTGTAAACTTTTTTGATGCAACTCATCTCTAATCTCCGCCGAATATCTGTCTCTCGCGAATGAGAAGATTTGAACTGAGGTATTATACTACTGGCATTAGTTGCCCTATCGAGTCAGGCACCGTTGAAAATGTTGAACATCGACGTAATGAAAATGAGTCATTTATCCAAGATGTCTTTAAAGCTTATATTTTTATCTTTGAAATCCATCTTGCGATATGTTCTTGAGTTATTCGACTTTATGCTGGAAGAGGGAGGCTCATGTTATTATCAACACACTAATAATGAACATCCCCCTTCCGACAAATTTCCATTTGCTCATCGTGTATTTGGCATTATTTTCACTAAATTGTGTTTTTTAGCTGTTCACGTAGCTGATCCCCATATTGTCCTTTCTGATTTTTTTGGGGGGGAGGATTAGGGAGGTAAGCGGTATTTTCCTTGAATCTGCACATTACTTTGCAATTCTGTTACCGTCGAGATAAAATATTGGCAATGAGTTTCTCATGCGATAATTAAAGAATCTTGCTTTATCCCTGATCAATGGAGTTTTTTTTCTTTCTTTTTTTTTATTTTTTTTTCGAAACTTTGCCATTAGGAAGGGAAGCCCTCCTAATGACTCCCTGTAATGAATGCCTTTAAATCAAAAGGAACTATATCCATTGTGGTATGAGCCTTGCTATATGCAAGTATTCTAAAGAGCCTAAGGCGTGTCAGAATGGGTTTAGTTCCTTTGGATTTAAAGGCATCTCTTAAATAAAACCCAAACACTCATGCTCATCAGAGATTGGCTTAGAAAAGCTCATAGTGAACAGGACAGGTTAATGTAAAGCTCTCCAATTTTGCAACCCTAAAATGGATCGCGTTAAGCAGAAAGGAATTCAGCGACATCAGCTATTGCCAATTTAATCGGGCAATTTAATTTTTCACAAGAGAACGTTTGTGCGGATTCCTTTGACAATTTTGAGAGATTTGCTTCGCACTATGCAGAAAATTCACTGAAATTTGCACAAAAATCCGTACAACAGTTTTTATGAAAAAAGAAATTAAATTGCCCACTTAAATTGGGCAATAGCTGATGCATAGGCTTGGTTCATTTCTGCCTAACGCGATCCAAATAAGTTGCATGTTGCAAGAATTGAGACATTTTGAGAGCATTGCGATGCAAATTTTATATTTTTGCTAAATTTTAGTACTTTCATCGCAAATGATAAATATACAATCTTAGCAATATTGCAATGCTCTTGGTACCTTTTTGCAAAATGTAATCGAAACGTTTTTTACAAGGTAACATTTGTGCGGATTCCTTTGAAAATTTTGATTCGCACTATGCAGAAAATTCACTGAAATTTGCACGAAAATCCACACAACAGTTTTTATGTAAAAATCTGTGTAGCCTAATTAAAATTGTCAATAGTTGAAAGTGGCTTGGTTCCTTTTCGCTTATGCGGTCCAAATGTAGTTACTCTTTTTCGTCTAGGAGCCGACGATTTGCGACGAACGCAACCTGCCCTTGGGCCGGATGGTGTTGAAAAAGGGATAGGGTTGCAACATGGCACCTGGGAGCTGAAACGACTTGGCATGTCTATAAATGAATTTCAGTTGTCAGCAGGAGAACGATGAGTGATTTCAGCCCGGGAACGGGGAGGCGCTTGAGACGGTTTCTTTTATCCGCGGCGATGATGGATGAATGGTGCTCGGTGCATCCTCGTTAGTCTCCATTTCACTCCTGTACACACACGCCGCCCGGCTTCCCTTCAACTTGCCAAACTTTTTCCATTGAAATCGAACAAACTTTGACGGGGCATCATGGTAACCGTGTGTTTTTAGCATACGCCGCTGTGGATTCTTCACAGGAGGAGAAACTGCCGCATATCCACGCCAAGAGAGACGGATTTTGAGTTGTTGATCGGTTTTGCTCGGTAATGAAATGTGTGATGGGCGACGGAAAAAGAGGGCTTGGAACTCAAATCATCACCTTCCGGCTAAAGTATCAAAAGCGTCATGTGATATTCCAAAATTTCCGCCGCCATTGGATTTTTTTACGGAGAAATTGTTGGTTGAATGTGTTTGAAAATTTCACTAAATTTTATCGGCAGCACAAAGAAAGTTCAGTTACTTTTTTTGGACAGCTTCGGCGAACAATTTCTCTGTAAAAAAATAGAACAGGGGCGGAAACTTTGAAACATCGCATGGTGCTTGTGATATTCTTTGGTCGAAAGGTGACGGAATATCGATGGCGAAAGTGGAAAACCACGATTCTCCACCACAAGTGGCACAGATTGCAATAAGATGGTGAAATTGCTGCTGCTACATCGGAGTGTTGTGTATATTGACTATCTACTGATCGAAGGAATACTTCCAATTGAAATTTATTGCGGTACAATTTAAATAGGTTGCAATTGTTCATTGCATTGCATATTGCCTTTTTTCACAAATGGAAATTATTCCATTGATTATTTAAAATCGGAATTTATGGATCAAATTATGTAAAAATATTGCCATTATGAGGAAAATGGGAATTTTATTGCATTAATCCCAATTTTATTTCAATATTTGTGTTACACTGAGCTACTTGAGACTGTGCTTTTTCCAAATTCTCGCTCCTGTTTGATTTTTTTGAGGTGACATTAGCCAATTTTAAAGATTGGAATAAATAAAGTTGCAGTTTGAACCTAGCTTATGATTAATTTCAAGAGTGTTCTCCTAATGCTGGAAAGAAATGAAACATTCTTTTTAATACTTATCGAACGATCAAGTTTTCGTGTCTTCGACTACTAACCCAAAGTGGCATCTTGTTAGAACATGCGGAACATTTGAAATACAAACCCGCATGGATTACATAGTGGCTCAATCTAAAAATATGCTATTTTCGTTTCATTTTGAAAACGTACAAATCCAAGCAAACCGTAATGCCTGCTAGAAGTTTTTTTTTATTTTACGTAAAAGTCAGCGTGACTTTCCTGTTTGTGACTCAACGCCTACGGCACTGTAATTTCAGCACCTTATTTAGATAGTTGCCATGAACAAGATTTTGACGGCTGTTTTGAGCAAAATCTAGGAGTGATATTTTCGTGGGTGTAACACTGATGGCATGCAATATTAAGTCGAACCTAAATGATGCCTGGAAAATACTGGCTTTTCAATAAAGATTGCAAAGCAATAAAGAAGCGCATTCACGCCGACACTTCAGCGGCTCAAATGCGACATTCAATTTACTTTTCAAGAGGGACACTTCTTGTCAGGAACAGAATGGCCCTTGGTTACTCCTTTGGAGACTATTTGACTTTAATCTATTAGCACACTTGGGAGTTGAGCCGGTAAACAAACTTAGAATGAAAGTCTGAGAGACGGGTGACACTCGTAAAATCATAATGCAAGGGCCGAGTGATTGCGTATCGGCTAGTGTTTGCTCAACGTTCACTGACATTGTGCAATAATTGATTTGCTGGGTCACGCCGTTTGATGGGGGTGGGAAGAGGGAGGGGTCGTAATTTTGAGACGTGTTTGAGCTTTACAAATCAAATGATTGTGTACGGCTGTCAAATTGGAGTGGGAGTGTCAGACGGACTAAAAGCAGCTAAAAATGGGCCTGAACCCTTAAATTTTGCTTTAGAATGCTAGACAGTCCGTTTGTCAATATCTTTTGTCGAAGATTTTGAGGGATGACAAGTAGATTACACTCTTGGATCTAGTCTCGTGTAAGTAATTTGAGAATGTTTTTACCGAAATTGTTCCTTTTGGTGGGGCTCACAGTAAAGAGGTTAATTTCCTTGAGAATCCTCAGAAATATTTCATGCCTCAAGCAAAAAGCATTTCTAAATATAGATTAATATTATACTCATAGACAATTAATTGTCTCTTGAAACCCCTGTTACGGATAGAATTATTGATTAAATAATTACAATGTATAAACTTGATCTCAATAATGCGAAGTTCATAAATCCACAAGATATTCTAAGTGAATATTTTAATGTGGTGAAAAAAGCTCATACAGTTCAAGATAGATTGGAGGGACAAACTGAAAATGAGAAAAAAGATAATGTTTCATTGAGTTCATTGACTTGCAAGCACGAGTTATTTGATAATGTGGTGTGCTGATATGAAATTTTAGAGGATTTCACATAAATTTTAAGTGATGCTCAAATACGTCAGGTGTAGGACACTAAAATTTCACATGCTAAAATTGATGAGCTTTAATTAAAATAAGAAAAAAATTTGAAAGATAAAATATTTTATATTCATTTTCATTAACAAAAATCAGAGTGCAGAACATTAAATTAAAAAATAACAATATTTTTTATATTTTTGTCGTAAAACGTACCACTGCGATCTGTAGAGTAATATTTATATGGAATAAATTACACTAAACTTGCTTTTTCTTTGATGTTTTACAATTTATACGTCAAGTTTTTCGAGAAAATCAATACATTTTGATAGTTGTGTGGTTTATTGAAAATAAATATCTATGTCTGAGTCGTGAGTACACACTAGTATCATTTTCAATCAACTGGATACAAAGATTTAAAATGATTAACTGATTTAAACGCTTTAAAATATGGACAGGTAAAATAATATTTTCCGAGATGTTTCATCTGAGTCAAAAGTTATTTCATAGATGATATTTTTGAATTTTTCAAATGCGAAAAAAGTAGACCAAGATTCTAACTTTCACTCAGCTATTATTAATATATGTTCAATGGTTCTCCACGTTGAAAATTGCGCTAGTTAAGCATGCAAGTTCCATAAAAGTATGTAAAAAAAACAAAAATAAAGGAGAAGTTAAAAAAAATTGCGTTGCGTCAGAATATCCAGTATTAGAATGTAAGCTACATAAGAAGATCCATCACTTTTCAAGATTTGTTTTATTCCATTGAGAAAATTGTGATATAAGCTATAGCAATTCAACAATCTGGTATTTTTACATCAGAGAAAATATATCATTCACAAGCTAAAAGTTGAAAATTTTGAAGCTGAAGCCATCGATTCTGTTCTGACTATGATTCATCCAAAATCAGAGACTTCAAAAATTACTGAAATGGTCTTTTTTTCTTGCACTTTATGTCACTGAAAAACTATAGATGTGTATGTATGTGCATCTGAATAATTACATTTGTTTGCGTGATACTGCGTCGTACTCTGCACTCTAATCACGTGAAAATTCAATTACAGAGGAACCTTCAATATAAGCTGATGGGGTGGTTCAAACATACCCAAATTAAGAAAAAAATGTTTTGTAACAA
Organism: Bemisia tabaci; assembly: GCF_001854935.1. NCBI lineage: Eukaryota > Metazoa > Arthropoda > Insecta > Hemiptera > Aleyrodidae > Bemisia > Bemisia tabaci. The sequence goes on from NW_017556656.1 coordinate 3,139,331, forward strand.
TTTAGCAACAGACGAAAAAGAAAAATTCAGAAGAGTAAATTAATGGAATCTTGAAAAAAATTCAGAAGAGTAAAATGGTGGAATCTTGAATATTATACCAACATAGAGATTCATTAGGTGAGGTTTGAGTCGTCTATTTGAAAAGCGTACATATCGGTAAAAAAATAGATCAATAAGCAACGTAAGTATTCAGATGGTAGAATTTCATAAGGGTCAAAATTTTTCGTGAGCTACAGAAGAAGTCAAACAGAGAAATTATGAAGATGATGTTAAATTCATTTGCATGGCTTGCGGAAAGGCAGAATTTACAAGTGCCAGCAACAGTACCAACAACTGTATGAGTAACAAGAGAGCTAACACCATTCAAAGGAGGATGTTCTAGGAAATTTGTCATTTTCTATCTGACTTTATGTGCGTCATTTGCCAATAATGAGAAATAGGACCGCGTAAACCTATTTTCACATCAAATGAAATACGTGTGGCTGTTGATTAGCTGAAGGTCTTGCTGTATGATAAAAGTTACTGAGCTGACTGGAACATCCTTTTTAATCATGATATATTATTCTAAAAGATAATGTTTTGATCAAGTTTCCACAGTGCGTTCAAATATTTTCTGTAAAAAGTATGTTTTTCGACTTCCCAAGTTTTTAAAAACACGCAATGTGAGATAAATTTCGACACATTAAAACATATCGACCATTAGCACGCCAGATTTGTAACCCTGTGAGAGAAATCCTCTTGAGGAGAGAGCAAAATAAGGAAACTTCATATGCACCGGTTCCACGCGGTGCATTCAGAAGCGGGTTGCGATATACGACACGTAACACCTACTTTAAAATGAGACTTAGATTAGACGAGAAAACAAAATTAATCACAGCTTGAATCCCCCGCAAAACACGCCTCATCTCAGGGGTGCATACTTTGCGAAGTGCTTAACCTAGGTCCGTACAGGGAGTACGGGGGGAAATAGGGGGGTAAACTCGACGGTGGGTGGAGGGGAAACGAAGAACTAAGTCCCGGAGGCAGTAACGAGGGTTTCGAGTAGGGGTGATACCTGGCCGTGGCCAGGGGACTGAGAGGGGGCGTCGGGTACGAGCGGGAGAGGATAGGGTGCGTAGGAGATCCCAGCATATCGGAGGTGTGCGTCCGCAGGTGCTGCAGGAGTTCCTCCGAGGTGGCGAACCTCTTGCCGCAGTAGGTCGCCTCGCCCGCGATCCACGAACACACGTAGGGTAGCTGAGAAGCGGCCGCCAGGGCAGCCAGCTGCGCGTGCGCGTACGCCGTGGCGATCGAGGACTGCGCGTGGGCGTGCGAATGGGCGTGGGCCGGGAGCTGCTTGCCGTCGCACTGGGTGCATCCCGCCGGGCACAGCTTGCCGCCGAGGAGGTGGGAGCTGAGCTGGCAGCCGGCGCAGTAGGGGTCCCTGCAGACGGGGACCACGGCCTCGGACCCGTTGACAGTCTTCATTCTCGTATAGCCCAGGTAGGGGTTCAGGGTGCCGGGCTTGGGGTAGGAGAGGAGCCCGGACGCCATGACGTCGAGCGGTAACGAACACGGGTAGCCGAGGTAGCCGGCGGAGACGGGGGCCTTGGAGGCGGGCGTGTCTTCGGGGCGCGAGGTGGCCGGGAGCTCCTGGGTTGTCGCCGGGGTCTTCCGGGTGCCGGGTGAAGAGGTGGAGCCGCCGGAGCCCGAAGAGGCGCTCTCTTTGCTGCTGCAGCGGGAGTTGGAGTGGGATTGGAGCTTCGACGGCGTCTTCACGCGGACGCTTTTGTCGTCGGCGTCTTTGTGTGAGAGGGACTCGTAGGGCTTGAAGCTCGACTTGGAGGTGACCGGCGAGCAGCTGCTGATCGAGGAGGCCGGGGAGGCTTTGTCGCGAGAGTCGCTTTTCTTCGACTTGTCCGACGAGGAGATGCTCTTCATACTCGAGGAGTCCGCTCCGATTTGACTGCAGGTTTGCGCCAGTAATGCCAAAGGGCTGTTCTTCGAGTCCAGCTGCAACAAAAAAACAAGAACCAAATTATTATATAATAATTATATTATAATTTTGCAGAAATTAACATTGATGAAGGAACAAGAAGATTACAAAGTACTGGAAAAAAACACACTGGAGCTAGAGTCCAGACTCTTGAAAACATTGACAAGAAAAAATACTCTTGATTCAATCTGATTTTTGCTTACATCAAAAGGAAATCCGCTCAAATTTAGAGGCTTCGTTCTTGATTTAAGCAAAAATCATCAAATTATTGAATCAAGAGTATTTTTTTTTTTGTCGATGTTTTTAAGAGTCCGGACTCTAGATCCAACGTGTTTTTTTTCCAGTGAGAGGATACAAGATACAAGATAGTAAGGAGAATCTGTAAAGGCACCATTTTGGCTTAGCTGAATCTTAGGTGCGGCACAATGACTGGACTAGTGCATATTTCTTGTATTTTATATCGTCGCTTGGCTGACATAAGGGCGGAACTACACATTGAGATGAGCTCGGCAAAGCATTAAGTTGCATGGATGACGGAGTTCATTGCAGAGTGCAGTTACGCCCTTATGTCAGGAGGGCGACAAAATATTCGTTAGAATGTAACGCAAAGATGGAAAAGTGGCTCCTGAAATGATTTTCATAAAATCAATGAAAGTCACGTGTGAGGAACTCAATATTCATAACCGCCTCAAACATTTGGTTCCAGCAATGTAAAGTAATTCGTGATGAAATTGTCTGCGAAACTTAAATATTCATGGCTCATTGGTAAATCAGTTCATCATGAGGTTGTTTTAACAATAACATCCTATGAGCCATGCACGAGCTGGATGTAGGTGTTTATTATTACAAGTGGACTCTCGGTAATTCGAACCTCGATAATTCGAAAAGCTCATTAATTCTAAGGAAAGTCTGTTTCCCTTGAAAATCTCTCGACAATTCGAAGAAAATCAGTGTATTTTTCTCCCCTCATTATTTTGAAATTTTGTCTTTGTCAATCTTTAGTCAAATCTTTGACAAAACACTGATACTATGAAAAAAAAAAAAAAAAAAAACTTGCGGGATATGTGCCCATGATATACCATGTGCTCCTTTTATAATACTCCTTATTTCAGTCCCTCACCCTCCACAAAGTCACAGAAGTTTTGATGAAACGCATCTGTTCTTCTAAAATAAATTGAAATTCAATATAATTTTTCCAAATTCGAGCTACGAAGTCATCTACAAATCCTTACGCAAGGATACCATCGTTTGATCTTTCTATGCCTATTTTTGAAACCACCGCCGCTATTTATACAGTCTGGCAGCCATGGGCGCGGACAGAATTAACGAACATATCTTCCTGAAAGTTTTAAACAAACTAATCTCGGGGTGGATCTTTGCCTTGTCTGTTTGCGACAGACGACTTAATTTGTTCTTCGCCGTCGAATAGAGCATGACATTCCGCTTCGGGAGGTGAATTCAATTTATGCAAAATATGGTTTTTCGCACAGCTCAGACAACTTTTGCTCGACAGTATGAACGAACATCTGAACGACTTCAGCTCAACGGGTTTCATGCATAAATGCAATGGATTCAGGTTTGACTTGGATTAAACACCGAGGGAGACTAAACAGGAAATTTTGCAGCCATATTGTAGTGAATATGAAATGCATTTCAAACACTATGACCAAGCAACTTAGCTTTGAATACCATTTAATACCTCCCCATTTACGATTTTCACACAAGGGATGTGATGAAAACGACGGTTAAAACATTTGAAGTTTGAAGTAGAAGTGCGACTACAAAATAAATAACATTTCCTCGGATACTACACATCCTTAGGAAATTGTAAAATTCTGCATGATTGTTTCAGAACTAGATAAAGGGATACATTTGTATTTTAAGGATATGAAAATTCTTATAAATTACGATTGTCTAACGCAAAATTCGTAGAATTTAAATCGATTTTTGATTCAAGTTCTTCAATTTAACCCAGACGGTTGGTGGATGATAAAATTTTGTAGGGATGCATTTATCCACGCGCAGGTAGGACGGAAAGGTCAAGATGCTTTTTTTCTTTGACAAAAAGCGTAACTGACGGAATTGTAAAATTGAATAAAAGGTTTTTTTGGAAACAAAAATAGATGCAACTGTGTAATTTGTGTCTAAAATGTGGTTGCCTTTTGCGTGAAATCTGAATTCAATTTAGTAAAATTTAATCTCGTAATCACACTGCACACTACCACTATACAAACACTATTAATATTAATTTTTTTTTTAAAAATTAATAGTGTTTTAGTAAAAATACAATTTACACGAGGAAATTCAGTGACGTTGGAGTATAATATCACGTTCTTTTGTCTGTGAAACGACGGCTTATGTAACGTATCGATATAATTCCATAAGCACGAGTGGAAGAGAGGTTATCGATAGACAATCAAAACAGGTTTCGACGGAGAATTTCCACAGTGACTTCACGTCCAAAACAGTCCACCTTGCGAGATGCGTTGATGAACGCATAAAAGCTGAGCATAAAGCACAGGTAGCAAAGCGGAGACTGCGGGCTGTTATTTCAATATTCACCTTGGAGGCTGACAGGAATGAGGAGGGATAAATCAGGACTCGGGAGCCAGTCTCGACTGAAAGTTGCACTATCGTTGCGTTGGGCGAAAGGAGTGGATGGAGTAAGGAAGGCGCGAAAAGTTGGAGCCATTTGCCTGGGAAACCCTGATACTGCGTTATTACCATCGAACGTGTTTATGAATCATAACGCAAGCCGCGACCGGCGACCGCGCGGCGCTGAGGCCAGGGCCGAGGGAGAATTTATGAGCAAGTTGCTAATGATCATGTAATGGAGACCTGGAGCGATGAAATAGGGGTTTTGTTCAGATTGGCTCCTTTTTTAATATCCCCAACCGGTATGTTTTATTGGTCCCGTCTCAGGAGTGTAGAGAACCTCAAGACACTGTGAATGGGGAGCGCCGTAATTTATGGTCCAATTACATAGTGTATAAACGCAGTCTTGCCGGGCGCTCATCGTACCGTATCGTTTTTCAAATAGTTCAGAAATAACAATGGTGAATAAATTTAACATAAAACTGTTGTAGGTGGCTCCGAATAAAATATAGATAAAGTTCACTAAAGATAATATCCTATTATTTATAACAAAACAGTGCCTTTTTTGGAAATGAAAATTTAATGTGTCCCATAAATTTCTTTTATGACCCGAGTCACTGTCCGAAACTTTCGTCTTAAACCCGGACGTAAATTCAGCGTTTATTCTTATTTATGTTTTTTATTTTCACGTCCTTACCTATGCTTGTCGGCTAATGCGTTTCTGTTGATCTGATACGGCGGCAAATGAGTCGTTTTTCACCGCGGCGGCTTTCACACCTGGTTTGACTCCTTTTAACTCTGGTCTCTATTAGTCTGCTTCAGTAAGAGTTATTAAATCGTTTTATACGAGACGTAGTCTTTCTTTAATAGAGCCTCGTTGATTTCCGTAGCCTTTCATATTGCCTCCCACACATGTGACTATTAATTATTGGACATAATTTAGCGATAAGAAACAACTAATTCTGTCTTATTTCAGGATCAACGTGTGTGCCATTCATTTCTCTGTGTACATATGCGCCTTTATGAAGCCAGAATTGGTGGCTACGAACTGTAGTCCAATGGGTGTGGTCAAACTCAAAATCACTCCTTGAAACACTTCAATGTTTCAGAAACTGATTGGATGTATGCTTCTGTATGAAATTTAATTTTGCAATGGTCGCCTTTTTTTAACACATGCAACCGTTTCGCGCGGTAGATGATACTTTGAAACGCCTTTAACATTATAATATTTAAATTTACTCCCCCAAAAAAGGTTACGCAGAATCTGAATCCGAAAAAGATCGTCATTTTCCAGACAAAAAAATCTAACTTAAGTCCAAAATTGCAAATGTAAGTTAACTTTTGTTTACGAAAGTACACCTAAGAAATTATTTTCTTACCTAGAATGTTGGAAATGTGTAACAAAAATACACGAGAATACAGTGTCCCGTTCTAGATGACTGTTGGCTTCAAGCGCCTCCTTTTGCGAGGCAAGTTCGCCAAAAATCGATTGTTTTACATACATTTGAATGGAGAAAAACGAGTGTTGCCAACTTTCAAGAATTGCCCCTACGTATACATGTCAACGTTGCAAAATTTCCACTTACAAATCTTATTTCGCCAGGAAATTGTTGTTATGCTTTTCAATTGAAGAGTTCTTCTGATTACAAGCAATTTGGCATAAATTACACTGTCATATTGTTGTGAATAAGTCGATAGTTGGAGTATATATTTCAACGCTGAAATAGAGTTACTTTCCTTCGTCTATAGGTACCGACGATATGACTAACTGCACTGCACTTCAGCAGTCTTAAGTAATCTGTTCACGTCAAAAAATTGAAATCCCTCGATAAACAAAGATTTAATTTTATTATTCTTGGCTCAGAGCTCGCATTGTTGGTTTGTTATCAGCCTCAAAGATCGCGGATGTCGAAAACTTGCCACTTTCTTTTATGTGGCTTTTGTGGCTGACAAGATAAGTAAATCTACGATGGAATGGGCGAGAGAATCGAGGGACTATCGGAGGGACGAACGCAAGGGAAAACTGCTACTAAACGGTGGAACTTGAGGAGAGGTTAAAGTCGTGTAAGTGGAGAATTTAAGGTCAAAGATGAATAGAAAGAATGAAGATTGTAAAATCGCGGAAGCCAGCACGACAGGGACTGCTGTTCCCCGCTTGCCGCGTGGTGTGCCCCATGCAATGGTGCCAAGTTTTTAGTAAGTATAATAATATTCCGACAGGGAGAGTAAACATAGAGAGGTTAACATATAACAGTTAACACAGAAGGGTTAACATAGAGACGTTAACATAGAGAAGTTAACATAGAGAAGTATCGGCCCCAATCAAAGTCTAAAAGGACCTACACACTACTTCTCGTTTGAATCTTAGGACTTGATTACAGTTAACTCTCTTTCAACATCAGAACCAAACACATTTGAGACTCAATGAGTGGCTAATCATCGATTGCTCCCGTGATTTTCATCCACTAGGAAACCGTTTTTAAAGAGACACCTTTGAAAAATGAGCCATTGAAATGGTTTTTCATACGCCAGAAAGTTATAGTCAAATTGGTTGTCCATGTCATATGGAGTCGTATGTTGATGGTCCAGGTTTACACGAGCTAAAATAGTAAAAGGTGGTTGAAAACGTCGTCCATCAGTGCATTGTGAATCAAGATGATCTCAAGAGAAACCAGCGCGCCTTCAATGTACTGCATATGCACCACGCACATCCTCAGAGCTGGTATAGTTGCATTCAGGGGTTGAACCCAATGCGATGAGCTCATCGCATTGTCTTCAGTCATTCGCGGTCACTAGCCATCCCGACTAAAGTTGGTGCTGTCTAGCGTTAATTTTAGATTTTTTTCCACGAGCCAGAGGTTGAAACTCCAGAGCGAACAATACGCACTTACCTCTCTCATAAGTGTTAATTTTTGTTATGTTTGGTATGTTAACGGTGTCTTGCAAAATTATTTGATAAGAAATCATGTCCTGCAGTTCTTAAATTGACGCCCTGTTTCGTGAGCTAGTATGAATATTACCGTCAGAATTTTAACAATAAATCGTTCTGGATAATTTGTATTCATAGATTGGCTGCCTTTTTGGGCCCTAAAATCTCCATGATCTAACCTCAATATTCCCTACATGTCCGCACTCTCCCTATATAGTACTCTACTCTAAGTTATCACTTAGGTCGTTCATTTTTGGAAGAATTTCCAGACAGAGTATAAAATCACTATGATTTACCCTCAAAATTACCGACATGTCCGTACTCTCCCTATGTAGTGGTCTCCTTTAAGTTACCACTTACGTCGTTCATTTTTGAAAGAATCTGCAGACAGAGTATAAAATCTCCATGATCTAACCTCAAAGTTACCGACATGCCCGTACTCACCCAACATAGTACTCTACACTAAGTTATAACTTAGGTCGTTCATTTTTGGAAGAATCTCCAGGCAGAGTATTTTTTGTGTGAACGAGGCAACGTGGAGGTGGAAACTGCAGCGTTTGGCCAGAAGTTACGACGTTGGCGCACCAGTCACCATCGTTGCTTGTCTCAATCTTGCGCGCTTGGCGATCGGTATCAGACGGTGCGGCGGCAACTCGCCGGTCTCCGCAAGCGCGCCCCGAGCAGTAAACTTACCTCGACAGATATTGCACCCAGATGCCCCTCACCCCCATTGCCAGATTCAACGAAAGCTCCCCCACTCTACAAGCCCCGAATAGTCAATTTCTCAGTGGTAACGGATCTACAGAGAGGCTGAGATTACCGAGGATCCAGAGGAAAACCGGGCGTATTCATGCTAAAAAGAACTTTGCTGCACGTGACATCTATACACATACTGCCGTGCAACGCAAAAACGCCATTTTACATTTTTTGGAAACAATGTATCAAAGCAGAAAAACTTGTGTATCTTGGGACAATGTTTTTACAGAATTCTTTCGCAAATACTATCATGAACTTAACATGAAAATTTAAGGTACATGGGTAAAACAGTTTTTATTTTATAAAATGTTAAGTTGCAAAAAACGAGAGAAAATCTTGATAGATTAACGGCGTTCTTGCTTAGCACGGCAGCATAGTTCCTTTTAGCATAAGTACGTCCAGGTATGAGTCGGAAAAATTGTCTCCAAAGTTGGGAGATATCCTAGCGTGATAACGTGTGCTGATTATTGAAATCAATAGACATATCGATAGACAAAGAAAACATAGGGAACACGGAGCGATCCTATTGATTGGAACGGGCGGTTGCAACGGATAAGGGAGGTAAGCAATAGACTAACTAACGACAACCCGTGAGAGACCCTACAGTCCATCATATTTCCTGTTTCCCCTTAGTCTATGACAACTGCCCGTTCCAACCAATGGGCTCTCTCCGTGTTCCCTATGTCATCTATGTCTATGGCAATTGTCATAGACTAAGGAGAAAAATGATGGACTCAGGGGTCTCTCACGGGTTGTCGTTAGTTAGTCTATTACTTACCTCCTTTATTCGTCGCAATCGCCCGTTTACACCGACACGATCGCTTTATTTCCAGTGTATTGTATTTGTCTATCGCTTTGTCCATCAATTTCAATAATCGGCCCGCAGGTGGGGCCGCGTCGAGACCAATCAGCCCTGGGCCCTTCCCGCGGGTCCGGGTTCAACAAGTCCGATCAGATAAGGACGTCAGGGTGACACTCCCCTCCGCTGCGTCCCTTTGATAAAATGATTAAAGTGACGCGACTTTGACCAGATTAAAACAAATTAGAGCGGGGAGAGGTTAAGTTTGAAATATGGATGCATTTAATTCAGTGGTTAGCGGGAGAGCAGGAGGCAGGGCGCATCCCGCTGAAAGGGTTTGCGGCGGTCGGGACGGA